>CAMZMU010000048.1:15449666-15693928 GCA_947311845.1 Poa pratensis
CTCTCTGACTGCTCACTCCATTCTCATCGACGCCTTCTCCGCTGCGCCTCCATGGCGGTTTGCCGTGGCGGTACAATCAGAAGAGCTCAGAGAGGAGAAGGAAGAAGAAGGAAGGAAAGAGATGCACGTAGAGGAAAGAATAAGAGAAGCGCATAATGAGATAGGGGTGGGGCCCACTCGCACACACGCTGATGGGCTACACCGTGGACACCTCTAATCCACACACACTCTTCATGTTTTCTGTTACTCCATTCAGATCAAATTCTTTGCATATTCTTATTGGTCTTCAACGGATAATTTCCGGTCGAGTACATAATGTAGTTTGGTGGAACACATACATTATTTGTTTACCAATGATGATCGTAGTTTGGAGGCTTAATTTCTGGACAGATTACTACTAGAAAGTTTTTTATCGAGATATATTATATACCACTAATCAAGATCACGTACAAATCCCCACATATTTTTGTTCTAACATCAAGAACTTTATTGTGTGATCTCCGGGTGACGGCTTAGGTTGTATTTATAGTCTTCATCTTTACTCAAATCTTATTTTGCAGCCACCATGATACTAGAGAGGTGGAGCAGACGGTGGACGTCAAAGGAAATAGAACTTTATTTTGTCAACCTATTTTTTTTTGCAAAAAAGGAAATAAAATCATGTAACATGGCGGAAATGAGAATCGGAATGAGCCAAACTTAACAATGATGTAGTTTTTTTTGAAGAGATAAAAGGGGGCCATCTGAGCCATTTTGTGATATAATTTTTTTAACATCTCATTCTCGCAGCTTGGGGTGGTTATGCTCGCTGTCAAATGCAGAATCAACTGTGGTGATGGCGGCCCTTATACAATTGGGGAATGATTATGCTTAACGTAAGTCCGAACTGAATGAAGGCCACAAAGTAAATCTTCCATTGCATGCATATGAGATACACAAAGAGTTGCTCATCTCTTTCGCGGGTTTTAAAGCGAGGAAGGTGAATCGATCAGGTAACTATGTGTCTTATGAGTTGGCGGTTTTAGAGAGTAGTGAGCTGTGTGGGCTTGCGTTACTTGGTTTAGCAAGATTGTAATCTAGACCTGGGTACTTAGTATATCACTCCTGTCATTACATTTTATTCCTAATCGTACACGTGGATGCGTGTCGAGTCGTTTTACTTGTGATGCTCAAGACAAGGGAGCTCGTGGGATCCTCAAGGAGTTCTTCGACGGTTGTACTGCCCTGCACCAACGCACTATATCAACTTCTGCACTGCGCTTCCAGCCTTCCAGGTAAACTTGTGACCTAAACGCTAAGCATAGATCTTGGTCATCGTGCTATTTTTTTTGGTTTGCACTCGTTGCTCTTGACATATCCCAACACACACTACCTCAAACCTCACGGACATAATGGGTAAAGGCAGGGGTTTCCCAATCCAGTGCTTCAGAGTTCTGCAATCTCTCTTTGATCTCACTATGGCCCAACATGGTCACGTTTTCTTTAAAAGAAAAAATTAATGGGATGGGTATTAATCCTTCACTTGTTCTCCTAAGTAATGGGATGAGTACATAGGGTATGGCAATACAACATTCCATCTTACGCTTAGGCTTAAAATTTATTTTCTTTGGTGGAACCGGATTGATCTTTTTTCGGCAACTCAGCTACCCTTCAGCCCAAAGTTAGTGCAATACATAAATCAAGGGAAATTGACTTACCCTACAAAGAAAGATTGCAAAGAAAGAATGCATAAAAGGATCAGAAAAAAGTTTGAAACAATGAAATATGAGTAAGAAATTTCACAAATAATAGGTTTGAAATGTTTAATGGGAGCTGTCTTGGATATAAAGGATTCCTAAAAGGACCAATTGCCTACGAAAAATTGATGGTATTTCAACGCCAAAAGATAGAGAATAGGAGTTGTAGGATGTCGAGTTTGCTCACGTTGATGGCAAAGCAGTCGGAACATTCAGGCAGCCCGGGCCATGGGTGTGCGGCCACGCAGGGCCCCAAATTTTTGGGGGCCTAAATTTGAATTTGTAGTTCTTATTTGACACAAATTATCTACTCGTGCAAAAGTAATATATGCCAATAAGGCAAGTTGACCATTAATTTGGTGGTGGATTCGATTTCCGCTTTATGCATGTTAACTCTTTTCCAAAATTTTGACCGCATAAAACAAAAGGTTAAAGGCATACGGGCCGATACATATCTATCCATTGTAGTTAGTAAATTTATACTTTTTTACCTTTTTTACAAATTTGTAACCGCAAAAAAAGGTAGAGGGATAGGAGTCTATACATTATCCATTGTAGCTAGTAAATTTACCTTTTTTCGACCGGTACCCTACGAGTCCACGAAACGAGCCCGTCCCTGGATGATTCTAGCGACACGAGAAAAGTGAGACGAGTACCGTCCTTCAAGCACCAATTCAAATTATGTTCCTTCCTAACTTTTTTTCCAAATTTTTCTACCTCAAAAACAAAACGTAGAGGAAAATTGATGGCATGACCTTGGATGCTAACAAGAGATGTCTTGGATACGGGCCAATACCTTATTCATTGTAGCTAGTATTAAACAAAAAAATTATCCTTTCTCGAACAGTACCGATATTTCTCGGAGGGAACTAAACGAACGGTTACAAATCAGTTACCGGGAATGTTTTAGGTCCTCACCTGGGTTCCACAACACAATGTCATGGATTCGTACGAATCCGCGAAAGTCCCACCCACCCTACCCCCTCTTTCCCACCGGTCAATTGATCACACTAGCGACACGAGAAAGCTGAGGCGAGAACCATCGAGCGATAGGCTGCCAAGCGCTAGTTCATCTTCTGTTCCATTCTAACTTCCTCCGCGTTTCCGATCGCCAATCATAATTCTCGGTCGGCACTTTGGGAGGGATCGGTTGCGGATTTTGATACAGAGGGGGTAGGGCCCCATTTCAGAGTTGCATCAGGTGACCCTTTTTGTGGTGATGTGTGTGACTTATCGATATGCGTCCGGTGTTTCTTAATTAAAAAACGTCCTACATGTTGCTTGATTTTATTTTTACAACAACCAAGCTCACACGACACGCCAAATCATGAATTGTGACTTTTAAAAAGGAAAATGGCTCTGTCTAAATCTCATGCGCCTTGAATTTTCTTAAATCTTTGTAGTTTAGATAAAAGTGTAGCTCGTTTCAGTTACACTTTTCTATCTCAATTATATGTTTAAAAAAATGCAACTTGTTGGAGAAAAGTGTACTCTGATGCGAGTTGCATTTTTATCTGAACTATGATTGCACTTGGATTTAAGAAATTTCAGGCGCTGAGATTTAGCCAAACCAAATTTTCTTTGTCAAAAACAATATAACAAACAAAATACACCATTTATGTTGACACTGTTCATACTTTGCTACCAGTACTGAGGTGGTTAGCTTGGAATAATACAGCATCATGGGCCCCCGGAGTTAAATAGTCCAAACGTGGGTATCGTCGAAACTGCAGTTTGCACCAGTGGTAGTACAAGGAAAAATGAATGCACATGACGCGCCGTATTTTGTGAGGCCAATTAGCTGCCAACACCTAGAGCATATATAACTAAGCATGTACATGTCCTCTCCCAACCCCGTAGGGGCGACTCCGTCGCCGGCCACCCGGCGCCGCCGACGCCGCCTTAGCCACCACCGAGCCCCAAATGCCACCGGTCACCCTGGCCTCCCTCCTGCTCCCGTCCTCTGTGCCTTTCTCTTGGGCCTCTGACGCGGAGAGCGACGAGGAAGGCGTTGATTTTGTCCCAGATTCGCAGGATCCAGATCTTGAAGAGGGGGAGCTGCCACGCACGTCGCCGGGAGTCAGGGCGGCTGACCGCTACGTCCCTCCGCAGCTGCGCGGGCTGGTGGCGTCGATGCGGGATTCTCTGCTTCCGCTGCTCCCCAACGAGACCTCATGGTCTTCATGTCGGGATCTGCTGCTGCGGCCACGGAAACAAGATCTGCGCCGGCCTTTGTTGGAGGGCCCGCTGTCGTGCAAGGAGACCGTCGCCCGCCACCCCTCCGCCAGGCCCTCCTCCTCGTGGCCAGCCGCGACCATTCAATGCGGTGGATGGGCGCGGGGCGCCAACGGTCTCTCCTCCCTCAAGACCTCGTAGCAGTGCAAAAGAAAGCAAGGACAAGGGATTCAAGACGACGCCAGCGGCGCCGCGCGGTCGAGATGGATGGGAGCTCGTCCGTCCACCGCGTTGGTGGCGACGGGACGCGGGTGGAGGTCAAGGCCGGCCTTTGGGAGATGGGGAGCGGGCTAGGGCCAGCCTGGCGCGGCGCCAGCTCCTCCTTAGGAAGCTGCGAGGGAGAAGTTTCCGTTGCCTCAGCCACCGCCACCTCGCCATCGACTGCCGCGACCCCAAGGTTTGCTGGAGGTGCCACCAGCCGGGCCACCTCGCCGCCGGTTGCTGTGAGCCCCCAGCCTCACCACCGCCTGCCGCCAAGGCACGTGCAAGCTCTGCCTTCGTCTCGCCGCTCCGCTCCTTCCACGACGTGGTCATGGCGCCGAAGGATCTCGTGGACTGGCCGGGAGAGGACGACATGTTCGGCATGGTGCGCCCGGAGCGGGACGTGTGCTATACCATGACGAACGAGGTGATGCTGGCCAGCCTGCGGTGCTACAGGGGGAAGTAGATGGCGCTCTCTCGGAGGAGAACGAGCGGGCTGGCCGGATGTTGCTGGTTGCTCTGGGGGAGGTTGGAGATCCGATGTGCGATGGCGGGCTTGTCAGCACAGATGAGGATGCTGGGGTTGCTGAGGCGGTGTTGCAGCAGCTGGTGCCTGGCCTCGCCGAGCTGGCTAGGGAGGTGGTGTTGATGGACGACAAGGTGAGGGAGCACGAAGGGGAGGGCAATGCCGTTCCCGGTGCGGGCTCCGCCCTGTTGTCCGATCAGGGGAACTTGTTGGGGAGGAAGGAGGCCGGCAGAAGTTTGAGATGGACACCGCCTCGCCGGTGCGGACTGGCCCTGGGCAGCAGGGCGTGGAGGTGGGTGCACCTCTGTGCCCCTTGTCGAGCTTCCGCGCCCAGATCACGGTGCCGCCCACGGCCACCATTTTGGGCACGCCGGACACGACGTTAGTCCCTGAGATGGTGGTGGAGGCGCCGTCTGTGTGGAGGAGCGGTAGGCTCGCCAAGCTGCACCCGAATGGCGCCAACATCGAGCAGCTGGCAAAGGAGACCGTGGCGCGCCGTCACGGCTCGCTGCCTGGGGAGGCCCACCCTCGGGGCGCCGGCAAGAGGACTTCATGGCCTTGTTAGATGTCTCGGACCAGCCCTTCTCGGACCAGGCGGTGGCGGCCATCGACGACCTCGTCCTCGCCTTGAAGAAGACCAAGAAGAAGAAGACGACGTCAGGGACCAGGATGGAGCGGCAGATGCCGCCGGGGGGTGGCTAGATGATGAAGCTTATGATGTTTGGGCACTCCTCCTTGCAAATGTTGAGAGGAGGTGCTTTTTGTGTCTGTGGAGCTCAAGTTTGCGTCACCGAGATGGGGTGTCGAGCTGCTGCTAGGAAGGGGGGGGGGGGGGGGGGGTCTGCGCGTTGCTGATCGATGTTGGCTGTTGTCATGGCGAGCACTTGTGGGTTTTTCACACGAGGCTAGGAGAGCGGCTGGTGAGACCATCATCCACTCGATGTGGCGGACAGGGAAGGAGAGGAACCGGTGGACCTTCTGCAATGTGGCAATCTTGCCTTCAGAGGTGGCGGCTTTGGTGTGGGAGGAGTTGGCGATGCGGGTTTTCGCCCACACGCAAGATTCTGGAGATTAGTTTGGTTGTTTTCTTGCTTGTAGAGGGATTTTTACCTAACTCAAAATTCTGTACATAACACTCTATTCTATCTAATCGGACGGCGGATTCGACCGCCTTAAACCTCAAAAAAAAAATATAACTAAGCTAACTAATTATTAGTGTGATTGCAGCAGACATGCACAGAAAATGGAAAATGAATTTAGCAGCCTTGCCATGCCACAGTCATGGGCAGATTACGACTTGCCATGTCAAATTCAACGTCGGCACTGCCCGAACAGCCAAGTTGTACTGAACTTCTACTACTAGTACCGAGGACTGAGCACCACAAGTCCACAAAGCAAGCTGCTGGTCCGGCAAAATCTACGATAACCCCCCAGTTCGCGCGTCTTCTATCATATGCCCCCCTTGTGTCACTGACATGTGGGGTCCGGCCCACATGTCAGTGACACAAGGGAGGCATATGATAGAAGGCGCGCGAACTAGGGGGGGTTATCATCAATTGCCCCGGTCCCTGCTGGTCCTCCTCGCCACACCGGCAAATCCAACTCGGCTAGCTCCTCATCTCGCTCGCCATGGACGCCGCGTTCAAGCCCTCCTCCTCGCCTCAGGCGCCGATGCGCATCGTGATCGTCCCGTGGCTGGCGTTCGGCCACCTGCTGCCATACCTGGAGCTCGCCGAGCGTCTGGTGTCGCGTGGCCACCGTGTGTCCTACGTCTCCACGCCGCGCAACCTGGCCCGCCTCCCGCCGCTTCGCCCCGCCTCGAAGCCGCTCGTGGACCTCGTCGCGCTCCCGCTCCCGCGCGTCGATGGCCTACCCGACGGCGCCGAGTCTACCAACGACGTCCCCCAGGAAAAGCGCCAGCTCCACTGGAAGGCCTTCGACGCCCTCGCCGCGCCTTTCGCGGAGTTCATGGCCGCCGCGTGCGCCGACGAGGGCACCAGACCGCACTGGATCTTCGCTGACTCTTTCCACCACTGGGTCGCCGCATCTGCGGTAGAGCACAAGGTCTGGTCTCCAATACAGCCATCCAAGCAATCTTAATTAGATATGCGCTCAATTGCCATGTTTTATATCTCAAATCAAGCTTGATCGATCACCTACAGGTGCCATGCGCGTTGCTTCTCCCGACCGCTGCGACCATCGCAATGCCCGGCCAGCCGCGGGAGCACTCGGCCGACCACGGCGAGTCCGAGCAAGCCGCAACCGACCCCGTGCCCCGTATGAGCGGGAGGCGATGGCAACGGTTTTCATCAGCAAAGGAAAAGCGTCGGGCATGTCCACATCCAGCGCTGGACCCTGACGAAAGAGGGGTACGAGCGGGACCCTTCACAAAGAAACTGTCTTTGGAGGCTTCGATGAAGACATGTGGTGGCTCTAGGTTAATAGTGCCAGAAACAATTGCTTGTACGTCACCGTCAGTTGGGAACCCCAAGAGGAAGGTATGATGAGTGCAGCAGTAAGTTTTCCCTCAGTATGAAACCAAGGTTTAATCGGACCAGTAGGAAAACGAGGTTTGCTTCGAAGGTGTTGGTGGAGGAGTGTAGTGCGGCGCAACACCAGGGATTCCGGTGCCAACGTGGAACCTGCACAACACAATCAAACTACTTTGCCCCAACTTAACAGTGAGGTTGTCAATCTCACCGGCTTGCTGAAAACAAAGGGTTAAACGTATCGAATGGAGATGATGTTTGTTTGCATAAAACAGTAGAGAACAATGATTGCAGTAGATTGTATTTCAGATGTAAAAGAATGGACCGGGGTCCACAGTTCACTAGTGGTGTCTCTCAATAAGATAACTAACATGCTGGGTAAACAAATTACAGCTGGGCAATTGACAATTGATAAGTGCATATACATGCATGTGCGAGCTGTGGTGTCTACTATGAGATTCATTTGGGCATTACGACAAAGTACATAGACCGCTATCCAGCATGCATCTATCCTAAATAGTCCACTTTCCGGTTAACATCTGTACCCCTTCCAGTATTAAGTTGCAAGCAACAGACAATTGCATTAAGTAATGTGCGTAATGTAAACAATACATTCATCCTTGAATAAAGCATTGCTGTTTTACCCTAGTGGCAACAACACATCTACAACCTTAGAACTTGCTGTCACTATCCCAGGTTAAATAGAGGTTGAACCCAACTATCATGCATAAATACCCCTCTTGGAGTTACAAGTATTCACGTGGCCAAGGCTTCAACAAGTAACGGAGAGCATGCAAGATCACAAATGACATAGCTGATAATATAATATTCAGCTCCACATAGGTATCAATATAAGTCAGATCCCAGCAAACACAATGTAGCATTACAATAAGATGATCTTGATCATGATAGGCAGCTCACAAGATCTAAACATGATGGCACAAGTGGAGAAGACAACCATCTAGCTACTGCTATGGACCCATAGTCCAAGGATGAACTACTCACGCATCACCGGAGGCGGGCATGGCGATGTAGAGCCCTCCGGTGATAATTCCCCTCTCCGGCAGGGTGCCGGGAAGAGCTTCAGGAACCCCCGAGTTAGGGTTGACGACGACGGCGGCGGCGAATATGTTCTGGATGAAAGGCTCGGTGTTTTAGGGTTTTCGCGTCTCGGGTAATAATAGGCGAAGGGGCGATGTCGGCGGACCCCCGAGGGGCCCAAACCACCTCCAGGCGCGGCTGGGCCCACTGCCGCGCACCTGGTGGTTTGGCCACCTCGTGGCACTTCTTCGTCTCTCCTTCGGACTCCGTGTACGTGCTGGAAAAATAGGGACCTGGCCTTTTGTTTCGTGCAATTCCGAGAATATTTCCAGAAGTAACTTTCTGAAACCAAAAACAGCGGAAAACAGGGAACTGGCACTGTGGCATCTTGTTAATAGGTTAGTCCAGAAAATGCATAAAGTGATACGAAGTGTATATAAAACATGTAGCAAATGGTATAATATAAGCATGGAACAGCAGAAATTATGGATACGTTGGAGACGTATCAAGCATCCCCAAGCTTAGTTCTACTCGTCCTCGAGTAGGTAAAACGATAACAACAAATAATTTCTGAGGAGACATGCTTTCACACATCTTGATCAATATATTGCAAGGCTCATGTCATGAATGAAGTGACTCAAAGCAATGATCTATAGTTTGCTAACAAATAGATAAAGAGTAAACAATGAATCATATAAGCAAAAACTTTTCATGAATAGTACTTTCAAGACAAGTATCAAAGAGTTTTGCATAAGAGGTAACTCATAAAGCAATAGATTCAAAGTAAAAGGCATTGAAGCAACACAAAGGATGATTAAGTTCAGCATTTGCTTTCAACTTGTAACATGTATATCTCATGGATAGTTGTCAACATAAAGCAATATAACAAGTGCAATAAGTAAATATGTAAGAATTAATGCACAAAGTTGACACAAGTGTTTGCTTCTAAGATAGAAAGGAGTAGGTAAACTGACTCAAATAAAGTAAAAGATGGCCCTTCGCAGAGGGAAGCAGGGATTAAATCATGTGCTAGAGCTTTTTAAGTTTTCGAAAGCATATAAAGAGCACAAAATAAGTATTTGAGAGGTGTTTGTTGTTGTCAACGAATGGTAGTGGGCACTCTAACCCCCTTGTCAACCAGACTTTCAAAGAGCGGCTCCCATGAAGGACGTTATTTCTACCAGCAAGGTAGATCATCCCTCTTCTCTTTTGTTTACACATGTATTTTAGTTTCTTTATAGATGACACTCCTCCCAACCTTTTGCTTACACAAGCCATGGCTAACCGAATCCTCGGGTGCCTTCCAACATTCACATACCATGGAGGAGTGTCTGTTGCAAAATTAAGTTGCTTACTGATAAATCAGGGCAAAACATGTGAAGAGAATTATTAATGAAAGTTGTAATTAATTGGGGCTGGGCACCTCGTTGCCAGCTCTTTTGCAAATTATTGGATAGCGGATGTATATGCCACTAGTCCATTGGTGAAAGTCTGTCAGAAGTAAATGACAAGATTGAAAGATAAAACACCACATACTTCCTCATGAGCTATAAAACATTGACACAAATAAGGAGTAATAAAGTTTTGAATAGTTTAAAGGTAGCACATGAAATATTTACTTGGAATGGCAGGAAATACCACATAGTAGGTAAGTATGGTGGACACAAATGCATGGGTTTTGGCTCAAGTTTTGGATGCACGAGAAGCATTCCTTCTCAGTACAGAGTTTAGGCTAGCAAGGTTGTTTGAAGCAAACACAAGTATAAACCGGTACAGCAAGAATCACATAAAAACATATTGCAAGTATTATACGACTCTACACTGTCTTCCTTGTTGCTCAAACATTTTACCAGAAAATATCTAGACCTTAGAGAGAACAAATATGCATCAAAAGTCTCAACAAGCTCTACAGTAGTTCTCCACTACTAGGCTTTAACTACATGATGCAAGAGCTTAAACATGATCTACTTGAGAGTTCAAAACAATTGCAAAGCATCAAATCAAAACAAGACAATGATCTACAAGAATGCATATGTCTTTTCCAATACCAACTACTACATGTAGCATTTTCTTTCTTCCAAATAAACACCAATAAATTTAATTAAACATAAACTCTCCAAATGATAATAATGCAGCGAGAGAGTATTATAAACAAGTGCTAACAGCTCGAAGAGATGCACGAAAAACAGGAGCTAAAAGCACTGCAGTAGCTAGTTAAGAATACTCAACAAATATAAGTGAAGAACATGAGTATTCACATGAAAAAAGCGGAGCGTTGTCTCTTCCCACACAAGGATTGCTATGATCCGAATTTATTCAAACAAAAACAAAAAATAAAACACACAGACGCTCCAGGTAAAGCGCATAAGATGTGAAAGAAAAAATATAGTTTCACTAGAGATGACCTGATAAGTTTGTTGATGAAGAAGGGGATGCCCAAGGCATCCCCAAGCTTAGACGCTTGAGTCTCTCTGAATATGGTTGGGATGAACCACGGGGGCATCCCCAAGCTTAGGCTTTTCACTCTTCTTGATCACATATATCACCCTTCTCGCTTGATCCTTGAACCACGGGGGATCCCCAAGCTTAGGCTTTTCATCTTCTTGATCACATAATATCACCCTTCTCGCTTGATCCTTGAAAACTTCCTTCACACCAAACTCAAGACAGTTCTCATTAGAGGGTTAGTGCATAATCAAAAATTCTCATATTCTGTAATGATACAATCAATCCCAAAGCTTCTGGACATTAGATACAGCCATCAATGCTTTGTGGAGCAAAGAAATCCACACAAACACAGTAAAAGAGCGAATGCAAAACAAAAGGCAGAATCTGACAAAAACAGAATAGTCTGGAATGACGAATTTTTTCGAGGCACTTAAGTTGCTCAGATGGATCTGGTCTAAAATAATGAAAGTTGCGTAAATATCTCAGGAATATGCGTGATTTTTCTCAGAATTTCTTGAATTTTCTACAGGGAGATAAGCTCAAATCCGTGACAGCTAAAAATCTGTCACTGCGCAGAAATCCAAATCTTGCATCAACTTTCAATATAGAACTTTACTTGGCACAACATTGCAATAAAATAAAGATACAAAGGAGTTGCTACAGAAGTAACAAAATCCTTGACTCAAAGAAAACAAAAATAACAGCAAATAAAAACGATGGATTGTCTCCCATAAGCGCTTTTCTTTAACGCCTTTCAGCTAGGCGCAGAAAGTGAAAATCAAGTGTTGTCAAGAGAAGAGCATCAACATCATAACTTGCTCTAACAATAGAGTCAAAAGGTAACTTCATTCTCTTCCTAGGAAGTGTTCCATACCTTTCTTGAGAGGAAATTGGTACCTTATATTACCTTCTTTCATATCAATGATGGCACCAACAGTTCGAAGAAAAGGTCTTCCCAAAACAATAGGACAAGATGCATTGCATTCAATATCCATAACAATAAAATCAACGGGGACAAGGTTATCTTTTACCGTAATAAAAACATCATTAACTCGCCCAAAGGTTTCTTCATAGCATTATCAGCGAGAAAAACATCCAAATAACAATGTTCCAAAGGTGGCAAATCAAGAATATCATAAAGCTTCTTGGGCAAAACTGAAACACTTGCACCAAGATCACACAAGGCATTGAAATAAAAATCATTCACCTTTACTTTAATGATGGGTTCCCAACCATCTTCTAATTTCTTAGGAATAGAAGATTTAAGTTTCAACTTCTCCTCCCTAGCTTGCAAAAGAGCATTTGTAATATGCTTTGTAAAAGCCAAATTAATTGTGCTAGCATTGGGACTTCTAGCTAATTTTTGCAAGAACATAATACTTCAGAGATGTTACAATTATCAAAATCAAAATCATTATTATCAATGGTGGTGGAACCATTGTCTCCAATAGTTTGAAAATTTTCAGCACTTTTATCAGAAAAAGTTTCAGCAGTTTTAGGCAATTTTAAACGCTTAGCAGAAGTAGAGAGACATTATCAACACCAATAACATTACCATCAATAGTAGGAGGTTTACTAGCATGTGAAACATTAGCATTACTAGTGGTGGTGATAGTACAAACTCTAACTATACTATTCTCTTTTTCAAGTTCTTCCTCTTTTTCCCACCTAGCATGCAATTCAGCCAACATCCTAATATTATTATCAATTCGAACTTGGATGGCATTTGCTGTAGCAAATGACTTAATATCTTTAACTTCATTAGGCATAACTTTCAGTTTAGAATTTCAACATCATGAGCAAGACTATCAACTTTAGAGACAAGATCATCAATTTTTCAAACTTTCCTCAACAGTTTTATTGAAAGCTTTTTGTGTGCTAATAAATTCTTTAAGCATAGCTTCAAGATCAGAGGACACACTTCTATTGTTGCTGTAGGAATTACCATAAGAATTACCATAACCATTTGAAGGATAAGGCTTATAATTGTTGCTACCAAAATTATTCCTATAAGCATTGTTGTTGAAGTTGTCGTTTAATGAAGTTCACATCAACATGCTCTTCTTGAGCAACCAATGAAGCTAAAGGAACAATTAGGATCAACATGAGATCTACCATTCACAAGCATAGACATAATAGCATCAATCTTATCACTCAAAGAGGAGGTTTCTTCACAACAGAATTTACCTTCTTACCTTGAGGAGCTCTTTCGGTGTGCCATTCAGAATAGTTGATCATCATATCATCAAGTAGATTTGTTGCTGCACCTAAAGTGATGGACATAAAGGTTCCTCAGAGGCTGAATCCAATAAGTTCCTTGAGGAAAAATTTAATCCTGCATAAAAGGTTTGGATGATCATCCAAGTAGTCAGTCCATGAGTGGGACAATTCTTCACCAAAGATTTCTCTTTCCCAAGCTTGAGAAAACATGTTCATTATCAAGTTGTTTAAATTCATAATGCTACTTCTGAAGGATATATCTTAGCAGGAGGATAATATTTCCCTATGAAAGCATCTTTGCATTTTGTCCAAGAATTAATACTATTTCTAGGGAAAGAAAGCAACCATTCTTTAGCTCTTCCTCTCAAGGAGAAAGGAAAAAGTTTCAGTTTTATAATATCCCCATCCATATCCTTATACTTTTGCATTTCACAAAGTTCAACAAAGTTATTAAATGGGCAGCAGCATCATCAGTACTAACACCAGAAAATTGCTCTTTCATAACAAGATTTAATAGAGCAGGTTTAATTTCATAAAATTCTGCTGTAGAAGCAGGTGGAGCAATAGGAGTGCATATGAAATCATTGTTGTTTGTGCTAGTGAAGTCACACAACTTAGTGTTCTCAGGAGTATTCATTTTGAAAAACAAAATTAACCGAAATAAACAAGTAACTAATTTTTGTGTGTTTTTTTATTAGAGAAAGCAAACAAACAAAATAAAATAAACTAAGCAAGACAAATAACAAAGTAAAGAGATTGGGTGTGAGAGACTCCCCTTGCAGAAGCAATTCTGTTTTCCCCGGCAACGGCGCCAGGAAAACGTTTGTTGGTGGCTCTAGGTTAATAGTGCCAGAAACAATTGCTTGTACGTCACACGTCAGTTGGGAACCCCAAGAGGAAGGTATGATGAGTGCAGCAGTAAGTTTTCCCTCAGTATGAAACCAAGGTTTAATCGGACCAGTAGGAAAACGAGGTTTGCTTCGAAGGTGTTGGTGGAGGAGTGTAGTGCGGCGCAACACCAGGGATTCCGGTGCCAACGTGGAACCTGCACACACAATCAAACTACTTTGCCCCAACTTAACAGTGAGGTTGTCAATCTCACCGGCTTGCTGAAAACAAAGGGTTAAACGTATCGAATGGAAGATGATGTTTGTTTGCATAAAACAGTAGAGAACAATGATTGCAGTAGATTGTATTTCAGATGTAAAAGAATGGACGGGGTCCACAGTTCACTAGTGGTGTCTCTCCAATAAGATAACTAACATGCTGGGTAAACAAATTACAGCTGGGCAATTGACAATTGATAAGTGCATATAACATGCATGTGCGAGCTGTGGTGTCTACTATGAGATTCATTTGGGCATTACGACAAAGTACATAGACCGCTATCCAACATGCATCTATGCCTAAATAGTCCACTTTCCGGTTAACATCTGTACCCCTTCCAGTATTAAGTTGCAAGCAACAGACAATTGCATTAAGTAATGTGCGTAATGTAAACAATACATTCATCCTTGAATAAAGCATTGCTGTTTTACCCCTAGGCAACAACACATCTACAACCTTAGAACTTGCTGTCACTATCCCAGGTTAAATAGAGGTTGAACCCAACTATCATGCATAAATACCCCCTCTTGGAGTTACAAGTATTCACGTGGCCAAGGCTTCAACAAGTAACGGAGAGCATGCAAGATCACAAATGACATAGACATGATAATATAATATTCAGCTCCACATAGGTATCAATATAAGTCAGATCCCAGCAAACACAACATGTAGCATTACAATAAGATGATCTTGATCATGATAGGCAGCTCACAAGATCTAAACATGATGGCACAAGTGGAGAAGACAACCATCTAGCTACTGCTATGGACCCATAGTCCAAGGATGAACTACTCACGCATCACTCCGGAGGCGGGCATGGCGATGTAGAGCCCTCCGGTGATGATTCCCTCTCCGGCAGGGTGCCGGGAAGAGCTTCAGGAACCCCCCGAGTTAGGGTTGACGACGACGGCGGCGGCGAATATGTTCTGGATGAAAGGCTCGGTGTTTTAGGGTTTTCGCGTCTCGGGTAATAAATAGGCGAAGGGGCGATGTCGGCGGACCCCCGAGGGGCCCAAACCACCTCCAGGCGCGGCTGGCCCACTGCCGCGCCACCTGGTGGTTTGGCCACCTCGTGGCACTTCTTCGTCTCTCCTTCGGACTCCGTGTACGTGCTGGAAAAATAGGGACCTGGCCTTTTGTTTCGTGCAATTCCGAGAATATTTCCAGAAGTAACTTTCTGAAACCAAAAACAGCGGAAAACAGGGAACTGGCACTGTGGCATCTTGTTAATAGGTTAGTCCCAGAAAATGCATAAAAGTGATACGAAGTGTATATAAAACATGTAGCAAATGGTATAATATAGCATGGAACAGCAGAAATTATGGATACGTTGGAGACGTATCAAGCATCCCCAAGCTTAGTTCTACTCGTCCTCGAGTAGGTAAAACGATAACAACAAATAATTTCTGAGGAGACATGCTTTCACACAATCTTGATCAATATATTGCAAGGCTCATGTCATGAATGAAGTGACTCAAAGCAATGATCTATAGTTTGCTAACAATAGATAAAGAGTAAACAATGAATCATATAAGCAAAAACTTTTCATGAATAGTACTTTCAAGACAAGTATCAAAGAGTTTTGCATAAGAGGTAACTCATAAAGCAATAGATTCAAAGTAAAAGGCATTGAAGCAACACAAAGGATGATTAAGTTTCAGCATTTGCTTTCAACTTGTAACATGTATATCTCATGGATAGTTGTCAACATAAAGCAATATAACAAGTGCAATAAGTAAATATGTAAGAATTAATGCACACAAGTTGACACAAGTGTTTGATTCTAAGATAGAAAGGAGTAGGTAAACTGACTCAACATAAAGTAAAAGATAGGCCCTTCGCAGAGGGAAGCAGGGATTAAATCATGTGCTAGAGCTTTTTAAGTTTTCGAAAGCATATAAAGAGCACAAAATAAGTATTTGAGAGGTGTTTGTTGTTGTCAACGAATGGTAGTGGGCACTCTAACCCCCTTGTCAACCAGACTTTCAAAGAGCGGCTCCCATGAAGGACGTTATTTCTACCAGCAAGGTAGATCATCCCTCTTCTCTTTTGTTTACACATGTATTTTAGTTTCTTTATAGATGACACTCCTCCCAACCTTTTGCTTACACAAGCCATGGCTAACCGAATCCTCGGGTGCCTTCCAACATTCACATACCATGGAGGAGTGTCTATTGCAAAATTAAGTTGCTTACTGATAAATCAGGGCAAAACATGTGAAGAGAATTATTAATGAAAGTTGTAATTAATTGGGGCTGGGCACCTCGTTGCCAGCTCTTTTTGCAAATTATTGGATAAGCGGATGTATATGCCACTAGTCCATTGGTGAAAGTCTGTCAGAAGTAAATGACAAGATTGAAAGATAAAACACCACATACTTCCTCATGAGCTATAAAACATTGACACAAATAAGGAGTAATAAAGTTTTGAATAGTTTAAAGGTAGCACATGAAATATTTACTTGGAATGGCAGGAAATACCACATAGTAGGTAAGTATGGTGGACACAATGGCATGGGTTTTGGCTCAAGTTTTGGATGCACGAGAAGCATTCCTTCTCAGTACAGAGTTTAGGCTAGCAAGGTTGTTTGAAGCAAACACAAGTATAAACCGGTACAGCAAGAATCACATAAAAAACATATTGCAAGTATTATACGACTCTACACTGTCTTCCTTGTTGCTCAAACATTTTACCAGAAAATATCTAGACCTTAGAGAGAACAAATATGCATCAAAAGTCTCAACAAGCTCTACAGTAGTTCTCCACTACTAGGCTTTAACTACATGATGCAAGAGCTTAAACATGATCTACTTGAGAGCTCAAAACAATTGCAAAGCATCAAATCAAAACAAGACAATGATCTACAAGAATGCATATGTCTTTTCCAATAACAACTACTACATGTAGCATTTTCTTTCTTCCAAATAAACACCAATAAATTTAATTAAACATAAACTCTCCAAATGATAATATAATGCAGCGAGAGAGTATTTATAAACAAGTGCTAACAGCTGGAAGAGATGCACGAAAAACAGGAGCTAAAAGCACTGCAGTAGCTAGTTAAGAATACTCAACAAATATAAGTGAAGAACATGAGTATTCACATGAAAAAGCGGAGCGTGTCTCTCTCCCACACAAGGATTGCTATGATCCGAATTTATTCAAACAAAAACAAAAATAAAAACACACAGACGCTCCAGGTAAAGCGCATAAGATGTGAAAGAATTAAAATATAGTTTCACTAGAGATGACCTGATAAGTTTGTTGATGAAGAAGGGGATGCCTTGGGCATCCCCAAGCTTAGACGCTTGAGTCTCTCTGAATATGGTTGGGATGAACCACGGGGGCATCCCCAAGCTTAGGCTTTTCACTCTTCTTGATCACATAATATCACCCTTCTCGCTTGATCCTTGAACCACGGGGGATCCCCAAGCTTAGGCTTTTCACTCTTCTTGATCACATAATATCACCCTTCTCGCTTGATCCTTGAAAACTTCCTTCACACCAAACTCAAGACAGTTCTCATTAGAGGGTTAGTGCATAATCAAAAATTCTCATATTCTGTAATGATACAATCAATACCAAAGCTTCTGGACATTAGATACAGCCACCAATGCTTTGTGGAGCAAAGAAATCCACACAAACACAGTAAAAGAGCGAATGCAAAACAAAAGGCAGAATCTGACAAAAACAGAATAGTCTGGAATGACGAATTTTTTCGAGGCACTTAAGTTGCTCAGATGGATCTGGTCTAAAATAATGAAAGTTGCGTAAATATCTCAGGAATATGCGTGATTTTTCTCAGAATTTCTTGAATTTTCTACAGGGAGATAAGCTCAAATCCGTGACAGCTAAAAATCTGTCACTGCGCAGAAATCCAAATCTTGCATCAACTTTCAATATAGAACTTTACTTGGCACAACATTGCAATAAAATAAAGATACAAAGGAGTTGCTACAGAAGTAACAAAAATCCTTGACTCAAAGAAAACAAAAATAACAGCAAATAAAAACGATGGATTGTCTCCCATAAGCGCTTTTCTTTAACGCCTTTCAGCTAGGCGCAGAAAGTGAAAATCAAGTGTTGTCAAGAGAAGAAGCATCAACATCATAACTTGCTCTAACAATAGAGTCAAAAGGTAACTTCATTCTCTTCCTAGGGAAGTGTTCCATACCTTTCTTGAGAGGAAATTGGTACCTTATATTACCTTCTTTCATATCAATGATGGCACCAACAGTTCGAAGAAAAGGTCTTCCCAAAACAATAGGACAAGATGCATTGCATTCAATATCCATAACAATAAAATCAACGGGGACAAGGTTATCTTTTACCGTAATAAAAACATCATTAACTCGCCCCAAAGGTTTCTTCATAGCATTATCAGCGAGAAAAACATCCAAATAACAATGTTCCAAAGGTGGCAAATCAAGAATATCATAAAGCTTCTTGGGCAAAACTGAAACACTTGCACCAAGATCACACAAGGCATTGAAATAAAAATCATTCACCTTTACTTTAATGATGGGTTCCCATCCATCTTCTAATTTCTTAGGAATAGAAGATTTAAGTTTCAACTTCTCCTCCCTAGCTTTCAAAAGAGCATTTGTAATATGCTTTGTAAAAGCCAAATTAATTGTGCTAGCATTGGGACTTCTAGCTAATTTTTGCAAGAACATAATAACTTCAGAGATGTTACAATTATCAAAATCAAAATCATTATTATCAATGGTGGTGGAACCATTGTCTCCAATAGTTTGAAAATTTTCAGCACTTTTATCAGAAAAAGTTTCAGCAGTTTTAGGCAATTTTAAACGCTTAGCAGAAGTAGTAGAGACATTATCAACACCAATAACATTACCATCAATAGTAGGAGGTTTACTAGCATGTGAAACATTAGCATTACTAGTGGTGGTGATAGTACAAACTCTAACTATACTATTCTCTTTTTCAAGTTCTTCCTCTTTTTCCCACCTAGCATGCAATTCAGCCAACATCCTAATATTATTATCAATTCGAACTTGGATGGCATTTGCTGTAGCAAATGACTTAATATCTTTAACTTCATTAGGCATAACTTTCAGTTTTAGAATTTCAACATCATGAGCAAGACTATCAACTTTAGAGACAAGATCATCAATTTTTTCAAACTTTTCCTCAACAGTTTTATTGAAAGCTTTTTGTGTGCTAATAAATTCTTTAAGCATAGCTTCAAGATCAGAGGACACACTTCTATTGTTGCTGTAGGAATTACCATAAGAATTACCATAACCATTTGAAGGATAAGGCTTATAATTGTTGCTACCAAAATTATTCCTATAAGCATTGTTGTTGAAGTTGTCGTTTTTAATGAAGTTCACATCAACATGCTCTTCTTGAGCAACCAATGAAGCTAAAGGAACATTATTAGGATCAACATGAGATCTACCATTCACAAGCATAGACATAATAGCATCAATCTTATCACTCAAAGAGGAGGTTTCTTCAACAGAATTTACCTTCTTACCTTGAGGAGCTCTTTCGGTGTGCCATTCAGAATAGTTGATCATCATATCATCAAGTAGATTTGTTGCTGCACCTAAAGTGATGGACATAAAGGTTCCTCCAGAGGCTGAATCCAATAAGTTCCTTGAGGAAAAATTTAATCCTGCATAAAAGGTTTGGATGATCATCCAAGTAGTCAGTCCATGAGTGGGACAATTCTTCACCAAAGATTTCATTCTTTCCCAAGCTTGAGAAACATGTTCATTATCAAGTTGTTTAAAATTCATAATGCTACTTCTGAAGGATATAATCTTAGCAGGAGGATAATATTTCCCTATGAAAGCATCTTTGCATTTTGTCCAAGAATTAATACTATTTCTAGGGAAAGAAAGCAACCATTCTTTAGCTCTTCCTCTCAAGGAGAAAGGAAAAAGTTTCAGTTTTATAATATCCCCATCCATATCCTTATACTTTTGCATTTCACAAAGTTCAACAAAGTTATTAAAATGGGCAGCAGCATCATCAGTACTAACACCAGAAAATTGCTCTTTCATAACAAGATTTAATAGAGCAGGTTTAATTTCATAAAATTCTGCTGTAGAAGCAGGTGGAGCAATAGGAGTGCATATGAAATCATTGTTGTTTGTGCTAGTGAAGTCACACAACTTAGTGTTCTCAGGAGTATTCATTTTGAAAAACAAAATTAACCGAAATAAACAAGTAACTAATTTTTGTGTGTTTTTGATATAGAGAAAGCAAACAAAACAAAATAAAAATAAACTAAGCAAGACAAATAACAAAGTAAAGAGATTGGGTGTGAGAGACTCCCCTTGCAGAAGCAATTCTGTTTTCCCCGGCAACGGCGCCAGAAAACGTTGTTGGTGGCTCTAGGTTAATAGTGCCAGAAACAATTGCTTGTACGTCACACGTCAGTTGGGAACCCCAAGAGGAAGGTATGATGAGTGCAGCAGTAAGTTTTCCCTCAGTATGAAACCAAGGTTTAATCGGACCAGTAGGAAAACGAGGTTTGCTTCGAAGGTGTTGGTGGAGGAGTGTAGTGCGGCGCAACACCAGGGATTCCGGTGCCAACGTGGAACCTGCACAACACAATCAAACTACTTTGCCCCAACTTAACAGTGAGGTTGTCAATCTCACCGGCTTGCTGAAAACAAAGGGTTAAACGTATCGAATGGAAGATGATGTTTGTTTGCATAAAACAGTAGAGAACAATGATTGCAGTAGATTGTATTTCAGATGTAAAAGAATGGACCGGGGTCCACAGTTCACTAGTGGTGTCTCTCCAATAAGATAACTAACATGCTGGGTAAACAAATTACAGCTGGGCAATTGACAATTGATAAGTGCATATAACATGCATGTGCGAGCTGTGGTGTCTACTATGAGATTCATTTGGGCAATACGACAAAGTACATAGACCGCTATCCAGCATGCATCTATGCCTAAATAGTCCACTTTCCGGTTAACATCTGTACCCCTTCCAGTATTAAGTTGCAAGCAACAGACAATTGCATTAAGTAATGTGCGTAATGTAAACAATACATTCATCCTTGAATAAAGCATTGCTGTTTTACCCTAGTGGCAACAACACATCTACAACCTTAGAACTTGCTGTCACTATCCCAGGTTAAATAGAGGTTGAACCCAACTATCATGCATAAATACCCCCTCTTGGAGTTACAAGTATTCACGTGGCCAAGGCTTCAACAAGTAACAGAGAGCATGCAAGATCACAAATGACATAGACATGATAATATAATATTCAGCTCCACATAGGTATCAATATAAGTCAGATCCCAGCAAACACAACATGTAGCATTACAATAAGATGATCTTGATCATGATAGGCAGCTCACAAGATCTAAACATGATGGCACAAGTGGAGAAGACAACCATCTAGCTACTGTTATGGACCCATAGTCCAAGGATGAACTACTCACGCATCACTCCGGAGGCGGGCATGGCGATGTAGAGCCCTCGGTGATGATTCCCCTCTCCGGCAGGGTGCCGGGAAGAGCTTCAGGAACCCCCCGAGTTAGGGTTGACGACGACGGCGGCGGCGAATATGTTCTGGATGAAAGGCTCGGTGTTTTAGGGTTTTCGCGTCTCGGGTAATAAATAGGCGAAGGGGCGATGTCGGCGGACCCCGAGGGGCCCAAACCACCTCCAGGCGCGGCTGGGCCCACTGCCGCGCCACCTGGTGGTTTGGCCACCTCGTGGCACTTCTTCGTCTCTCCTTCGGACTCCGTGTACGTGCTGGAAAAATAGGGACCTGGCCTTTTGTTTCGTGCAATTCCGAGAATATTTCCAGAAGTAACTTTCTGAAACCAAAAACAGCAAAAAACAGGGAACTGGCACTGTGGCATCTTGTTAATAGGTTAGTCCCAGAAAATGCATAAAAGTGATACGAAGTGTATATAAAACATGTAGCAAATGGTATAATATAAGCATGGAACAACAGAAATTATGGATACGTTGGAGACGTATCAACATGGCAGCTCTAGATCTGAAAACAATATCTGGACAGAAACAGCTCGAAACGAAACACGATGAAAAGGCGAGATACGAACCTCGGGGGTTCGGGTGAGTTATATAGCAAAAAGTTTTACAACATAAGGAAGGTACAGGAGGAAACCTGATCGGAGACGAGCTCCGGGGTGCTCAAACCACCAGGCGGCGCGGCTGGGGGCCCCACCGCGCCGACCTATGGTTTGGGCACCACGGGTGCCGTCTCCCATCCGGTTCGGTCTCTTATTTTTCCATATTTAATAAAAACGACGAAAATATCTTCTAGAAAGTTATTCGCGAAACTTTTCTTACCGAAACTGTTACCTATTCGAATCGAATTCTGCAGTCCCAGAAAAATGTTCTTCAATGAAAGTTTCCGGAGTCACCACTTTAATTGTATCAACCTCTTCATTAATAGAATCTCCAGAAATATAATGCTTGAGTCTTTGACCATTTACCACTTGTGTAGAGTTATCTTTCAATGAAGCAATTTTTATTGCACCTGAACGATACACCTCCACAATAACAAATGGTCCTTCCCATTTTGAGAGTAACTTTCCTGCAAAAAATCTGAGACGAGACCTATACAATAGAA
This sequence comes from Poa pratensis, assembly GCA_947311845.1. Classification (NCBI taxonomy): domain Eukaryota; kingdom Viridiplantae; phylum Streptophyta; class Magnoliopsida; order Poales; family Poaceae; genus Poa; species Poa pratensis. The sequence continues at coordinate 15,472,272 of CAMZMU010000048.1, forward strand.
CTTTCTCACCAACATTAAATTCTCTTTTAAGAATTCTCCTATCATGCCATCTCTTAACTTTTTCTTTAAAGAGTCTAGCATTTTCATAAGCCTCACTTCTCCATTCATCTAAAGAACTTAAGTGCAACAACCTTTTCTCACCGGCAAGTTTAAAATCTCTATTAAGTTCTCTCACTGCCCAATAAGCTTTGTGTTCTAATTCTAAAGGCAAGTGACAAGCTTTACCATAAACCATTTTATAAGGAGACATGCCCATGGGGTTCTTATAAGCAGTTCTATAAGCCCATAAAGCATCATTTAACTTACTAGCCCAATTTTTTCTAGATTTATTAACAGTCTTTTGCAAGATAGATTTAATCTCCCTATTTGACAATTCTACTTGTCCACTAGTTTGAGGATGATAGGCTGAAGCAATTCTATGATTAACACCATATTTAGCAAGAGTCTTTCTAAAACCACCATGGATAAAATGAGAACCTCCATCAGTCATAAGATATCTAGGTACACCAAACCTAGGAAAAATGACATCTTGAAGCATTTTTAAAGAGGTCTCACCATCAGCACTTTTAGTAGGTATAGCTTCTACCCATTTAGTGACATAATCAACAGCAACAAGTATATGAGTATTACCTTGTGAAGAAGGAAAAGGACCCATGAAGTCGAATCCCCAACAATCAAATGGTTCAATAACAAGAGAATAACTCATAGGCATTTCATTGCGTCTAGAGATATTACCAACCCTTTGACATTCATCACAAGATAAAATAAACTTTCTTGCATCCTTAAAGAGGGTAGGCCAATAAAAACCTGATTGTAGAACTTTCTGCGCAGTTCTATCTCCAGCGTGATGCCCTCCATAAGCACTTCCATGGCATTTCCTCAGTATTTCCTGTTGTTCATATTCAGGAACACATCTTCGCATAATACCATCGACTCCTTCTTTATATAAGTGTGGGTCATCCCAAAAGTAATGCCGCAAGTCATAAAAGAATTTCCTTCTTTGCTGAGCTGAAAAGGTTGGAGGCAAGTACTTGGAAACAATAAAGTTAGCATAATCAGCATACCAAGGACTATCTCGCGAACTTACACTTATTGCAGCCAATTGTTCATTTGGAAAGCTATCATTAACAGGAATAGGATCATAAGGAATGCTTTCCAATCTAGACAAATTATCAGCAACAGGATTTTCAGCACCTTTTCTATCTATGATATGCAAATCAAATTCTTGCAAAAGAAGTACCCATCTAATAAGCCTTGGCTTAGCATCTTTCTTTTCCATAAGGTATCTAATTGCAGCATGATCAGTATGAATAGTGACTTTCGAATCAACTATGTAGGGTCGAAATTTGTCACAAGCAAAAACTACAGCTAGAAATTCTTTTTCAGTAGTGGCATAATTCTTTTGAGCAGAATCAAGAGTTTTACTAGCATAATGAATAACATTTAACTTTTTATCTACTCGCTGCCCAAGAACAGCGCCTACAGCATAATCACTAGCATCACACATAATTTCAAAAGGTAAATTCCAATCAGGTGGTTCAACTACAGGAGCGGTGATTAAAGCCTTTTTCAAAGTTTCAAAAGCTTCCTTACAATCATCATCAAAAACAAAGGTACATCTTTTTGAAGAAGATTAGTAAGAGGCTTGGAAATTTTAGAGAAATCTTTAATAAACCTCCTATAAAAACCAGCATGACCAAGAATACTACGAATACCTTTAACATCTTTGGGACAAGGCATCTTTTCAATTGCCTCCACTTTAGCTCGATCAACTTCAATACCTCTTTCAGAAATTTTGTGTCCAAGAACAATTCCTTCATTAACCATAAAGTGGCATTTCTCCCAATTAAGAACAAGGCTAGTTTCTTCACATCTCTGCAAAACTTTGTCAAGGTTGTGCAAACAATTATCAAAGGAAGTTCCATAGACGGAGAAATCGTCCATGAAGACTTCCACAATTTCCTCACAAAAGCCATGAAAAATAGCAGACATGCATCTTTGAAAAGTAGCAGGAGCATTACATAAACCAAAAGGCATACGTCTATAAGCATAAGTTCCATAAGGACAAGTAAAAGTAGTTTTCTCTTGATCTTGCGCTCTCACAGCAATTTGAGAAAACCCAGAATACCCATCAAGGAAACAAAAGTGAGTTTTCTTGGACAACCTCTCAAGCATTTGATCAATAAAAGGCAAAGGATAATGATCTTTCTTAGTTACTTTGTTAACCTTTCTAAAATCAATGCACATCTATAACCAACTACTACTCTTTGAGGAATTAGTTCATCATTTTCATTAGGAACAACGGTAATTCCTCCTTTCTTAGGAACAATGCACAGGACTTACCCATCTACTATCAGCAATAGGATAAATAATACCAGCTTCAAGAAGTTTTAATACCTCATTTCTTACCACTTCTTTCATCTTGGGTATTAAACGACGCTGATGCTCAACAACAGGCTTTGCATCAGGTTCCATGTTGATGGCGTGCTGACATATAGTAGGAGAAATTCCCTTCAGGTCATCAAGAGTATATCCCATAGCTCCGCGGTGTTTCCTCAACACTCCCAATAACCTTTCCTCCTCTGTACCTGAAAGTTTAGAGCTGATAATAACAGGATATATTTTCTTATCATCAATATAAGCATATTTAAGATTATCAGGCAGAGGTTTCAAATCAAAAACAGGATCCTCCTTGGGTGGCATTGTGGTACCCAAATCTTCCACAGGTAAATTGTGTTTGAGCATAGGTTGACGAAGGAATACTTCATCAAGCTCATTCCTTTCTTCCCTGAAGTTCTCACTTTCATGATTCTCCATATGTTGCTGCAAAGCATTGTTAGGAGCAAGAACAATAGATGCAAGTTGAGCAATTTCAAAATCCTCACTAGGCAATTCAGTTTCATAAGGTGCTTTAGCAAATTTAGAGAAATTGAATTCATAAGATTCACCAGCAAATTTAGTAAAGATTTTCTCTTTCTTACAATCTATAACAGCACCACAAGTATTCAGAAAAGGTCTACCAAAAATAATAGGACAACTATCATTGGCAGCCGACCCAAGTACAAGAAAATCAGCAGGGTATTTAGTCTTACCACAAAGGACTTCGACATCTCTAATGATACCAATTGGAGAGATAGTTTCCCTATTAGCAAGCTGAATAACCACATCAATCTCTTCAAGTTTACAAGGAGCAATTTCGTGCATAATTTCCCTGTAAAGCTCATAAGGAATAGCACTAGAACTTGCACCAATATCACATAAACCATAATAGCAATGATCACCTATCCCAACAGAAAGCACAGGAACACTAGACTTCCTAGAACTTTTAGGATGTGAGACAATATTAGAAGCATCCTCACAAAAGATAATGTGTCTATCTTCTAAATTTTCAGTGACAAGATCTTTAACCAATGCTACAACAGGTTCAACAGTTATTTGCTCATCAGGTTTGGTAGTTTTCTTATTACTTTTACTAACAACACCAGTTATGATAGTATGTTCCTTAATCTTATTAGGAAAAGGAACTTTTTCAATATAAGGTTCTGGAATAATGCGATCAGCAACATTAACCTCAACACCTTTAGATATATGAGAAACAGATTCATCTTTATATGGTTCATGATAATTTTTAAAACCCTCCTTCGGCAAACCGAAATAGGAAGCAAAGGCTTTATAAAAGTTTGCAACAATTTGAGAGTCAAGACCATAAGTAGTGCTAATTTTGCGATAATCATCAGTATCCATAAAATTTTTAACACACTCAAAGTCATAGTTTATACCTGACTCCCTACCTTTGTCATTCTCCCATCCTTCAGTGTTCTCCTGAATCCGATCAAGAAGGTCCCACTTAAACTCTTCTTTATTACGAGTGAACGATCCAGCACAAGTGGTATCCAATAGAGTTTTATCTTGAAAGGAGAGTCTTGCATAAAAGTTATCAATAACAATATTACCAGGAAGCTCATGAATGGGACATTTGAGCATTAATGCCTTCAATCTCCCCCACGCTTGAGCGATACTCTCTCCATCATAGGGCCAGAAGTTATATATGAGGTTCCGATCCTTATGAATCTCACTTGGAGGATAGAATTTGGAGTAAAAGAGAGGTACAATTTCCTCCCATCCAAGAGAATACCCATTCTTCAGCAGTTTATACCAATGTGCAGCTTTACCAGACAGTGATAGAGAGAATAATTTCTTCTTAACTTCTCCCATCGAGATACCTGCACACTTAAATAACTCGCACAATTCATGCAGAAATAACAAATGATCTCCAGGATGGACAGTTCCATCTCCTGCATAGCGGTTATTTGTGACACGTTCAACAATTTTCATAGGAATTTTGAACGGTATTACCTGCTCATCTGCGCCTCCTCTACTACCTTAGCAGTGGTAGTTGTTTTCCCAAATAGGAATTCAAGAGAAGACCCCTCCATAATGAGATATAGCAGCAGGCAAAAATAAAAACAGCACGTACAATAAATGTTTCCCTTACCAATTCCACTTACCAATAGCGCTACACTCCCCGGCAACGGCGCCAGAAAATAGTCTTGATAACCCACAAGTATAGGGGGTGTATCGTAGTACTTTCGATAAATAAGAGTGTCGAACCCAACGAGGAGCAGAAGGTGTTGACAAGCGGTTTTGATGAAGGATTCACTGTAAATGCTCACAGACAAGTTTTTAGGAGTTTTTGATATGACAGATAAATAAAGTACAAGTAAATAAAATGCAGTAGTAATAGTTGCAGCGAGTGGCCCAATCCTTTCTACAGCAAAGGACAAGCCGGTTGTTGTACTTATAATGACCAAACGTTCTTGAGGACACACGGGAATATTGTCAAGTGCTTTCGCTTCATATAGTTGATTAATCTTCATTGTTTTGATAAGTGTTGTGTGGGTGAACCTATGCTAATGCACCGCCCTTCCTAGGACTAATACATACTTGTGATTATACCCCTTGCAAGCATCCGCAAATACAAGAAAGTAATTAAGTTAAACTAACCACAGCCTTAAACTTTGAGATCCTGCTATCCCTCATGCATCGATATACCAACGGGTGTTCAGGTTTCTGTCACTCCGGCAACCCCACAATTGGCAAACGAATACACAATGCATTCCCCTAGGCCCATAAAGGTGAAGTATCATGTAGTCGACGTTCACATGACACCACTAGAAGAATAACACCACAACTTAAGCATCAAACCATTAAATATTACTCAACATAGTTCACTACTAACATCAAGACTTCTCCCATGTCCTCAAGAACTAAACGAACTACTCACAAGACATCATACGGAACATGATCAGAGGTGATATGATGATGAATAACAATCTGAACATAAACCTTAGTCCAATGGTTTCACCCAATAGCATCAATAACAAGAGTAATCAACACCGGGAGAGTTTCCCCTATGAAATAGACAAGATTCAGCCCTAGATGTTATAGCGGAGACGGGTGCAGCGGGTGATGATGGTGTTGGCGGTGGAGATGATGATGATGATGATCCCGATGAAGTCCAGCTCGATGACGGTGATGATGGCGACGATTTCCCCCTCCGGGAGGGAATTTCCCCCGGCAGATTTCTTCCTGCAGGGGAGCTTTTCGCTCTCTGGTGTTTTCCGCCTCGTGGAGGCGGCGGAATATTTCGATGGCCCCTCCTGTGTTAGGGTTCCGAGGGGGTCAAGTACGCGAAGGGGGAACGGCTGAGGTGGGCCAGGGCCCCCAAACCACCTCGGCGCGGCAGGGGGCCCCACCGCGCCAAGGGGTGAGGAGGGCCCACCATGGCCCATCTCAGCTCCCCTTTTGGCCTCCTCCATCTTCTGGTAAAATAGGAACTTCCATATGTCTCCTTCGATTTATTGATCTTCAGAAATAGTGCATCTCGACGGTGCTTTTTCCAGCAGAATCCTGACTCCGGTGTCCAATTCTCCATTATTCATCAAACATGCAAAATAGGTAAAATAACATAAGTAACACTTCTAAATATGAAATATATCGATGAATAGCAGTAAATTATGATATAAAATAGTGATGCAAAATGGACGTATCAGACCACGACAGTTAGAACTTAGGATCTTCATTGCATCCCGTCAACCTCACTATCGGAGGTTGCCGATATCTCTATTTCATTTATGTTGTCACAATCAGTTACCTTCGTCCTCTTCGGCGGTTGAACTTTTTCGGGGGTAGAATGCACACTGAGCCCCTCGTCCAGGACAGCCCCCTCCTTTACCTTTGCATCGAGAATTAGAGCATTTGAATTCTCATCGTCCACCTTATGCTTGGATAATGTCTCGCCAGGCTCATACGTGAGCCTCTTCCTTAGGCCCGGTGATTCCTTTTCAGTTTGTTTTCCATTCACTAAGTTTTCCTCCTCACCATCAGAACTGTCCATTGCACCCCGGCCAGCGCTATGGGGATAGGGCACTGATCCACGTCCTCTACCCCTGGGTGGCACCCGTCTAGCAGGATTATCACGGCCTGACTCCCGGTTACCACCCCATCCTCTACACCATCAACCAGTATGAAATTTTCCCATTCCAATTTATTAACATCGTGCTCACCAGTCCCACACTCCTGGTACCAGTGTCCAAGGAGACCACAATGGCCACAAAGGTGGGGAGCTTCTCATACTGTATCTGATAATATTCCTTCTTCTGATTCTTAGTAATAGACACAAATCGTGAAAGCTTCTTATGAACATCAATGCGTACCTTGATCCGAACAAATTCACCAACAAAACCCGCGGGCAGGGTTAGCTGAACCTCCTTCACCTCCCCAACAGTTCTGCACATGCCTTTGATGATTTTCTCTTTTAGATAATTATCTGGAAGTTTCAAAACACACGCCCATACCTCCAGTCTATCCAAGATAATTCCCCTAGGGTTTTCAAAACCATCGTACTCCTCAATAAGCAAAGCTTGGCCTCGGAAGAGCCATGGGCCTCTCTTCATCGCCATGTTCCAATCAGCTAGGCAGCCAAATTGGACTGTGAACAGATTGTTCTCAATCTTCCTCCACTTCACTTCCTTCGCCGGATTCCAGGCAGATCGCATGTCACTGTAAAGAGCAGTTGGGCTAAAGCCCTTTGGCGTGTGAACCCTAGCAATGGCGAGCCACTTTGCTGCCACCGGCGCCTCCAGCACTTCTTCCTCCCATATGAACTCATCTTGCTCATCCTCCAGGAGATTTAGTCTTTCAAGCAGATCTTCCACCACCTCCGGTCGCGGTTTTGGGGCACCGCTCGACTCGCCAGAGTCGCCCATCTACGCAAAGCCTCAGAACCCGGTTGCGCCGGGCTTCGGACAACGAGATCACGTCGGGATTGGAACGAGAAACTCACGGGGGCGAAATCGTCGCCGGAGGACTAGAAACCCTAAAACCTGTTAGAGATTACGATTCTGCCCATGTACCCATCTCAATGTTACCGCAAGAAGATACTTGGATTATAACCTTATTTGTTCTCAAGGTGCTTGCCCAGGATGCAAAGGTTGTTAGGTTGACCAAAAAGTCATTTCTAACGGAGTCGCGCCAGAGCCAATCATAAGCTCCCCCTCTGATAGTATCCTTTTTCATTATTTCGCTCGTCTTTTAACGTATATGCAATATATTCAGATAAGAAAATAGTATTCATTAACAAATTCTAAAATAATTTTGCAATGGATTTCAACAAAATCTTTTTAATAAATGTTTCAAAAATTCAAAAGTTCAGTTTTTCTAATTAGATTTCATACTATTTTGATTAATATGTTGTTGTTATGAAATATTTATGAAAGTCAAATTTAATAAATTAACTTTATTGAAATTTCGTTTTATTTTTAATACAATTTCACAATCAAATTTTAAACTAAACTTTTGCAAAATGTGTCCAATATTGTTCTTGTTTTTAAGATCTGGTCAACGAGAACTCAAATATCAAAACAGATAAAAAAATGGGAATTCAGTTCTAAAGATATTACCGATACAATATTTTGTATCGAGAACGAAACTAAAAGGAGGGGTCGATCGAAAATTTGCACTTTACACTGGATATGTACCCACCACTCACGTGTGGGACACGTGTTTTACCCACATCATAGAGTGAAAGTGAAAATGTAGATGGACAACTAGGTAGTATTCAATAGGTACAAGATACCTCTACTTATTAGCTTAGTTTTATACTGAAATGAGAATGAAGAACATGCAAGTACGATTCCGCATCGCTAAACGGGAGCGAACGCCGATTAAATGCCAGTAGGGCGTGGAGCTATTAGAAATCCGCGTTGAAAGGTTCACTGAGCTTTCATTGCAGATTGGTAATCCATCTTGTGATAAAGACCATACAATAGTTGACTTTCACTACTTAGTCTAAGCAGATAATATTCATGTACTCGTTGTGCATTTGGTGGATAATGAGTAATGACACCTTCATAAGCTTCTTATCTTCAGTGATGCGTGAAATTGTAGAACCTGAAAACAAATTATCTGACTCTGTCAGTACTTTTCACGGAAATTCGGAATGTGCAACTATAAGCCGCCTAGACTGTGATGAATATAAGATGCCAAAATGATGAACACCTCCACGAGACCACAAATACACTCAAAACAGGGAGCGCCTATATGACGCTCGATTAGCGGCACAGCAGACTACCATCGTCTGAAGCAAATACAACCTGGGCCGGCCCATTAATCTGAGCATGTTCTATGCATGAGCAAAACAGAAAAGAAAAAAAAAACGTGAAGGCTGTAGCACAATACGTATCTTTCTTTTTGTTGCGTTTTTCAAAACCTGAAAGAAAAAGTGAAACAAATCAAACCTATTTTTACAAAATGAACATTTTCAAAATCTTGTTCTTTCTCTCCGTGGATAATTGGACAGTATCCATCACTTTTGGATATGGGTAAATATAAGTTCCCATGGGGACCCTGGCAGCAAATTAAACCAAGGCGGGCGTCGCACCGGACCGTGCGGCGCATTGACGGGCCGGCGAGCGCCTCCTGGTCGATCTCGGCATCCGGTTCAATGAGCGTCCGCGGAGAAGTATACGGGCACAGCCTCGCCGGCCTGATCACACGCACCGTTCCACCGAGGGCGTACAGTATAGCGTACAGCAACCATGGCGCCTAGCACTCGTATGGACAATGCCATTGCCGTCGTGGCGGCGATCCTCCTCCTCGCGGCGGCTAAGGTGGCAGCGGCTAATTCCGACGCCGACGCACGGGGTGCCGCGGCGTCGGCGGCGCAGGTCTCGTGCGGGGACGCGGTGAGCGCGCTGATACCTTGCGGTTCGTTCCTGGTGGGCGCGGACGCCGGCGCCGCGGGGCCAAGCGAGAGCTGCTGTCGGGGCGCGCAGGCGCTGCGCAGGATGGCCGGCACGGCGGGGGCGCGGGGCGCGCTCTGCCGGTGCCTGGAACAGTCCGGCCCGTCTTTCGGCGTGCTCCCCGACCGCGCGCGGCAGCTCCCGGCGCGCTGCAAGCTCGGCGTCTCCATTCCCGTCAGCCCCCACACCGACTGCAACAAGTATGCACCTGATTCAACTACTCGGTACACCACGTATTTGCACCGATCGTTCGTTAATTCTCATGGCACATTTGCATGCATGACAGGGTACCGTAAGCGGCCGGCGATCGAGCGGCGTACCAGAACGCGGTGCGGCGGCGTAACTATACAAAATGCTGTGATCCAAGCGTTTGCTATGCAGGGACCGAATTACCAGAATTTGGTGACTACATAGAGCGTGGAAGAGTCTTGATCATATATTGTTCAAAGTGATCTTAACTGTGCCTGCATCTGCGCGCCTAGCTTAAACGTCATCCCCTTTGTTTTCGCGTAGTTCTCAAATCTTGCAACTATCTCAGTCTGTATTGAATCCGGGATCTGTACTCCATATCAGCTTGATGCATAAATGAAATTTATTTTTCACATGTGCTCTTTCACATTTGTTGGTTGGTTTTCACGTTTATGTATCAGTCAACAAACATATACAAGTTCTCCACATCCATACAAAGATTCGTAATTACTCCCTCTGTTCCACAATATAAAATGTTTTCGATAGATCACATGTTGGTTAGGTGCAAACCTAAATGAGTGTACATATACATTAAAACATGTCCACGTATATCTAGATACCTATAATTATAGACAAAAGTTAAAACATCTTATATTTAGGAACGGAGAGAGTAAATGACATTTGTCTTGCTCTGGGCGGAAAAAAAATCAGTGCACAAATCCACCGATTTTGTTTTCTCGCATAGAGCAGCGCAACTGTCATTTCATCAAGAAACTTTGCATGTATGTATAAATATTGTATGTTTGTTGTCAAAAAAATTCATTATGTTTTGAAAAGTTTTACTACTTTTTCTTGAATTCTTAGTGCGGGCAGGAACATATTAGCTCAGGAAACATTGTGAATTTCTGCAAGTTTTTCTTGCTAAATGATAGGACAAATTTCGATGCAAATGAAATGAATGGGGAGACACGGATAATAACGACACGTCCATCCCTTGTGATATCTTTTATGTGCACCTTCATCTTCCATATTTTTATGCAAATGAAACAAATGGGTCACTACGGAGCACTAGCCCTTTGAGAAGGTACCACCCGAAACAAAATTATTTTTTATGTCCACCTCCATCTTCCATATTGTTTTGTTATTATCAACTGGCGTCTTGATAGCAAGTGCCATGTTCAAAGAATCAATCGAGAATTTTCCAGGCTCATGGAGATGTCAGTGAAATTCATTCACCCCTTGTGATAATTGAACCCTTTCCAAACCGATCATGAAGAGCTTTCCATGGCACGAGTCTAGGCCCGAACAAATCTCGTTTGAACGATAAAAAATTGTCGGAGATGTTTCTAAGACCGTGGCAATCGTGTCGCTTTTGTGTCGGAAAATATTTTATGTTTCTAAGATCCTAGCAGCTGATTTCCAAGCCATCACTGAAAATAAAAGATACAAAGGAGAAGAAATGTTTTTTCATCCTCATTAGATCGGCGTAGAAGTGTGGAATCCTTTGAGCCTATGTATGTCCTAGGAATATTTTTCCATACCCCATCCTCGGTAATAAGATTGGACGGCCATATACCAATATGGGCTGAATTATTGACCTATGAGTCGTGAATACCAAGTCCCACTGATCTTTTGGGCAGCAAATCACATCCCATTAGCCAATCGATATTTCCTTTTTCACTGTCTACTTGTCAAAAGAATCTGAATCAAAAATTAAGGAAAAAATTTATGGTAGCTTGAAGAATGATATTGTATACAATATCATAATATTAAGTGTTGAATTAATAAGTACCGATTCTTCATCAAAAGAAATTAATTTTCCTTTTCAACTGATTAGTCTTTTCTTGAGGTGCTCATCCGCATGTTTTCGTTCGGCATTTTAAGCTTCCAATAATGCATTGGGATACAAAATATCACTTAGGAAACCGGTCCAGCTCATAACCAAAAAATTCAGGATACTGAGCGGTCTCGTCTTGAGATTTCTCGAAGCAAAACAATTCACTTTGATGAAAATTAATTTTGAGCCTTGATGATTACTCGAGAATAGTTTCAGGTTAATAAATTTTAATAGACTAAACATACCAAAACATCTTAAATAATACTGGCTCTGTTTCTAAATATAAGCCTCTTTGAATACGTAGAAATACGGGCTAGATACAGACTGAGATGAGTGAAAAGACACACTAAAATACGTCTAGATACGAACTATCAAGAAAAAAAAAATAAGCTTATAATTTGGAACATGGGAGTATTATCGGGGGAGTATCTTTTTACTATATACTTGCCAAAACAATTCAAATCGTAATAAGCAAACCATTTTTGGTAAATGAAGAATGATATTGTAAACAAATACCATATATTCAGTGTTATATTAATAAGTACCAATTCTCCATCGATAGAACATAATTTTCCTTTTCAATTGCCTAGTCTTTTCTTGAGCCGCTCCTCCACATGTTTTCATTCGGCATTTTTAATCCTCCGATAATGCATTTGAATGGAAAATATCGATTAGGAAGTTGGTCCAACTCATGAACAAAATTTTCATCATATAGAGCTGCCTCATCCTGAGATTTCCGGAAGCAAAATATCACTCAAATGACAACTAATTTTGAGCCCCAATAATTACTCGAGAATTAGTTTCATGTAATGAAATTTTGATTGCGAAACCTATCAAAACATCTAAAATAATACTCTCTCCGTTTCGAAATATAAGCCTTATTAAATACATAAAAATACGGGTTAGACATGGACTAAAATGAGTAAATTGACACACTAAAATACGTCTAGATATGAAGGACAAGAAAATTCTAAAAAAGTCTTATAAGTTGGAACGAGGGTGTGTTTTGGAACGGAATAGTACAATTTATAAAAAATAGCAACGTAACACAAGTACACAAACTCGAACACTGAGATTACATATTCCAAACACATGATTTTTCCTTATTCATGCAGCAAGTCTCAGGTGGAGGGCGGCTGTAGTGAAATTGTGATCAGGTTGCAGCTTCAGCGGTGTACTACGTAAGATCTAAGATGCTGTACAAATTCGTCGACGTACCTATCATGGAGGTCTGTGTCGACTACGACCTCCTGCATCTTCGCTGCACCTGCTACGAAGCCTGTCCTGGCTTCTCCCTCCAGCATGACGGCCCGGACCGCGCTCGCGACGCCATGGCGGTCGAACGACCCATCCTTTTCATCCCTCGCCACATGCAATCCTACCTTCTTCTTCTCCATTTGGCGGGCATTTGGCCCTTGGTCGCCGAAGATGGGCAGCATGACGAGAGGGTGCCCAAACAGGAGGCTCTCGATCAGCGAGTTCCGGCCGCAGTGTGACAGGAATCCGCCCACGGCGGCGTGCGCCAGGATGCCCATCTGGGGAACCCACCCCGTGGTCACCGTCCCCATAGCGTGGGTGCGCTCCCTGAAACCGGGAGGAAGCATGTCGCCGTCCAGGACGGAGGCGCCGCGGGGCTTCCTCAAAGCCCAGATGAAGCGTGTCCCGGCGAGCTCCAGCCCAAGCGCCATCTCGTGCACCTGCTCCACGCTCAGCGGCACCTCGCTCCCCAGCGCGACGTACACCACCGATTTGGGCGGCTGCGCGTCCAGCCAGCGCAAGGTGGCGTGCTCTCTGTCCGCGCTGGCAGCACGGCGGGCTCCCTCGGGCGACGGCGGCAGAAGGCCGAGGGGGACGACCGGCTTGCCGATGATCGTCGGCAGCAGCGGGAACGTCTCGGGCTCCCACTCGACGCAGCTCCGGATGGCCGCTACCGTGCACCTCTTCTGTGTCAAGACGCAGCGCTCGATGGGGGACATAGCCGAGGCGCTATGGTTGTTGTATACCTGCGCCCTCCCCTCCCGCTCGTACCGCGGCTGTTCAAGTCCAGACGCAGCCGGCTCCGTCGGCGCACGGCCGGGCAGGGAGGCCAGCAGGGCGGCGGTCGGGAGAAGCACCGCAAATGGCACCTGCGGCGATTAAGAAGGCCGGGCAGGAGTGAGATACGCGTGGCTAGTAAAGCACCAATATCAGGCACGGCACGACATTGTCGGTTTCCATGTAGCATAGAAAATGCTGAATTAGGATGTTGGATTGCTATTCATTTGGATTAAATTTATGGACCGGATCGAACCTTGTGCTCGAGGGCGGCGGCGGCGGCCCAGTGGTGGAAGCAGTCGGCGACGATCCAGTGTGGCCTCGTTGCCTCGTCGGCGCACGCGGCGGCCAGAAACTCCGCGAAGGGCGCGGCGAGGTCGTCGAAGGCCTTCCAGTGCAGCTCCCTGTCCCCGTCGGGAACGTCGTGGGTGGACTCGGCGCCTTCGGCGAGTCCGTCGACGCGCGGAAACGGGAGCTCGACGAGGTCGACGCGCGGCGCCGCGTCGGGGCGCAGCGGCGGGAGTCGGGCGAGGTTGCGCGGCGTGGAGACGTAGGACACGCGGTGGCCGCGCGACGCCAGCCGCTCGGTGAGCTCCAGGTACGGGAGCAGGTGGCCGAACGCGAGCCACGGGACGATCACGATACGCAGCGGCGAGGATGAGGACCTGGCGTCGGCGTCCATGGCGAGATGAGGAGCTAGCTCGTTCGTCTTGCTGGTGGTGCGAGACTGCGAACTGCTCAGTGCTGTGCTCAGTGATGTCACCCATTTTAGTTATAAAAGTCGTAATCTGCACATGCGTATGTAGCGTGGCAGGGCTGCTAAATTTCTTTTCCATTTTTTTGCCTGTCTGCTTGCTCTAGATGTTGATGCGGTGGCAGCTGATTGGGAGATCCTGCACGTCATGTGCGTTCATTTTTTAACGCGGCGCCACCTATCACCACAGCCGTCGATTTTATATCGGTTTTGCTAAGTCTCAGTCGACTGAGACGTATTTATGTCTCAGTCGACTCCGTGTCCGTCCGATTCATTTTGCATCGCGATTCGTGTTTGTGTGTGCTTTCAGCCGTTTTTTCGAATCTGTCTGTTGGGCTTGCTTATTTTTTCCCCTGAATATTTTCCAATTGATTAGTGGGCTTTTTGGGCCGGGCAGCACGGTGGTGGGGATGGGCTCGTTGTTTTTTTTCTGTTTTTTCCCGCCGGATACTGTTTTTGAATTACTGGGCGGGGGTTTGGGCTTTGTGTTTTTTCGTTTGCGTTAAATATTAGTGTGGAGTTTTCAGCTCGATTTTTTTGTATTTTTTATGGGGTTCTTTTTTTTCTTGTATTTGTTTTTTTAATATCCACACGAATATTTTCGAATTGATTAGTGGGCTTTTTGGGCCGGGCAGCACGGTGGTGGGGATGGGCTCGTTGTTTTTTCTTCTGTTTTTTTCCCGCCGGATACTGTTTTTGAATTACTGGGCGGGGTTTGGGCTTTGTGTTTTTTTCGTTTGCGTTAAAAATTAGTGTGGAGTTTTCAGCTCGATTTTTTTGTACTTTTTATGGGGTTCTTTCTTTTCTTGTATTTTTTTCTTTATTATCCACACTAGTTTTTGTATGATTCGATTAAGCAATTTTTTTATTTTTATTTTCTAATATGCTGAATTATTTGTTGTAGTTTGTCGGGGGGCATCGGTTTTTGATTTTTAGAAATGTGCACTTTATTTGATTTTTTATTTGTTTTTGTACGATTTTCTTTTTGTTTTCTGCTTGCTAGGAGGATCGATCGGCCATAAATTAGTCGATGGCAAAAGAAACCGATAATCCAGTTTGATTAGATGAAGGAATTAGCTACCCCGGAATTTTGAATTTGTTTGTATAGATTATCTTTTAGGGGCTTATCAGTTGAATTTGGCCTGCAACTGAGTGTTTTCTCGAGATAGGGGCCAGTTTCAACTACGCTTGCAACAGAGTGTTTTCTCGAGATAGGGGGTTAGCTGAAACTGAGCTTGCAACTGAGATTTTATTATTATTTTGCTTTTTCTTCTTTTAATATTTTTAATTATTATTTTTTTTGTTTTTTGAAAGGCCAGTTTCAACTGTGCTTGCAACTGAGTGTTTTCTTGAGATAGTGGCCAGTTTTAACTGCGCTTGCAACAGAGTGTTTTCTCGAGATAGGGGAGCCAGTTGCAACCGAGCTTGCAACTGAGATTTTATTGTTATTTTGTTTTTCTTTATTATTTTTAATTATTATTGTTTTTTGTTTTTTGGAAGGCCAGTTTCAACTGGGCTCGCAACTGAGTGTTTTCTCGGGATAGGGGCCAGTTTCAACTACGCTTGCAACATAGTGTTTTCTCGAGATAGAGGGGGGCAGCTGCAACCAAGCTTGCAACTGAGATTTTATTAGTATTTTGTTTTTTCTTTATTATTTTTAATTATTATTGTTTTTTGTTTTTTGGAAGCCTGTTTCAACTATGCTTGCGACTGAGTGTTTTCTCGGGATAGGGGGCCAGTTTCAACTGCGCTTGCAACTGGGATTTTATTATTATTATGTTTTATTATTATTTAATTATTATTGTTTTTCGGAAGCCAGTTTCAACTGGACTTGCAACTAAGTGTTTTCTCGGGATAGGGGCCAGTTTCAACTACGCTTGCAACATAGTGTTTTTCTCGAGATAGGGGGGCCAGCTGCAACCGAGCTTGCAACTGAGATTTTATTATTATTTTGTTTTTTTCTTTACTATTTTTAATTATTATTGTTTTTTGGAAGCCAGTTTCAACTGCGCTTGCAACTGAGTATTTTCTCGGGATAGGGGGCCAGTTTCAACTGCACTTGCAACTGGGATTTTATTATTATTTTTCTTTTTTATATTTAATTATTATTGTTTTTTGGAAGCCAGTTGCAAACTGGGCTTGCAACTGAGTGTTTTCTCGAAATAGGGGCCAGCTTCAACTACGCTTGCAACAGTGTTTTTCTCGAGATGGGGGGGGGGGGGGCAGCTGCAACCGAGCTTGCAACTGAATTTTTTTATTATTATTTTGTTTTTTTATATTTTTAATTATTATTGTTTTTTGTTTTTTCGAAGGCCAGTTTCAACTACGCTTGCAACTGGGTGTTTTTTCTCGAGATAGGGGGGCCAGCTGCAATGAGCTTGCAACTGAGATTTTTTTATTATTTTGTTTTTTGTCTTTATTATTTTTAATTATTACTGTTTTTTGTTTTTTGGAACGCCAGTTTCAACTGCGCTTGCAACTGAGTGCTTTCTCGAGATAGGGGCCAGTTTCAACTACGCTTACAACTCTGATTTTATTATTTTTCGTTATTTTTTTCTTTATTAATTTTTTATTTTGTTTTTTGGAAGCCAACTGCAACTGCGCTTGCAACTGAGTGTTTTCTCGAGAAGGGGCCAGCTGCAACTCTGATTTTATTATTATTTTTTGTTATTTTTTCTTTATTAATCTTAGTTATTATTTATTTTTTGTTTTTTGGAAGCTAACTGCAACTGCCCTTACAACTGAGTGTTTTCTCGAGATAGGGGTCAGCTGCAACTGCGCTTACAACTGAGTGTTTTCTCGAGATAGGACCAGTTTCAACTTCGCTTGCAACTTGGATTATTTTATTTTTTTTGTTATTTCTTTTTGGAAGCCACTTGCAACTGAGTGTTTTTCTCGAGATATGGGTCAGTTTCAACTGCGCTTGCAACCGAGTGTTTTCTCGAGATACGACCAGCAGCAACTGCGCTTGCAACTGGGATTTTATTGGTATTTTTCTTTATTAGTTTAATTATTTTGTTTTTTGTTTTTTTGGAAGCCAGCTGCAACTGCGATTGCAACTGAGTGTTTCTCCATAGAGGGGCCAGCTGCGACTGCGCTTGCAACCGAGTGTTTTCTCGAGATACGGCTAGTTTCAACTGCGCTTGCAACTGAGTGTTTTCTCGAGACAGGCCAGTTGCAACTGCACTTGCAACTCAAATTTTATTATTATTTTTGGTTATTTTTCTTTATTATTTTTTAATTATTATTTACTTTGTTTTTTGGAAGCTAGTTGCAACTGCACTTGCAACTGAGTTTTTTCTCGAGACAGGGCCAGCTGCAACTGCGCTTGCAACTGGGATTTTATTATTATTTTGTTATTTTCTTTTATTGATTTTAATTAGTATTTATTGTTTTGTTTTTTGGAAGCCAGTTGCAAGTGCACTTGCAAATGTTTTATTATTATTATTTTATCCATATTAATTATTATTTAATTTGTTTTTTAGGTCAGTTACAACTGCGCTTGCAAATTGAGTTTTGCCCGTAGACAGGCCAGTTTTTTGCAAGTACATGTCTGTATGAAGTGCTCAGGTTCCCTTGACATGATGTTTCGACTCATATATGCACTAATTGATTTGGTTTGTATCGCACGCATGCATGTAGCACCCAGCTAGAGCGCATGATGATCACGACGCATGGACGAGACAAGCGACAACGCCAACAATGGTGAGATTTTTTTGTAATTAACAATGACTATCGATAGGTAGTTTTTCGGTCTGAGATTTTTTTGGTAATCATTTTTTTAAATGGTTTTTGTTTTTGTTTTTGAGATTTTTGTATTTTTTGTGTTATTGTTTTTGTTTGATTTTTTTATGGGGGAGTATGATTTTTTTGTATGTTGTTTTATCGAAGGTGTGCACATGTTTTTAGTTTTAGTTTTTTTTGGGGTGCATGTAGTTGGGTGCACATAGCAATTTATCGTCTGCTTCTTACCTGTTTTGTCGGTTTGGTTTGCCTCCCACGAATCTTTATCTTCTTCTTATTTTTTTTAATGCTCCCACGAAGCTTATCTGCTTGGAGACGTTCTCCCCTCCGCTTAATTCTCCTCATTCCTCACTCACAGAGCGTTGCGTTCGTCGCCACCGCCGGCGCGCTCGCGAGTGAGCACCTGCTTCGGCCGGCCACGTCTCTAGCAATCTATTACCGGCGCCCTCCTCCCAGTACCACCCCTAGCGGCCGGCGTCCATCATGCCCTGCTCCTCGAGCTCGTCCCGAGACCCCCAGCTCCTCGACACCTCACGGCCTTCCCCAATCCCCATCTTGCGCCGCCGCCACTCCCTTCCTCTGCCGCTGCCGCTCATCGCGCCGTCGGCCGTCGCTGCCGCGCTCCCTCCGTCCCTCACTGCATCTCGCGCAACCACCAAAAGCCCACACAAGACGAGATAAGCACGGGACAAAAAACAAAGTCCAACGAGCCCAACAACGATTGAGAGGAGGAAAGCGGGCCGAATTTGACAAAGATAGACAACGGTGACGTCAGTCGACTGAGACGTAGCTTATGTCTCAGTCGACTGAGCCGGAGACAGACCCATTTTATATCCAGCGAATGATATGGTTCCTACTGATTGATATATTGATAAAACAAGAAATCGTGTAGTTTAATTTTGGTATTTATGTATGTTCAGAAATTTGTTGTTAGTAGATGAATTTAAAAATCATTACGTAAATCCAAAACTTATTGCTAATGCATTGATATTTGAAAAATCATTAATAATTTATGTTCGGATCATAAATCAATTGGACGTCCCCGATAAGCGGGGAGATCCAATTAGGCATAAATCATAAATCAACGACGTTATAACAGTTTATTTATTTATTTTCTTTTGATGAAGGACACTCTCTTTATGACTAAAATGTATACGGCGCACTGTTCGCAACATAATAAAAAACAAAAGACTTAAAAGAACGAAATACAAGTATACGTAGGGACACAATGTTTTCACTGACGGGTCTAGATGCACCTATTTGGAAAAATATTTTTTATAATGTCACGAAAATTAAACAAAAATGTCGGGTATATTCCAAGACATTCTATGTTCATGCACTAAGGCGTGTTTGTTTACAATTTCAAAATGTCATAAATATTGAACCAAAAATTCTAGGTGGAGATAATGTTTAGATCTATCACTCTGCAAAATTTTAATGAAAATTCATTGTATTTTGGCTTGGGAAAAAACCAAAAATCTGGTAGGATTTCAAAATTTTGAAACTCGGCACCGTTCACCCATAGATATTTCTGCGCATTTATCTTTTTGCTCATGCCAAAATATATCAGATTTTTCATTAAAAATTTGCACGATGGTAGATCTCAATATTTCTCGACCTAGGATTTTTTTTCCATTTTCAAATGCAGATTTCAAGGTATTTTGAAAACGGCCTACTCGAGCTACATATCACTACACTCGTTGTTTGTGTCCACAGTTTGTCTTAGTCGTATATACATATCTGTCGCACATTTGGTTACTTTTTTTTTTGCTTTTTGTTGATTCATTTGTGCATAACCAACTAGAAAACTAATATGGTTACTGAGAATAGAGATGATGTTTTATCTACATCATTTTAACCTTCTTTTTTATGCTTTTTCTTTTTTAAGTTATTTGTATTTTATTTACCGTTGGCCCGAGATTTTCACATAGGTAGTGACTAAGATTTGCGTCTTGGTTCCTGCTCGTATATGACTCGCACGTGGATTGCAAGTTTGCAACTGAGAAGACAATATCTAGAAAATTGGACTATACATTATGATTTGTATTTTCATGGGAGTTGCACATTGGTTGTATCTAAGATTTCTGAATTGCAACTGGGTTGCAACTAAGATTTTTTTAGTTATACGGGAAAAATGCCCAGGTCGTTGGATTTGCTTTGTGATTCATATTTACATGTAGTTGCACATTGGTTGTAAATGAGATTTTCTGGACCGTTGGATTTGTGTCACGGTTCTTGCTTTCCTCGGGAGTTACACTTACATATGTGTTGGAACTAAGAGGATAAAATACTTAGACTATTGGATTGGTTTGTGATTCATGTTGTCACATTGTTGCAACCGAGATTTTCTGAGTTACACATGAGTTGTAAATAGGGAAAATACCCAGCCGTTGGATTTGCATCATAATTACACATGGGTTGTAACTGAAAAGTCTAGGATTGTGATTCGTGTTGTCACCTGAGTTGAACATGTGTTGCAACCGAGAGAAATTACCCAAATCGTTTGGTTTACGTGGTTATTCGTACTTTCATGGGTGTTGCACGTGGGTTTCAACTGATATTCCTAATTAATCAGGGGTTGGAACTGAGAAAAATACCCGGACCATTAGATTTGTGTCGTGGTTCGCGTAGTCCTCTAAATTCTATATCAGTTGCAACTGAGAAAATATTAAATTCTTAATTGTTAGCTTTTAAAAAAAAACTAGAGAGGCCCGAAGGGGCTCGATGCTAATTACTAGTTAATAAAATTGCAATCTCAAACATTCACATCGTCCATTTTCTTATTCCGATAAGGCATGTTTTGAACACGAATAAAAAAAATCAAACATGTTCTCCCATATAACACTGCATCACGGTTGAGCTTTTGGGCACTTCGGTGTGCCCCTATATGTCAATTTTGTGTCCCTAAATGTATTTGGGGCACTTTTTTGAGGGCCACAATTGTTTGTGTCTCTGAAGGTATAAGGGGCACTTTCAAATTAATGTGCCCCAAAAGTTGCCCCTAAAGGTAACCATTAGAAGCATTTTGAAAACTGCCCCTAATTCAATCCGGGGCACTATCTCAAAATGCTCCAAATACATTTATGGGCACTTTGAGAAACTGCACCTAATTCAATTCAGGGCAATATTTCAAAATGCCCCAAATACATTTAGGGACACTTGAGAAACTGCCCCTAATTCGATTCGGGACACTTGAGAAACCGCCCCTAATTCGATTAGGTGCACTAAATCAAAATGCCCCAAATAATATTTGGGGTACCACCTACTCCCTCCGTCCTCGAAAAAGTGGACGTTTAGCATTCAAATTTTTCCACAAAAGAGTGTATTTTTACCTTCCCAATGTACTTAAAAGTAGATAATAATGATTCTCTCTCATCGCACGGGAATCAAGCCCAATAATATTCAACACATGGTCTCCTTGTTTTCTACATGCACTTAGCTCATTGGAGGTGAGATAATTAAAGAGGAGAGAGATGGTTGTTTGCATTTTCCAATGCATTTTCTACTACTCTCCATAATTTGTCTTAAAATTTCCAGATGTCTACTTATTTGAGGACGGAGGGAGTATTGTTCAATATATCACCCGATATCCGATATTCGATATGCAAAAGATAAGCCTATACGAATCTTATACCTGATGTTTTAAACCTTGCTCTAGGGCCGCCTTACTAGAGTCTGATGAATATAAGACGAGAACAGCTCCCCGAGTACACCCGAAACACTGAAAAGTGTGAAAAACAACTGAAAATGAAGTGTGTGCGTACTGTGAACGTTACCAAGAGGACTCTGGCATGGCAGCAAATTGAACCAAGGGGCAAGGGCGGTGTCGCACCGGCATCGTGCGGCGCATTGACTGAGCCGGCGAGCGCCTCCTGATCGATCAGGGCATCGGGTTCAATAGGCGTCCGCAGAGCGGTTACGATAAGTACGCCCGAAGCGGCAACGAGCACGCCGCGAGCGGCATGGCGCATTCAGGTGCGCCACCAACCTTCCTGACCCTGTCCCCCTATACATACGAGCATAGCCTCGCCAGCCTGATGACACGCACAATTCCACTGACAGCGTAGAGGATAGCCTACAGACCAATGGCGCCTAGCACTCGTAGGGACAATGCCATTGCCGTCGTGGCGACGATCCTCCTTCTCCTGGAGGCCATGGTGGCAGCGGCGGCTTCCGACGTAGACGTACGGGTTGCCGCGGCGTCGATGGCGGAGGTGTCGTGCGGGTGGGCGCGGATGCCCCGCGAGAGCTGCTGCCGGGGCGCGCAGGCGCTTCGGAGGATGGCGGGCACGGCGGGGGGGGGGGGGGGGGGGGGGGGGGGGGGGCGCCGCGCGCTCTGCCGGTGCCTGGAGCAGTCCGGCCCGTCGTTCGGCGTGCTCCCGGCGCGCTGCAAGCTCGGCGTCTCCATCCCCGTCAGCCCCCACACCGACTGCGACAGGTAAGCCCGCGCGTGCGCGCTCCTGATTCTACTACTCGGAACGCCACAGATTGGCACCGATCGTCAGCTCGTTGATTCTGACGGCACATTTGCATGCATGGCAGGGTACCGTAAGCGGCCGGCGGGCGAGTCGAGCGAAGATTCGTACTCCTACCAGACAAAATACCGCGCACTAGACAAAATGTTGTGATATCCAAGCGTTAAGAGTTGTTCACAGTGATCTTGCGCGTCCATCTGTGGCGCCTTAAATATCTTGCCCTTTAGCTTCCCGTACTTTTCAAATCTGACGTGTAACTCTGGCAGAGTCCGGAATTTGAATTTTATACCAGCTCGATGCATTAATAAACTTTATTTTTCTTAGAAAATATTTCTCAACTCTCTACATTGTTGGTGGTTTTGACCACTGGCGGAGAACAAAAGGAATTTGTAGTTGGGCAAACTCTAAAATAATTACGCAAGAGCAAAATAGTCCTGATACATTAATTCTATATATGTATGATTTCAACTGTAAATGTCACAAAGCGGAGATGTGCTATTTGGACGCCTCGTGTGGTCACTCCATTGGCCGTCTGATAGCTTCCGTGCGTTGAGGTTCACGTCCAGTAGACAAACCGAGCACACCCTCGTCCTCGTCCCTAACCTGCCCACCCACCCCGATCCACCTCCCAAGGCAAGCTTGCCACCACCCCTGCTCCACCCCACCGGCGAGAGGCCACCGCCCCTTCACCTCACCTGCTCCTCCCCCGCCCGCGAGAGACCACCGCCGTCCCAGATCATCCTCCGCTACAGCCACGCGCCTCAACCCCCGCGGCACGGCCCGACATCGTTCCAGTACGCGGCTTTCAGGCCCAATGTCGAGGCGGTGTCTAGCTCGGTGGACCTTGGCCCCTACGCTGCTCCTCACAGCGCGGTTAGGTGCCGCCGCTGCCGCCTAAGCCCGAAGGCACCACGCCAAGGACGGCTGGCACCCGCTGGCGCACCGCAGACCAACCGCTCGTTGTCCCCATTGTTCAGGCGTCGTGGCGGGCCACGCCGTCGCCATTCCCCAAGCTCCTACTCCAGCGTCGCGCGCGGTTGCCGAGGATCTCTCTGCTCCACCTCGGGCGTGGCCGCCGCAGATATCCTCTTCTCAGGAGGACGTTTTTGGTGACCTGGATCCTCCAGATCAGAGATGCGGCGACAAGGAGTCTGCCCAGGAGGACGTTTTCGGTGAAGGATTGGGCCCAGGAGGATTAAATATGTCACCCCTACAGCTTGTTATAGCATGATAGCAAGGAATTCTTGTTAGCTGCCACCTTTTGCAATCACAAGTTCTTCCTTTCATATCCACATTGTATGTCCTTTCGATTTCATGTGATCTCACATGATACAAACCATTGCCAGCATGCTCAACACCAAGTTTCTTTGCCCATTCTGTCATCTTCTCAATTTTCTTCTTTATTTTGGACATATAGTAGCATGCCATTTCTCACATTATGCTTGCCAACATTTCTCTGCATTATCTTGTAAAATACTGTCTCAGGCATTGAAAGTACTAGCATTTCCCTAGCATCTAGAATGTAGCTGAAACATACAAGAAAATGGCAGTGAATTTTTAAAATGTGAGAGAGTAAAAAGGGCAGTGAATTATTTCTACTTTACCTGTTAAAAATTTCAGAGTGATTATTCAGAAGCATGTCACATTTTGGAAAATCATTGAAAAAATCCTTAATCCAAGTGTTTGGCTGCAGCTCATCAACCCATTTCCATGCATCTTCACTGTCAACCTTCATATTTTCCATGTTTCTTTCCCAGGTAGAAAGGTTTGTTTATCTAGCAATGACCACAGATTGTTCTTCAAAGTTTCTCCTTTGTGTTTTTTGTGACAAGTTTAGTACAGATGCTTAACACAATGTCTGTGCTCTTCATCTTGAAACACTGTTTTCACTGCATTAATGAGGCCCTGCAAAAGGTATATTTCACAGGTAGTTAGAAACATTGCTGTCGGGGCAAAAAACTACCACTGTTTTCTGGCAGGGCAGAGTGTACATAATACTAAGCATTGCTGTCGGGGCAAAAAAGTCTAATTTCCCGGGCAGTGCAGATTGGACATGATACTGACCATTACTGTCGGGGCATAGATTTTTAAATTTTTCTGGCAGGGCAGAGTGGCCATGATACTAGTCGAGACTTGTCGATCGACAATAGAGAGATATATGTGCATATAAAATGTGTGAATTACCTTCTGCTTGTCACTCATACTTGTGAATGGAGAGGTGTTTGTAATGTTCATGTGATCTTTTAATGAGGTAAAAACCCATTCCCATGAGCTTGTGTTGTCCACCTCAACTAGTCCCATTGCAATAGGATATATGCAATCATTTGGATCAATACCAACTGTAGTCAACAAATTACCCCGGTACCTGGTCATAATGTGACACCCATCTATGCAAATCATTTGCATCCTTCCAGAAATCCCCTCTTGCAGGCATCATATGACCAGTACAGAGTTGCCAAATGCTGCTCTGGAATAGGATCTGAGTGCTCTTTTATTTGATTTGTGGTAAGAAAAAAAATCTAGAGCCACGCTTTGATCTCCTCAACTCTTGCCCATAGTCACACAACAACAATGTGAGCTGCTCTGCTTCATCACCATGGATAATATTCAGTGGCGCCTTTCTTGCTCTTCCCAACTTATATGTGTTTGGCCACATGTTGAATTTCCTTTGAACTTTTGTTGCAAATGCCTGCAAGTCCATTTTCTGATTATCTCTGAACTCATCAATAAAGCATTGAGTGAGAAATGGAGCTGTATGTGCCTTCACCTCCCAGTTCTTCTCACAGGTGCGCACATTGCAATATTTTCTAACTACAATTGGCTCTGTCCTACTATCCTTTGACACCTTAATCATCCGGGGGCAACCTTCCTAACATACTGCATTTAGCCTAGTAGCTTCATGTCTTGACTTTGTCAACTTAACTCTTTCTTGCACTGTATGCATTTAGAGCTATTCTAAATTCTGGCATGTAGGAGAAAATCATTCTGGTTCTGAACACTGGAGCTTCCATATCCACTTATGGATTGAATTCTTTGAATTTGTACTCTAGCTGCAAGTGTTGTTCTTTTGTCAGATTTAAATCATCATGATCAAGACCATCATCATCCTATATAGTCTTCAACCATTTCTGATACCTCATTGTTGTCATTCACATCCTTGTCAATATTGGCTAGGAATAGGTCATCATCACCATCCTCTACATCATAATCACTGTCATAGAAATCACCGTCAGTGTCACCATCTTCACCTTCATCTTCACTCTCTGTTTCAACAATGCAAGCATCTGAGGCAGCAACTTCTTGGTGGCCTTCGCCATCTAAGGCAGCATCTTCATTCACTGTGTCTGCTGAATTATGCCATGTATACTTGCTATGGATTTGCACAGGCACATCTACTTAAGGATTCTTGAGGAAATTTGTGTGGTCCACCATATTTGTGTGGTCCACCATCAGGCACAAAGTTTTCTCCTCACACACAGCTGCCATCATGGTAAGGATGTGAGCATCATTTTCAATCAAACTCACCCATCTGAGAGGCTTTTCCCAGGAAGTAACCAGTACACACTAGTTCTGGCTGTAATCTCATTTCCTCCTTTTAATGAACTCCTCAATCCACAAAAGTGAGAATGTATCTGTATTGCAGTTGTCCCAGTAATCCTCACTCCCACTGACATAGCAAAGATTATCCTTAAGTTGCCAGGATCATCTGCAAACATAGCACACAGAATTCAGCTAGTGCAACACACAGATTCAGTGACAAAAAGGGCTCGAAAGATGACAACCTCAAAGTCCAAAAAATTTCAACGAACCCACTGAATAACTACTTATAACCATGTACAAGGTCACACCTCATCCTAATAAATAACAAATACATCTCAATTTCATGCAAATTGGACAACTTTTGTGGCACCAAAACACACCGAAACAAGACAACATAAAAATAAAAATTTGGTCAACGATTCAACTGAATAACAAATTATAAACCGTGTACAAGGTCACCTCATCCTAATCTACAACAAATCCATCTCAATTTCATGCAAATTCGGCTGCTTTGGAGCACCAAAAGTCACCGAAGCAGGACAACCTCAAAATCCTAAATTCTGCGGATGAGCTGCAAGGGAATTATGGCTAACACTCACAAGACATACACAACCTCGATTTACAGCCGATTATCGCGGGGGAGCCCTACCTAAACCCCTCCCGCACCCAGGCGACTACCACAGCGGAGACCATCGGAGAGAGCGGAGACGCCAGGGAGAACGAACTCACCATACTGCGGAGGGTCTTCATCCCAGTTTCGTCGGTGCGGATCACCGGCCATGATTGACTAGGTCCAGCTCCGCCTACGTACTCGCCTCCGTCCTCCTCGATTGCCTCAGCCGCGACGAACAGGGCAACTGCCAAAAGAGGTGGCGAAATTGTAGGACGGGGAGATATTAAAAAATGAGAAGAAAATGGGTCCCTTTTTGTATATTTACATCGCCTATTTCCACGAAGGACCTTTCTGTCACGCTTGGTTTTGTATGGGGCGTCTTGCAAAACTGCCAGCGACGGGCCCGTCTCTGCCAGCGTGGACGCGCCACGGGTCGCAATTTGGTTGGATTTGTATGAAACTTCACCGGATGGTCAAGTTATTTGATCACACTTTGCAAGTTTTTGCATGAAACTGCACATGGGGACAAGTTTTTTACGAGTGGTGCAATTATTGTCCGTTTATGTTTTCAGACCGACACAGCTTTTCCATTATTGTCGAAGCTACCCAGCAATGTGACCCTTCCAGCACTAGTAACGGTGCACGTGCAATGCACATGTCAACTAATGCACAGTAAATAATATTTTCTTATTTAAATTTTGTAATGTTCACAAGCAAGGTCGCCCATGCATAACCAACAACTCATGGTTGCACTCCTGTTATGCTCAACAAGACGAAGACGTATCTCATTAAAACATTTCCAGCTGCATGCCAAAGAACAATAAGCAATTATCTTGCAATACGGAACACAAGAATAATACAGTAGAACACAACGATATATTTTTTAATTGTCTTACAAGCAGTTCTACATGATTTTACTTAACTGGTCAACTGCCCCACACCATGACCGAGAATTTTTTTTTTAACAGAGTACCGTAGGGTAAAACCCTACGGTGTGGATTTTATATTAATAGATAGAAAAACCAGAGGTTTTCCTTACAAGTGTGCCATACAAACTCTGCTAAAAAACCTCTTATGGAGGAAAGTAGTGAAATAAAAAAGAAGAAACAGGAGCCATCTAAGTGAAAGTAGCTACGGTCCAATCAAGAAGCGGCTGAACTAAGCAAGATCTAACTCTATACTAGTGAAGGAGGATATCAGCCTGCACCAAAACTTTCCATCTTGCCACAGAAGGTTGGATGTTCTTAAAGATCAGATCATTGCGAATCTTCCAAATATTCCACATGGCACACAAGGCAATCTCCATGAAACAAGGTCCAGAAAAGAGATTGTTGGCCGAAAGAAAACGCTCTGAAATATTACGATGTGACAACAAAAATTATGTGTTGTCTTGAACCATTTTTTAGACCCTAGGCTCGAGAGGAGCCCGGCTTTAAATTAATGAAGCCAACATCCATCACAATGTTCGTACACGCCGACAAGCGACAACAGGGCGCGCAGGCCCGAAATAAAAGCGCAACACAAGGGCTGTCGTGGTGGGATCACGGCAGATGCCATAGGTATGGCTAAGATGGGGCCGAATGGTCGTTGGGGGAATCCGGGGAGGGTTTATGCACTCAAGAAGTGCACACGCAAGAACACGCAAGAACACGAACAAGAACCAAGAAAGCAAGAACACAAAGCACACCACGATGTACCCTGCTTCGGGGCCCTCTTGCGGAGGTAACACCCCTACTGCAGCACTATCCTAGTCAGTGTATAGCTCAGAGTGACAAGTACAAGCTGCTCCTCGAGCTGTATGATGATACAATGGTGAGAACTTGAGGTAAAAGATGGAGCTATACGGAGGAGAAGGCACTCCGAGCTGATCCGAGGTGTTTCCGGGTTTCCGAGCTTCCTCTCCTCTTTCTCTCTATCAACTAGCTCCAGCGCGGGGGGGGTCTCTCTCTTGATCTTGGATCCTCTCAGCAGGAGGGGGTGAAGCCCACTATATAGGCCAGCCGGGTTACCATTGTGCCCCTCGCAGAACACTGTTGCCATGCCTCTGCAACGGTCACCACCGTACCACCGTACCTCGGTCGGGGACAAGACGTGGCTTGCCCATCTCCTGTAGCCTAACGGCAGAACTAGCATGTCCCCTCTGACCGAGACAGGACGTGGCCTGGCAGAGCTACCTCGTAGCCTTTTCCCAGACCTCGCGTAGCAGCGATCAGACGTGCAGGCCCGCCGAACCCGGAGCACGCCTCTGCCATGCTCCTTGACAGACGCTCCCGTGTCAGGCGCTCTGTACCCGGCTGGAAGTGACAGGAGCATTGACTCCTGCCCGACCTACAGCCCATCACCTCGGTTAGCTCGGCACGGACGTGCCGTACCTGGGTCTTGCGCTTAATATCTTTTACTAGGTCGGATCTTACTTCCTTCCCACAGCTTCTCCTGCACCCACAACACAAACCACCGCACTGAGGTAGTTAGGTCGGCAGAACATAGCTCGGACAGTGAACCTCGGCCCTGGCCAACAGTATACCTCGGACCCCTCTGGGCCAAAATAGGTCGGCCTGTATTCTCCAGGTCAAGATGAAGCTCGGACCTTCCCAGGCCCAAACAGGTCGGCCCTTTCCGTACCTCGGCACAACTTCGAACACCACCTTATGCCAAGCCTTGACCCTACCCGGGGATACTCCCCCGACATTAGTCCCCGAAGCTGGTGCGGTCCTACGACCTCGGAAGGAGGGCCGTAGCAGGTTCAAAACAAGCATTACACCACCTCCTAAACCGACCTCCAACATAGTCACGCCGAGGTACCTCCCATACACCACCATCCAATCCGAGGTAGATATGCGAACTGAACTCTCCGAGCTATCTGACTCAGCACCATCTTGCCTCAAGATTTTCCGAGGTACGTGGCGAAGAATCTCTGCCCGGGCTTCGGAATCCGGACCTCTGCCAAGCAGATTCTGACCACACGCCGCCCTCGTCAGCCGGACCCACCGAACAGCGCACCTGCGCACTCAAGTACTTGACCGCCCACGACCCCTCGATTCTTGTGCTGACCAGCGCAGGAAATCCGGGGTGGGCGGTTGCCACTCTGCGGCCCACGATGTGGCCGATCGTGCGGCCGCAACCGCGTAACCGTGCGCCCACTCGCACACGATCCCGCGCCTCCCGATAACCGCGCGGTAGTGGCGCAGTTAATGCGGGCAGTTACCGCACGCGGCTATAAGTAGGGCCCCACGGGAACTTCGCCATCTTCTTCCTCCTTCACTCGCCTCTCGCCTCCATCGCACCAGTGCCGCCGCTTCCGGTTGAGAAGAAACGCGTTCCCGCCGCCGCCGACGAGCAGCTCCTTCGTCGCCGCTGCGACCGCGTCACCGGCGCCGCCCTTCAGCACCTCGTTTTCACGGTATGTACTCCCTTTCTTGATACCCTAGGCATTGCCCTAGGTTTCTTCCTCTTTGCGCTTTGGTTCTTCATATGTTCTTGAATAAAACTCTATTTACCTCCTCCGGTAGATCTTACTTGCATACTTTTTTGGGTAGAAACGAGTTTCATACCTCGGATGACTCGCCTAGCATATATGCCTCTATGTACATTAGATAGCCGTCCAACTCCTCCTGAGTTAGCCAGATATAGCCTTAGATTCCAGATTTACTTTTTCTTTGCTAAACTTCTGTGCATTCTTCTGCAGATTGATTCTGCCGAGATGTCTCCTCCTGAGACTTCGGAACAAACCGAGGTTCCAGACCTCGAACTGGAGGTCGGAGAACGAGCCGGCTGGGAAGGTTCGGATGTAACTCCGGACGAAATCCAGTGGCTCAGGGCGACTCGGCGGATTCCCGCCGGGGTAGAGTGTCGCCTGCCAGAGGGCGAACTCGAGCCTCAAGTCAAGGAAGGGGAACGGGTGGTCTTCGTCGCGCACTTCCAGCGCGGCTTCGGACTGCCCGTTAGTGATTTCTTCCGGAGCTTCCTCGACAAGTTCGACTCCAGGTTCATCACCTCCCCGCCAACGCCATCACCACTCTCTCCTGCATCGTTTCCTTCTCTGAGGGATACCTCGGCCTCAAAGCCACGGTAGACCTCTTTTCTCGCTACTTCCAACTTAAGCGGCAAGTGATCCCGGATCCGAAAAACAAGGATCTGCCCAAGCTACTAACCGCCTGCGGAGCAGCCATCGTAGCTCCTCGCCGAAACTCCATCTTCCCACGTATCGCTACTCCGGACACCGTTCGCAAGTGGCTCCGGACGTGGTTTTACGTGAAGAACTCCGGCGAAGAGGACTTCCTCAACTGCCGGCGTTTAACCTCAGCCCTCCTACAGAACCGCTCAACTGGGACTACACTCCCCCTCACCAGCGAAATCAAGTCCATCCATGGGTATGTTGCGAAATGGCAGGACCCGGAGGACCCTGCGAACGACGGGAAAGTCCTGACGGCTGACGATCTGGCCTGCACATTCGTGAAGCGCAGGGTCTCCCCTCTCCAGGCGAGGACTCACAAGATCTGCCACATGAGCGGTCTTTATGATCCCCCCGCCATACGCACGTTGCACTGGACAACGCCGCGGTAGCTCGGCGAGTCCGAGCTATCACCAAGTCCAAGATCCTGACGCTTGGACATGGGGAAGGGAACCCCACTACAGGACCAAGCCACCAAAACAGGTACGCTGTTCCGACGTTTTCTTCGGTACTCCTTTACCACCGAGGTCTTGCTACCGACGTTCATCTTGACCATTTCTTCCTAACTCCTTTTCATATGTCTGCCATATAGCTGTTCTCCCGCCAGACCGCCGAGGATGGAGTCCATCCTGCGGACCACTTCGGCAAGGATCTCCTGTCGAGGACCCACCATCCAACGTGGACCTGACAACGAGGATTACATGCCCATTGCCTCGGCCCGCGTCACCACCGCGGGTAAGCCTCAAGCACAAGCTTCAGTTCAAGAGATTTCGGATGACGAGGAGGGATTTCTCGTCATGGAACCAATAAACGCGGTACCTATCTCCTGCCTTCCTCACCTTCCGAACTTTACTCCAGCAACCAGCCGGAAACGCGCTGGTGCCGCAACTTCGGCCGCCGAACCATCCGCCACTGGAGCCTCCGGACCCACTGCGGCTCCGGTCAAGAGACGTCGGCTGAAGAAGTCCGGAAATCCTCCTCATGCCCGAGGGGGCAAGAGTTTCCTACTCGGATGGGTAATGCTTTGCTTCTATAGCCAACATGTTTGTTGCTTAAACATATTACCTCGGTATAACACTTACCATCTTCCCTTCGTTGCAGTGACCCCATAGACGTGGATCAGGAGGTATCCTCCATGACTGCACCCGTTGGTGCCTCTGAAGCCACGACCACCCCGACGAACTCTCGCCCCGTATCTCCTCCACCGAGGTCTGGCCCGGCCTTGGAGAAATCTGCCCCACCCGAGGTCAGACTTCTCCGCGTCCTCAAACGGATGCGGGGACCAATCGCGCCAGAACTCCGGCTACCGCCTTGCCGGAGCCTCGACTCTCCCCCCGCAGCCAGACTGCCCGCAACCAACAGCAGCAACAGCAGAAGCATCAGCAGAAGCAACAGCCCAAGCACAGCCCAAGCAACAGCCCCAAAAACCAGTTCGCCAGACTACCTTGCCGTTGGAGAAAGGCAAGGAGAAAGAGAAAGAGACGGTGAAGTCTAAGGTCACCCCCAAACCAACATCTGGGTCTGGCACCCTGACTATCTCTTCTCCTTCAAGGATGCAACCGAGGTCTCCTCCCCCGGTGACACGCCGAATTCCTCCATTCGCCGCACCCGTTGATGAGACTGCTCCTCCGGCCGAAGAATATGCTCGGAGGCATCTCTTATACTGGATAACCGGCCTGCTTCAAGCTCCGAGGCTGCTTTGCCTTGGAGGCCTCGGTTAGGGGCATCGAGCAGGGCGGACCGTGGGGATATCCTCCTCTGCGCACTGACAGTGACCAGAGCCTCGGCTCCTTGGAACACTACAATGCAGACTGGAATTCTGCAGACGAGGTCTCCTCGGCCTCCCTAGCTGCTCCGGTGGTGAGCATCCTGCGGGAAACAGCGCCTGCGGCCGAAGCGTACACGACCTACAAGTCGCTGCCCTGCGTGCTGCTCAAAACATCGACGTAAGTCCTATTCTCTTTACTTTCATGCAGTATCTCATCTAATATCCACCATTCCCAGTCCCCGAGATTCGAGGTAAACTATTGACGCTCCGCCGGAGTTAAAATTGTTTGGCTTGAATCTCAACTTTCAATTTTCATCCGACGTATCCAAACCATTTTACCTTACTTAGCATGCACCTCGGGTACGAGTCCCCGAGACTCCTGTCGAGGCATACCCCGGCAACATTTTCCCAATGATTTGACTCCGAGTCCCCGAGACTCTTGTCGAGGTATAGCCTTTCTAACCGAGCTATGTTTTTCTTCCTTGCAGAATACTATGAACGTCCGCACGGACATCTTCACACCCTCTTGTTTGACCACAAGAAACTCCACGACGAGCACAAGGCCGTCCTTGCAGAAAAGAACTCTTTGGACGAAAGCTCCAACAAGAGAAAGCCGAAGTAGCTCGTCTGGTAAAGGAACTGAAGCGCATCACTGAGCTGCGGACGTCGGAAAAAGAGCAGCTGCAGGCGGAAAAGGCCAGTGTTGTTGAAACAGAGAAGAAACTTCGGGAGGATGCCGCCAAGGAACATGAGAATGCGCTCCAGTTAGCCGAGGCCCGCGCCACCTCGGCCACCGAGGCTTATGAAGCCCTTCAAGCTTCGGTTAACCAGCTCCTCCCGACGCTGGAACGCATCAACAAGAAATGGACGGTAAGCTTCTTGCCCCCCTTATCCTTGCTTTGTCCTCAACAGTACTGGCTCTTTGCCGAACTGTTTCTTTCATTATTAACAGGCTATCCTTCTGCAGAGCACTTCACCTACACCCAAATTCGGCTCGCAATATCACTGATCAGCACAGGAAGAGGCGTAACGAGACGAACCCCGCTGGACCATTGAGGACCACATCGTGGCCATCAAAGCTCGGATCCATCCCTTGAAAACCATTGGGTCCGAACTCCTCGATGCAGGTGTGTCTGCTTTCCGAGCCTTGTGGCCTCTTGCCGATGCTCCCAATACTACGCCTGAGCTCGCCGCCAAGCTTCGTGAAGCCGAACAAAGACTTCGAGAGTGGCGCTCATCTTCAGCTCGCGCTGGAGCTGATGCCGCTCTCAAATTCATCATGACTTGGTGCGAGAAGATCGACCTCGAAAAGATGGACACTCTTCGCCGAGGCTCGCCCTGGTCCACGGACCCAATTCTCATCCAGCGCGCGAAAAGATGGCTGCCTTCTTCGCTGGATATGCCAACACCAAGAACTTGAGCGAGGGAGACACCTACTCCGACGCCGAAGATGACGAGCCAGAAGAGGAGAATACGAAACAGAATCCGACGTCGAAGCCGAGCAAGGTGACGATGGTGACACCCGCGAAGCAGAAACCGAGGCTTCTCCACAACCTGGTGCCGAGGTTACTGCCGACGTTGCCAGCACCTCCCAGGCTACCTCGGCTCCGGAAGAAATCCCTGCTGCATCGGCTGCTGCCGACGTAATTCCTGATGCCTCGACCTGAACTTATGCTTGGCCAAAAAACTTCATTAAATCCCCGGTATGCCGGGACGCAGATGTAATCAAACTTAAGTAGTTCCTTTTGCTACCTCTGTTACTATCATGCTTATTCGAACCATGCTTTTCTAAGCTTTACGTCGAATCCTTTTGAATGATTGCTCGAGTTTACTTTCGTGTTTACTATATTTGGCATTCTTTGCTCTTGTCTGCCATTGGCGTTCGACAGTCGAGTCACAAGATTGTTGTTCATAGCATACAGTACTTGGTAAATTCCGAGGTATGTTTCAAAGTCATCCGACATAAACGAAAGGTAAAGACAGGGGTTAGTAAACGACACATGCCGAACTATAATTTTGGACCGAGTCCCGAGTTCATTTTCATGTCTCTCACGTTTTTATCTGGGGTCACCCGAGTCTGCCATATGAGCGGTCTTTATGACCCCACTCGCCATACGCACCAGCCGGCGAAGAGGACTTCCTCAACCTGCCGGCGTTTAACCTCAGTCCTCCTACAGAACCGCTCAACTGGGACTACACTCCTCCTCTCACCAGCGAAATCAAGTCCATCCATGGGTATGTTGCGAAATGGCAGGACCCGGAGGACCCTGCGAACGACGGGAAAGCCCTGACGGCTGACGATCTGGCCTGCACATTCGTGAAGCGCAGGGTCTCCCCTCTCCAGGCGAGGACTCACAAGATCTGCCATATGAGCGGTCTTTATGACCCCACTCGCCATACGCACGTTGCACAGGTATCTGGGGTCACCCGAGTCTGTGTGTAGAGCAGACGAATCCTGCTAATCGTCAGCTCCATCGCCTGGCGGTCCTGTCTCCTAGCCACTGGTTTCCACACCTGTAGAAACATAGATAATTTGTATAGTCCGTCAGCAGGTTGGGAGGGGAACACACCCTCAATCGTAAACTTGTTCCTAGTCGTCCAAAGCGTCCAAACTAACGCCGCGCAGCACGTCCAGAGGACTCGTTTCGACTGGCCCACGTGACACCCAAGTTCACGGTACAGGTCTGCGAAGCAGGTCGGGTTCCAGTTACACTGGAGAAGCTCCCGAACAGCACTCCACATGAATTTGGCAAGGGGGCAAATGAAGAAGATGTGATTAGTATCCTCCCATTCGCCACAGAGGGCACAGTGCCCATTGGAAGGGCCGCGTCTGTGACGGATGTTGTCACTAGACGGTAGCCGCTTCCTAATCAGTTGCCATAGGAACACTTTAATTTTTGGGGGGACCGCGATCCTCCAAATCTCGCAGAAATGTCTACGGGGTGTTCCCTCACAAAGTTTGTGGTAAAGCGATCTCACCGAGAACCTCCCCGAGGGTTCCAGTGTCCAAGTGATCCGGTCCGGAACGTTAGAGGTCCGTGCGTCCGCCAGGACCCTCATGAGGTTGGTCCACTGGATCTGTTCCGCTGGCCCGAATACTCTCCTACAGGGGATGACCCAATCGCCCCCCTGCAGGGTCTCCGCCACCGTGGCCTCCGGCTCAAGGCATATGGAGAAAATCTCCGGGAAACTCTCACGGAGAGTGCCCGGGCCAATCCACCAATCCAGCCAGAATCTGGTGGAAAGTCCGTTCCCCAGGATGTGTTTTGCCCCCAAGCGAAATACATCCTTGACCTTCTGGAGGGCTCTCCAGAATTGGGAACCGGAAGTGTGAGTGTCCGCCAAGAGGTCTTTGTCGCGGAGGTACTTGCCTCGCAGAATGTCGGCCCACAGACCTTGTTCCCCGGCATATAGTTTCCAGATCCATTTTGCCATAAGGCATTTGTTCATGATTTTCGTGTTCATGATCCCCAGACCCCCCAAGGCCTTGGGTAGGCACACATCAGGCCAACGTACCCAATGGTATTTCCGTTTGGTACCAGAATTCCCCCAGAAGAACCTGGCACGGTGCTTATCCATAGCCCCGTGAACCCCGTCACCCAGCATACATACACCCATGGTGTGGAGAGGAAGACTAGATAAGCAGGCGTTGACAAGAGTGAGTCTAGCCGCTGCCGACATCATGCCCCCCATCCAAGGGTCGGCCCTCTTGCCCACTTTTGCCGGAAGGGGACCCCAATCCCCGGCCGACAGCGCCCTGTCACTGATAGGAATACCTAAGTACGTGAAAGGGAACGACCCCAACTTGCAGTTAAGCATGTTGGCAATTGTCTGGTGTTCGAGGTCCGGGCTCCCCAAAACCAGGACCTCGCTCTTGTGGAAGTTAATCCGCAACCCAGACAAACTCTCAAAGCAGAGGAGAATGAATTTCAAATTGGCAATAGCTAACTCATCCGGTTGGATCATAATGATCGTATCATCCGCATACTGCAGATGTGATACCCCCCAGGTATCAGGTGTGGAACCACCCCTCGGATGTGCCCTTTGTCTCTCGCAGCGTCCAAAATCGCTGCGAGGGCCTCCACCACATAGTCGAAGAGTAGTGGGGAGAGGGGGTCGCCTTGGCGCACCCCCTACCATTGCGGAAGAAGTTGCCCACTTCCCCGTTAATGGTGATGGCAGTTTGGCCCCCCGAGACCAACCCCATAGCGCGGTGTACCCAACCCGGGTCAAAACCCTTGCGAAGTAGGACCTCCCGGAGGAAGGGCCACTTCACACGGTCATACGCTTTCTCAAAGTCCAATTTCAAGAAAACTCCCCCAAGTTTCTTGGACTTGATCTCATGCACGATCTCCTGAAGGGAGAGAGCACCTTCATGTAGGGTACGACCCTTGATGAAGGCGGATTGGGTCCTACTGATCGTGCGATGGGCGACAGGGGATAGCCGAAGTGCATACGCTTTAGCGACAAATTTGAAGATGACGTTTATAAGCGCAATAGGGCGGAACTGTCGGATATCCTCTGCCCCGGGGACTTTGGGAATAAGGGTGAGCACCCCATAGTTTAGCCTCGAGAGGTTCACTCTCCCAAGAGCAAACCCGTTTGTGATCGCCATCACCAATGGTTTCACCTGATGCCAAAACTTCTTGAAGAAAACCACGGGTAAACCATCCGGTCCCGGCGCCGTGTCTACCTTCATGCTTTTGAGGACCAAGTCCAACTCTTCACTGGTGAAGGAGAGCATGAGGTTGTGATTTTCCTCCTCCGAGACGCGATGCTGGGCGTCCCAAAGGGTGGGGGAAAGGGAGAACGCCGACGGCTCCCCTCCATCACCAAGGAGCAAACGATAAAAATCGTAGATGTGCTCCTGAATACCCCTAGGGTCCGTGATGGGTCCCATTGGCGAAGAAAGCCGGGAGATGGCACATTTTCTCCTCCTGCCATTGGCAATGGCATGGAAGAAGGCCGTATTTGCATCCCCCTTAAGGAGCCAATTCACCCGGCTTCTTTGACGCCAATATTCCTCCTCCACCTTAGCCAGGTGAGTAAGCTGGTCTTCCAGATGATATCGAAGGCCCCAGCCTTCCTCATCCAGACCAGAGGAGTCAGCCTGTAAGTCCAGGCTCCGGATCTGAGCAAGGATGTCCTCCTTCAAGACCCGATCCTCTCTCCCTATGTTGGCCTCCCAGCCCTTCAGGAATTGGCGCAAACCCGCCGAGATCTTATTCCAAGCAGTGATGGGGTCGTCCGAGGGTCCCACTAGGCGCTCGAGAGATGCCCACTTCTCCTTGACCAGGTCCCCAAACTCCGGTCTCTCAAGCCACGCCTTCTCAAAGAAAAAGCGTGCGCTTCTCCTCCTAAACTCCTCGCCGGAGGAGAGGAGTAGTGCCGAGTGGTCAGAACCAATGATGGTCTGGCCGTCCAGCGAGCACAGAGGGAAGAGCATCTCCCAATCCGGGGTCATCAAGACCCGGTCAAGAACCGAGCGAACAGGGTTCAACTGTCTATTTGTCCAGGTGTATCTAACCCCACCTCTGCGGACCTCCCGGAGTGCAAGGTTAGCGATGAAGTCGTTAAATTTATGCACCCGGGGCCAGTTGATGTTGTCGTTGTTCTTGTCCTCTGATCCTCTAATCAGGTTAAAGTCTCCTCCCATAACCAGTGGGAAGGGGCACGCCGTAATCACCGTTGCGAGCTCCGCCAGGAATTCATCCGTGCGCCTATGGTCAGCCGGGCCATATACCACGAAGCACGACCAGTGCTTGGATGAATCCAACTGGAGGACGTCGGCGCGAATATAAAAGGTACCCGAGCTCCAACTCTGCACCTCGAAGGCATCTTCGTTAACTCCCAGGAGCATCCCTCCGGAATGCCCAGCCGCTGGGGTGGAGTGCCAAATAAAATGCCCCGCAGGGTCAATGCTCCGCAGCTCTGCGGGAGTGAAGTCGGCTTTTATGGTCTCTTGGAGACCCACAAAGTCGAGACGTTCTCGGGATATGAAATCTCTAATCTGGGTTCGGCGACCCGGGCGCCCGAAACCCCTGATATTGTAGAATCCCGCGCGCATTAAGCACCCGCGGTCTTCCTCCGTCCACGACGGGTTGCCACCTTCCTCACAGCCTTACCCTCCCAGTGGCTTTGGGGCTGGCTGGGTCCGCTGTCCGGGGGGCCTCCCCAGGACTCGGAGCACTGGCAGTAGTGGCCCCAACCACACTGTCCGACTCGCCAGACGCAGCGGTGGCTGCCTCAGCCATCGCCGCATCTCGGCGGGAGACCGCTTCCGCGATCGCAGCTTGCGCTGCCTCCCTCGCCCGGATGAGCGAGAGGACTTCCGACTCCCGACCCGTTTCTACCGCAAAAGCTAAGCCCACATCGTGAACTACGGAAACTAGATGAGAATCAGGAAGGTTCTGAAGCACAGCAAAGGAGGAACGGGACGGACCTGGCTCCTCGAGGTTCCTGATCGCCGTGCGCCACTGGGCGCGCTCCACCGAGGGCATGGCCGCCTCCGGACCCTGGAGCCGCGCGCTCTTGCGCGGGGGGCCAGAAGCGGGTGCCTTGCCTCGGGCGCGGAGAGTAGCCACACCCTCCGCCTCGGCCACAGCCGCCGCCGGAGGGGGGGCCGCCTGCGACACCTCGTCCAGGTCCGCGGCGGCCGCCGCCCCCTGAGAGCCCTCCGAGTCCAGAGACCCGAGAGAGTCATCCGCGTCGACGAAGGGGACCGGTGAGGGGGGGA
Source organism: Poa pratensis (assembly GCA_947311845.1). Classification (NCBI taxonomy): domain Eukaryota; kingdom Viridiplantae; phylum Streptophyta; class Magnoliopsida; order Poales; family Poaceae; genus Poa; species Poa pratensis. Next base: position 15,511,435 of record CAMZMU010000048.1, read on the forward strand.
GCTCCTCAAGAGGCGCCAACGCCTTGTCGGCCCCCGTCGACCCCAGCCGCCTGCTAGGGGATGGGGCCGCCTCGGCGCGCACGGGCTCGGTCGCCCTCAGCCGCTCGAGAGCCGAGAGGGGAAGGGGCCACGAACCGGAGCCCCTGAGGAGAGACCCATACTGATCCGGGATCAGTGGGTCAGGGGCCACAGCGTCGTTTGCCGTCGCACCCGGGGTCGAGGAGGGGGCCGACGGCGCCGCGGGCGCGCCACCAGCCGCCTGAGTACCCGCGGGCGGCTGAGCCCCCACACCGTACCTGGCACGGTCCCTCTCGCTCGCCACACGCCACTCCTCGTCGGAGTCCTCCCCCGAGCCGTCGTTGGCCGGAGGTGGCGGAGGAGGAGCGTTAGGTAGCACTCCCGGCTGGTCCACACGGATCCCCACGTTGAAGCCCTCGCTCTTGTGGAAGATCTGCGCGTACCCGTTGAGGCGGGAGGTATCGCGACACTCGATGCGCATGCGCACCGGCCCACGGCTGGCCAGTGAGCTCTCGTCCACCTCCAGAGGACGGCCCAGCATGCGTAGCCCCGCCATCAGCCTCCGCTTCCTGCGGAAGCGCTTGGGGAGGCCAGTGATGGAGACCCACGCCTGCTGAAGAAGGACCGCCGGCGCCGGGTCAGACTCAGCCAAGCGGATGGAGGCCTCGGTGTCGTGGAGAGGCAGGAAGAGCTTCCCGCACCTCGTACTCATCGTGAGCAGGTCCCGGGACGGGAACGTCACCGAGAACTGAAGGGGATCGATCTGCCGCACCCTCCAGTCCCACGCCTCGACCAGGTGACGAAGCTCCGCTTCGAGGTCCTGGATCGATAGCCCCACCCCCGTAAAGGAGATGATGGCCTCGTTGGAGTCCACCTCCATGTCGGACTCGCTATCCTCGAAGTCCAAGTAGAAGAAACCCTCTCCGGGGATCGCTTGGCCCATGAGGTGAAGGGACACATCCTCGGGTGCGGAGGCGGTGCACTTGGATTGGAAGTGACCGGTCTCGCCGCATTTGAAGCAAAACGCCGGGGAAGTCCTCGGGTTGCTCTCCGCCGACGCGGGTCCCGGGGCGGGGCCGGGGGGCGCGGCTGCATCGGGGCACGCGCCGGGGCAGGGGCCCGAGCTGGGGCCACCTGCGCGCCACCAACCAGCCCAGCCGCGGCCGCGGCCTGCTCGGCGGCCAGCGCCGCCAGCCGCTTCGCCTCGCGCTTGCGTTCGCGGGCAAGGAAGCCCCTCTGGTGCGCGGGCATGTCGGCCTCCGCGAGCTGGGACGGCGCCGCGGCCGGCGCAGCGGGGATGGCCGGCGCAGCCGGGCGGTCGGGGCGGCCGCACGGGGCCCTGCCGGGCGGCGAGGACCGCGACCATTGCCATGGCGACGGCGGCTAGCCGCGGCAGGCGCAGGGGCGGGTGCGCGAGGGGGATTCATGGCCAGCGCCTGCGCGAAGGACACGAGCAGGGGCGGAGGGGGAGGGCGGATGCGGATGGATCGAGCCTGGGAACCGTGCCGCCGCACGTCTTCAGCCGAGGCAGGAGAAGAATGGGCTAGGTCACGCGTCCCACGGGGTATCCAGAGCCAGTTATCCGCCTGGGGTGGGCCAGAAGAGGGCCGCGCAGCCGACCCAGGAAATGGGCCGACGCTGGGCCTTGGCGTCCACGAGCCCACCAGGGGGTGGGCCTCCCTCCGCGAGGGGAACCAGGCCGGCCCACAGGAGGGCACGGCCCAAATCACAGGGGCCACTAGGGTTTCGCCCTGGGCATCGCCCGCCTGAGGAGGCGGCGGCGAGTTCACCGGCGGCGGGGGAACCGCGACCGTCGGGGAGGGGTCGCCGGAGACCACCGACGTCCCTGATGTAGCCGCTAGGGCCTCCGGAGCAACGCCGGGACGGTGTGAGAATGGAGCACGAACCTGAAACCGCGAAGGAGAGCTCGCCGGCGGGGAGGACGACATCGGCGAGGGGAAAAGCGACCCGCGGCCGCCAAGCGCTCGCGCCAGCCGCCTCCTAGCCCGCGGCGACGGTCGGTGGTGAGCGACGGCCAGGAAGTCCCCCAGCGTCGCCGGACCGCTCGGGGTCGGGTCGGGGCGCGAGCACAGCCCTGCCGGAGAGGCGCGGGCGGAAGGCGTCGGCGGCGGGGGGGCGCCCCGCGCGTCGCCACTCATTCTATCCCTCTGTCCCGTGTCCCGTTGTCTTGAACCATCAAACACAACAAGTACATAAACTAAACTTCTCAAGAAGACACTTCTAGCGATAACATATCTATATTCTTTTCTTTCAAATTTCTTTCTCAAATTCTAAAATAAAAATGTTTTGATTCTCATTTGTGGGAACTTTGAAGTATGTTTTAACAGAAGCCAATTGATTCAGCTACAAGCAAGAGAGCAAACATGATGGAAACACGTTTACCAGAACATCACACATATCCTCTCAAATCTTCAAAATCATTGGACACATCAACACTACGGTACTGCATGCATCACAGTACTTGTATCACATTATCATGGTTTATTGAAACCAAGTACCGAGTTGAGCCTGGAAGGCAAAGTGATAAAAAGAAGCAAACATGCAACTTTTAAATAAATAATATATGCTGCCATGGTTTCCATCGTCTTTCTCATGTACTGAGTACTGAGTTTGAAAACAAATGTAGCAAATGTAGTTTGAAAACAATTATTCTCTTTCCAGAATCGAGCAAATTAAAATGCGACAACTACTTTACTTGACTTGACGAAAGCTTCCAATCTAGAATTCTTCTGCTACTTCTCTTTTGCACTGTTTACAAACTTCAGTTAAGCATTCAAGAATTAAAAATAATTAAATATTGTAGAGGTCATATTAAAAACATCAGTAACCCCTCAGGTTTAACATATGTACAATGTGTAAAAGCTATCTTAATTCATGGCAGCCAGTGCTATAACGATTTCATCTCTAATTGCTGATTAGGTCCTGAAAAAAAAGGGAGATTTCGAGGTTGATCTGCTTCTTTCCATGGCATGAACTGACACATACAATTGGCAATCACCATGATAAGTCCATGCATTACTCATCCGTTTCATTATTACTTTGGTTCCTAAAGTCATCTCATCGGGGTTTCCAAATATTCAATACAAGTAATTCGTGATTTAAAAAGGGAGTTTAAGATGTCTCAGTTTCCGCCAGTTCACATATGTCTCAACAAAATTGGTTGTGCAAACTACTGGACTACACTCTGCAATAATCAGCTGAAACAATTCTTTCCAAAAAATCACACAAGGACCACAAATTCATGATGTAAGAAACATGGAAAGGTCCACCGTTCTCCTCCGATTTCAAAACAATCCACGTCATAAACCACACAACAACACAGGAAGCTAGAAATGATTCTTGAATGTGAAGAACGGAATGAAAGCAAAATTTATATGATAAATAAAGCTGAAAAGGAAGAGCAGCGGCTTTTGTTAGCTAACACTTTCGTAATTTTTGCTTATTCTAATGGTGTTCGTATTACCACACCGTAAGCAAGATAACAGTGCAGATAGGAAATAACCCATTACTTACCAGACTCTTCTCACATAATTGCCAGTTTTCCTTTATAAGCTGAGATCATGTGAGATGTCTAGGTTACTTGTATAAAAAGTACTGAAATTGAATTAAATGGAGATGGGAAACCTTTGTGAAGCAAACAAACGAATCAGTTCAGTCGAGGTGACACCATTGTATTTCTGAAATTTGCAAAGAACCGACACAGCTTCATAAGACACGAAAAATAATTTCCAAGATTAAGATAGAAATCTAAACCTCCCAAACATCTTTACATATAGACGAACAGTCCAACAGATACATGCATGCAAATTTATTTGAGATATCACATAGTAGTTTTAGAAAAAAAAAGGTTTGAATGCAGAAACCAACCAGGCATATGCAAGTACCTTTAGAGGTCGAATTACAGTTCACAGCATAAAATGAATGGATGCAGAATTAGTTCCGCGCGTCGAATCCGTGTGCAGGGATGCGGGATCCTTTTGTTAAGGAGCCCGCCGCCTTGGAGGAGCAGTACGCCGTCGAGATGGGTGCAGGGGATGGGCGGATGCAGTGGACTTGGCGCCAGATGGAAGGTGAAGGGCGGCGGCGTCCTCGCGGTGAGCAGTTGCGCGCGACGACGTACTGGAACACGACGTCGTGGAGGACGGCGGCATCCTCCTGGCCGCTCGCCCACAGGTTCCTCGCGTTGGTCGGATTTTGCAGGCCGGCAGCGGGCGCGGCGTGGTCCGCGTGGATGCACAGCGTCGTGGAGTTCCTCTTCTACAGCGTCCTCAAGTTGGGCAGGGTGGTGGGGGCGTGGAGGAGGGGCGGCGGCGTGGAGGCAGGTTCCTCTCGTCGGGGCTGGGATGCACGATTAGGTTGCGGTTTTTTTTCTTTGGATCGTGTGATTAGGCAAGAGAATATCGATCCGGAGGGGTGCACAACATTCATCATTGGGCTTACGTGAGACGTTGGATTTAGTCTGTTGTGTGGTTCAGATCCTCCGGATCTGACAGACTCTGTCTTTTAATATTAGTGAGATTATCTTATGAATGTATAGTTTGGCCCAGTGTGAGCAGAGCGGTGCCACTGCCACAGTGTACACCGGCCAGTCGAGCTCCTGATCTCGCCATGGACGCCCGGTCGTCATCCTATCCGCTGCGCATCGTGATCTTCCCGTGGCTCGCGTTCGGCCACCTGCTCCCGTACCTGGAGCTCGCCGAGCGCCTGGCGTCGCGTGGCCACCGCGTGTCCTACGTCTCCACGTCGCGCAACCTCGCCGCCTCCCGCCACTGCGCCCGGCAGCGGCGCCGGGCATCGACCTCGTTGCCCTCCCGCTCCCACGCGTCGACGGCCTCCCCGACGGCGCCGAGACCACTCACGACTTCCCCGACGAGGAGCTCCTCTTTAAGGCCTTCGACGGCCTCGCCGCGCCATTCGCCGAGTTCCTGGCCGCCGCGTGCGCCGACGACGCCACGAAGCCTCACTGGATCGTCGCCGATGCCTTCCACCACTGGGCCGCCGCCGCCGCCGTTGACTACAAGGTTCGATCCAGTCCACCAAAGCCAACCAATTTGCGCTCTCCGGTTTATATCTCAGATTCTCATGCAAAACTTCACCAGGTGCCATTCGCGGTACTTCTGCCGACCGCTGCCATGCTCGCTAGCGTGCCCCGCCCGCCGTCGGAGCACGCCGACCTAGCCGTTGCCTCTGTCTTCGAACGGGCTGCCGCGGCCGCGCGAGCTGTGCCCCGTTACGAGCGGGAGGGGATGGTGCCTTTTTTCGGCGCCCACGGCGAGTCGTCGTCGGGTATGTCCAGCCTCCAGCGCTGTCTCTTGACACAGGAGAGGTGCACGCTCACGGCCATGCGGAGCTGTGTCGAGTGGGAGCCCGAGTCCTTTCCGCTTGTGGCCACGCTCCTCGGCAAGCCGGTGTTGCCCCTCGGCCTTTTCCCTCCATCGCCCGAGGGAGGCCGCCGTGCCGCCGGCACCAACGGTGCAGAGCACGCCACCGTGCGGTGGCTGGACGCGCAGCCGCCGGGCTCGGTGGTGTATGTGGCGATGGGGAGCGAGGTGCCGCTGCGCTTGGAGCAAGTACACGAGCTGGCCCTCGGGCTGGAGATCGCCGGGACGCGCTTCCTCTGGGCACTTAGGAAGCCTGGCGGCGTCGGCGCCGCCGTCCTCGACGACACGGACGTGCTCCCTACTGGTTTCCAAGAGCGCACCCGAGGCCATGGGCTAGTGAACACGGGGTGGGTGCCCCAGATGAGCATACTGGCGCACGCCGCCGTCGGAGGGTTCCTGACGCACTGCGGCCGGAATTCGCTCATCGAAGGGCTCCTGTTCGGCCACCCTCTCATCATGCTGCCCATCTACGGCGACCAAGGGCCCAACGCGCGGCAAATACACTTTTCCAATACCGAGTATAGATTTTTTGCTCCCGGGCACCAGTGATCCTGGCGTTTTAAAAAATCGAAAAAAATATTTACGTGTTTAAAAAAATTCTGAAAAAATCTCGAATGTAGCCATTGGTGTATTCTACAAACGTGCCAAAGATAAACTTCAAATACTTTGTACTTTGGGCTACATAAAAATGACAAAATTGTGGATCTGAGTATGCTTATTTTCAAATCTCTAAATTTATTAGATTTTGACATTTTTGTGCAGCTCCGAATACAATGTATTTGAATTTGATCTTTTGCACGTTCATAGAATACATCATTAACTACATCTCGGATTTTTTTCAGATTTTTTGAAACTTATAAATTTTTTATTTTATTTTTTGAAACCACCAGGAGCACTGGTGCTCGGGAGCACAAACACTTTTCTGATACCGAAGCTGACAATTAAACGGTGAAAACTGCAGCTAGATTGGAAAAAAAAACTGTACATCTTTTTCTTCAGGAGACTGTAGTGTCTAGCTAGTGTGGTGGTCATTCAGAGACTGAAGTTCCTAGTACATCCTCTGCAGTGTCGTGAATATATACGGATCATTTGTTGAAACCTAAACAATCCTGTCAAAGAGTACAATCCCACAGTCTCAGAGAGATGAAACCAACAGACACACACGGAAACATTCATCTTTATTTGACAGAAATTCAGCTTGCATTACACGACATGAACGCTTCTTCATATGATCTGTACAAACTTTTCATTTAGGTGCTCATATGGTCTGCATTTTATTCGATGGTTTTATGTATGTTTACCTTTTAAACTCTTGTGCCACTTGTTTAGCCTTTGTAGAATTGTAGCCTGTGAGTGATGTGTGTTCAAGCTTAATGTTCAAATTGTACCACTTGGATTTCACAGATGTTTGTGTTCCCAAATTTCAGAGACGTCTTTGTGCAAACTGAATCGAATTTTTGGGTTACTCCTAGCGAGCGCTAATCACAAATTTAGAGTTGAGCTTCAGAAATCATCGATTGCCTTGTAGCCAGTGTCGTCCGCTTCGCAGACAGGCCGCCGCGTTTCGTCGGCATCGGGCTGGCCGCCCGTCGGATTCAGGTCGCCGCGCGCCCGCTGGAATCAGGGGAGCCGCCAGCTACAGCCTGCACTCGGGCCTCTGACCATCGGAATCGGGCGCAATATGGACACTCCTAAATCCCAGATACAGCCGCGACAGCTCGCGAGGTCGTCGCACGCCCGCCACCCGTTTCATTTATTCCGTGAAACCAGAGTAACGAAGCAGAGCTCCTCTTGACCGTGGCGCTGCTTTTGTTGTTTTTCCCGCGGTTCTCTTCCGTCCCTAAAATTTGGCTCCCCTCGCTACTGGAGCCAAACCTGGTCCGGCGAGGATTGTAGTCCATGGCGGACCGGAGTGGACAGGCATCTCGACTCGGTCTCAACTAGGGTTGGCCTCTGGCCCTCATATACATGGAGACGAAGCCGCCGTTGTGGCCGCATCTTTTCCCCGATCCCAAACTCCATCACCACGATCGTTCGACGCCGAGGGTTAATTCCACCGAGCGGAGCAATAAGGACTCCAACATGGGATGCCCCACCGGCACCAAAAGGAAGTCGCAGGCATTTGACATGTTTCCGGCGCATGTGGAGGTGAGCTTCTTCGGGCACTGGGCGGATCCGCTACCGAAGCTTTCCGCCGACATGACCTGGAGCTCGAAGTCGGCGGAGCGGGTTGCGTCGGAGCCTACGGAGGCGGACCTCTTGTCCGAAGACGCGGAGCTGCGGAAGAGAGTCAAAGCAGCGCTGCTACGCTTCCCCGAGTCCAAGGCATTGAACTCAACCGAGCTGGAGGATGCCATTGAAAGGATCGTGACGGAATCTAAGCCGGAGACTGCGTCGGCGGCCGGCCCAGGCATGGTCTGGATATCGAACGATAGAATTCGCATATGGCTGTTCCTGCTGAAGACCCCCACGGTCGACGACATCCTCGGCGTCGAGGCCGGCGGGGTGTTCCCGCCGGGCTGGATTGAGAAGAGAAGGCTTCAGCTGGAGGAAGAGTGTCGACACAAGACCATTGGCGGTCCGATAATCGTGGTGCACAAGATCCGCATCGATTTGATCACCAAGGGCTACGTCGTGTTCCACAAGGAGTACCTGAGGCCCGACGGCGATGAAGAATCCGAGGATGAAGAGGAGGACGATGATTTTGAGGAGTAGGATCAAGAGGGGCGCTCCGGTGGCTAATGATCTGAGAAAATTTGTGGATTCACAACTTTTTATTTTGCCATGATTCACAACTTGGATGTGGTTCAGACACCTTTTTTTTTAAAACTATATATGAACTATTCAATCCAATTCATGGGTGTCTATGTTGGCCACCCAATGTTTCCGTCTAACGTCAACGCCTCAATGATATGGTCCTCTTTCAATTCAACCTAGCTCCCTATATTGTAAGTTTGGTTTGTTTTCTGGTTTATTTGTTGTAATCAATCAGATTGGTATACTCCATTTTTTTTTGCAAAACACGTAACAAACACAGACACTCACAAACACACGCATACACTCACCTGTATGAACACACCCACGCGCACCCATACCCCCTATGAGCACCTCTTGAGACGACGTTGTTTATTTGTTTGTAAATGTGTATCTTTTTCCGTACGCTTGCACGTGCAAGTAGGTCAACTGCGACTTTATTTACTGCGCACAATCAACCATTTGATCATTTCTACAGGTTACAAAGGAAAAGTTGCATAAAAGAACCCATCTTTAAGCCACAACACTCCCATGCAACACACTACAACTGATCTACAAGTTCAGCTGATCTGCCATTTTCCTAAACTCATAAGCGAAGCCAAGTGAACCAAATGACATGATCAAATAAGAATTTATGTCTTCAAAACAAATTAGCATCTTGAGTAACCACAAGCTACAAAAAAATTGGTGCCACTTCTTCTAAAAATCACTTTTTTCTACCTAAACAAACCCCAAGATGGATCTATAGTCATAAAATCATCGGCTTAAGTTTTTTAGAAGGGAAATCGAAAGTTCTGAGACAGTGGGGTTAAACTGGATTAGAAGCAGGCATGCTTAAGTTAGACCGATCATCGGCCGAATTTCAAATGGACTAGGTTTTTTTTTTGCACGGTAAACTCATTTAGGCCCTGTTTGTTTCTAGAGTTTTTATGGGGATTGGTGGGAATAATCCTCTAGTGGATTGGGTGAAACCCCAAACTTCACCCAATCCACTAGGGGATTGGGGATCAATCCACTAGGTAGGGGTAGTGTATTGAATCCCCTAGGGGATTGAGAAAAAATGAACTAGAGTTTGGGGATTTGTGGGGAAAGGTGGGGATAAAACCTGTCCAATACACTAGAAACAAACGATGTTTTGAAGTTTGGGGTTTCACCCAATCCACTAGAGTATTATCCCCACCAATCCCCACAAAAACTCTAGAAACAAACAGGGCCTTACTGGATGGGGCCCAAACTTAAATGGACTAGGATTAAGAAAACGAAGCATTTTTTCTTTTCATGTTCTCCCTCTCAAGCTAGCGGCAGCAATGAACTTACGTGACTTGGCGGGAAAAAAATGGAGTCACTTCATTAATATAATAGCCGCTGAGCATGGGCGGGGCGTTGACAGGGCCTGGCAATTTGGGCTTCAGTACAGGCCTAAGCCCAAAATCTCTACCTGAACACAACGAAACTGTTGAAAGAAAACCAAGAAAGAAGAAGCGCAATTTGTCCTTGGAAAAAAATTGTCCTAAAAAAGGCAATTTGGCCTTGGTTTTTTTTTTGTCGCTTGATAATCTACATGGCACGTGGGACAGCCACGTACAGAGCGACGCGGCCATGCGTGAGTCGTCAGCCGTCACCTGCGAAACGGCCAAACCGGTCCTACGTGTTTCGCAAGACAGCCGAGACTCCCGCGGTGCTTTTCCTCTTCTAGAGCCAACCAAGCAACGGCAGCTAGCAGCAGATCCTTCCAACCGCACGCAGACGCAGGTACGTGCGTGGGCCGTTATTTGAGGCGCCAAGTCTAGCTAGAAACCGGAAAGGCAACAGCCCGTTGGCATCATACGCCTTCTTCTGGAAGCGGAAACACGTACCAAGGATGATGACTCCAACGGCCGACGCATCGAGTGCGCGCGCGTCCGATCCTGTCTGCGGAAGACAAAAACACGGCCCAACGGGACGACACAAACGGATCGCGTGTCCGTTTTCCTGTCCGCGGCGACCCATTCTTGGCCCAAATTTGGGCCAGGTTTGCGTCGGCCGCGGACGCGCGCGGAACTCTTTTCTGTCCTCCTCTAGTCCGCCCAGGACACGCCCATCAGAGGCAAAATCCACAGTCCCGGCCTTCGCTCTCCGAAACCCCACTCGAGCTCCTTCCATAGCCATGGCCGACCCAGCCGCCGCCAACTTCGCCGCTATGGCGATCGCCGAGAAGGAGGTCGAACTCGATTTCGCGCCCGAAGCTCTAAAGAAGCCAAAGAAGGAGATCACGCCGGAGCAGAGGGCCCTAGAGACCAAGAAGCGGGGCGACCGAAGGAGGAGGTTGAAGGAAGACAGGATCGTCGCCGCCAAGAAGGCCGCCGCCGAGCAGAAGGGCCAGGACGACGAATCTGACCTCGTGAGCGGCGGCCAGCTCCAATGGCTCGGCGCCCGACCGCCAAGGTCGAGAACTTTCGCGACGGCTCCATCGCCTGCGTACGGGTACCTGCCGGGAAACACGCCGCGGGTTTCACCCGAGGTAGGGGAATCCGCGCACGCCGCCACCCTCGAGGTACCTACCTTTGATCTCAATGCGCCCGTCGCCACCCTGGACACACCCTTGGCCGGACACTAGCCGGCGCCGCAGACTGCGGCCGCGCGTGCAGCTGCCTCGGCTGTTGTCGTCCACGGCGTAACCTGTTTGGCGAAATGCCCAGGCCCTCGCCGGGGGACGCAAGGTACTATGAGGAGCCAGAAGGGGAGGACATCCTCCAGGACATGATCAGAGACATCAATACGTATGCCAACGACGATTATACCGCCGGAGACGATGAAGTTCCGCCCACCGGCATCGATGCGATCGACATCGATGATGAGCCGATTTTCCAAGGCGAGCTCGAGACCCAAGCCCGGGCCATGAAGAGAAAGATTAGCCAAAGGGGTCCCTCATTCACGGTGGAGGAGGACGTGCTCATTTTGCGAGTCCTGGATCGAGGTTGAGACTAACCAAATTATCGGGGCCGAGCAAAGAGGGAGTGCTTATTGGGGCCGGTTCATGAAGCACTACAATGAGAGTAGAATCCTTCGCCCAAAAACATAGCCACGTCCCGGACCGAGGTCTCTATCTCGAAGAGGTGGCTCCACATCCAAGCGGAGATGAGCAAGTTTTGCGGCTCCGTTGAGAACATTGAAGCCCGGCCTCAAATTGGCTATGGAGTTAAAGAAATGGTAATCCGTCTTACCTTCTTATGCATTGTCCTTCACATTCCTCTTCCCTTCTTATGTATTGCAATGATTTTGATTGTCATTCCCTTGCATGCATAGGTCTTGCAAGCTTTAGAGTTATTCAAGGCTCAACATGGGAAGATCTTCACCTTGACCCATTGCTACAAGGTGCTCAAGGACCATCAGAAATGGAAGGACCTCTACGCCTCCCTCAAAAATGGTGGGGAGTCAGTTGCCAAGGGAGAGGACCCGTCGGAGAAGGACGGGAGGCCAAGGGGGAAGAACAACTCGAAGGCCGAGGCGAAACGCGATGCAACAACCCGTTGCAAGCGACATTGAACGGGTTCTTATCCCAAAAGGACAAGACGTGCGACAAGAAGGAGGAGAGGAAAGAGAGGGAACGCCAAGAGAGAGAGAGAGGCCGCTGCCAAGCTCTACTTCGAATTGCAAAGGAAGAAGCTCGATATTGAGGAGGCAAATGAGCAGACACGAGCAAGGGAGGCCGAGGCTAGGGCCAAGGAGGCCGAGGCAAGAGCAAAGGAGGCCGAAACGAAGGGCAAGGACCTTGAGCTCGCCCTACGCCAAGAGGAGGCCAGGATCATGGACATGGATCTCTCGGCCTTCACCCCTACGAAGAAGGCCTACTACCTTAAGAAGCAAATGTACTACATGGACTGAGAGTGATCACATCTCGGTAGTTTTAGTTGTATGCTGGCGTTGGACAATGACCTAGATGGCCGAAAAAACATGGCCGAGATGGCCGGAACTATGTTATATTTTGGATGTTGTAAGCCGGCATGGCAATATTCTTTTGGTACTATGTTCTATGTTTAATTTGGTTGTCTAGATGATTACATGTGATCAAAATTGTGAAAATGTCAAAAAATGCTCCAAAACCCTCAAAACCCTGGCCGGGGCGGACACAATGCGTCGGCCCGTTGGGCGCAGTGGCCAGAAAGGGGCGGACATGAGCCGGACGCGCGTCCGTTTACCGACCCAAACGGACAAAACGCGGATCAAACACGTGTCCGTTTGCGTCGGTCCGTTGGAGTCATCCTAAGACCAGTTCGCCGCCAGGGAAGGAAAAAAGAACATGGAAATCTTCGCTTTCGGTGCAGCTAATTAAACACTTTTTCTATTCAGCTAAACTCACGTAAAAAAAAAGAAATTGTTCAGGTAAACTGGATCATCGTAAGAAAGAGATCAGTAGATATATATGGCATTAATGCACGACCGCGCACCACCAAATCAGTGAGCTACGCGATGTTATTTTTCTCTGGATACAAGTAAGTCAACTCCGAAGCCTGAACTTACCCTGGTCGTTGGTACCAGTCCAGTCCGAACTCTAGTAGGTTCTCTCTCCTGCTCCCCCCCCCCCCCCCTCTAGTAGTTGTTGCCGTTGATCCAGTCAACCAACGCCGCTGCTCAACGAAGACTGGAGATTATATGTCGTTAGAATAATCTACTACTGGATAGATGACACCGCTGCTAATTAAACTGAACTCCGCGGATTTTTTCGAGTTATTGTGGCTCGAGGGCATCGCTCGCTTTCGTGCTTACCCAACCCCCCCTCCTTCAAAACTCGTTTTCTTTGCCGCTTGTCCCCATCTCCACACGAAGTCCTCCTCGCGATTTTCTACTGCCGCTAATTAAAATCCAAATCGATCTAAAGTCTTGTTCACACCTTCCTCGCTTTACGATCTGATGAGTAGTCCCTCCCTGTATATATCTCCAGACTCCGACTAACCAGAAATCGAGTCGCGAATGGTCTAGAATATGTTCTATAAAAAACAATTTCGTTAATACTATACTTGATCTCACCCCATTCACAAGCTCTTTAAAAATAAAGGTTAGATCTAATTTGATTTCTTTAAAGGTGGCATCGTTTTAGCCGACATTTCCCAGGTATGCTCAGTTGGGAAGTTAAAGTGGTTGCTAAAACAATAGTTGTGCCCATACCGCTGGCTGCCTAAACTTCTATTTCGTCTGAGTGCAATCTGCTTAATTGGGAAGTTACTCCTTTTTCTTCAATCATTTAATTATACCTCCATAAACGAGTAGAGATTTCTTGCTTCCGGTCTCTCGTGATCCCTCTAGTTAAAAAAAAATCATATTTATAGGTTTCAAACAATTCTGGAAAAAATCCTACGTGTTGTCAATGATATGTCCCACAAAGGTGCAAAATCTCGGTTTGAAATATTTTATATTCTGTTCTATACAAAAATGACAAATGTGTGATCTAAATGTACATACTTTCAAATCTCCAAAATATACATTTGTTATTTTTATGTAGCCCAGATATAAAGTATTTCAAATCAAAATTTTGCATGTGTGTGGGATACATCATTTGCAACATGCATGAATTTTTTTAGAATTTTTGAAACTTAAAAATATGAATTTTTTATTTTTTATAACCAGAGGGAGCACTGGAGCTTGGGATCAAAAATGTTTCCCGTCCATAAACTTTCTAAAATCTGTAACCCTGAAACCGTACATGGAAACAAGGTTTCTTTGTTTTTAATAATGTAGCATTACTAGAAGTCAGCACAATAGAAACAAAACCACATGTAACTACTGAGCTCCAGTGATTTTGTGTCTAATTTTGTTTTGAACTTTCGAGCCTCAAAAAATCTAAAAAATACATACAAGTACATATATGTGTCTATTACGCACGAACAAATTTGCAGCAAAATATGTTTTAATACGCGGTATGCACAAAGATAGAAAAATGTACCAAGTAAAACGAGTTATTTTTTATAATTTCCAGATTCATCAGTTTGTGCTTTGTGCATGCTACAGTAAACGTATTGTCTAGCAAAACTATGCAGTAGATAACATATGCATGTATACATGTAAATTTGCTTTATATTTTTTTAAATTTCAAAGCGTCATTTTAGAAGAAATTAAAATATCAGAATCACTGTAATTCAGAACCCAAAAAATCTTCTCTCACGCTAGGAATATGTCAGTTGAATTCGCCCTTCGTCGCTGGGTGACAATCTCCCATTATACACCTGCGCCGGGTCTCAGAAAAAATATCAAGCACCTGCGCCTACATGGCACACGTAGCCACGAGGCCATGCATGACTCGACGGCCGTCGCCTGCCAAATTGCGGATTTTGCACCTTCTAGAGCAAACCAACCAATGGCAGTTTGCAGATCCTTCCAAGAGTTCCAAATCTAGAAATCCAAAAGGCAGCAGCACGTTGGCATCTATTCCAGCGTCATTAACTCTTCTTCCAGAAGAGGAAACACGTACGCGACCGGTGACCGGCCAGCGCCGGGAAAGGAAAATGGAAAGTTCAGTGCAGCATGAGAACATCCCTCGGTGATGCCTTAAAGAAGGAAAACCGCTTGCGCTCGTAGATCACCATCGTAGACAACAACACCATGTTATGGGGCACCCTGTAGATACGCTTTCGCGAGGACGCAACCCACCAGACCTAACCTCACGCAGCCCTAAACTTGTCGCCTATCCGTAGTGTGTGGCGCTACGTACCACTCTCGGCGGACCGCCGAAGTGTCTTCGAGCCCCCTCCATGCCAAGCCATAAACCCGGACCACCCACGCGTGCACCGCCCGGTGTGAGAGCCGAGAAGTCACCGCAAGTACAGATCCGACGACCTCCACACGCGGACTCTGCCCAACGACATATGCAGGTGACATCAGGGAGAGGGCGGGGTGAGGAGGGGTCGGAGGAAGGCGACAATTAGGGCACCCTATGTCGCCCATAAGAGCGTCGTGGGGCATGTTTGTTCCTGAACAGAATATTCCTCTTTTTTCATTTCTTCCTTCTCCTTTTTGTTGAACGAGTCAAGCAACGCTGCTGGTCAACGAGGGACCGGAGATCATATATCGTTAAAATATTTACGACCACAAGATGCCATGCCAGCGCTATGAATTTTTCAAAGATTTTGTATCCGCGTAGTTTTAATTGTGGCTGAGGGGATCTCCCTTTCGTGCTTACCGAATTCCAAACTCGTTTTCTTGGCCGTTGGAAAAGTCTTGCTCACCATTTCCTGCTGCATGCCGCTAAGCTCCAAGTCTAAAGTCTTCTTCACACCGATTTATCCACTTTACTTTACGGTCGAGAAGTCCCTGTATATAGGATATCTCCCAGCTAACCACAAATCAAGTGGAATTTTCTTGCATCTGAGCTCCAGTGTTCCTGTCACTTAAAGAAAAAATTAAAAAATTAACGGGAGAGAGACAGAGATGGAAGGGCAGCTGGAGGATTATTTCTCGGACAGTAACCACTCACCGTCTAGAAACACGCACCAACTGCCCCATTTCCTCACGAGATTATCATATCCCGTGCTAAAACCCGCTAGAAGAATTCATCACCACTTCCATCCAGAAAATCTCATCCCCCAAAGACGACTGGATCTTTATGCCATAATATATACACGCCGTGTACATATGATAATCGCTGGTCTTTACCACAAAACTCCCCGGAGCCACAAAGATTTTCCTCTCTGCTAGCAGAGCTTTGCTGTTGCCAATCGCTGGCTTCTAGAACGCCTCCAGCCGGCCGGCCGGAACCCGTGGACTCCCCGACCCAGCCCACACGCTAGCTAGTCTCCCCACTGCAAAGCGCGCAGGAATTCCTCACGAATTCCATTTGATTTTTCTCCACAGGCGCCGCCTCCTTCGTTGAATCCATTCTTGCTCCTCGCCGGAATCTGGATTTGCTCCCCAAATTGATCTGCCCCACGGCTCTAGCAAGCTAGCGCCTCGCCATGGGCAACTGCTGCGGCGCGCCGTCGTCGCAGGGCGGCGGGAAGAACCGGCGGCGGAAGGACAAGCCGAACCCGTTCACGGCGGCCTACAACCGGGCCGCGCCGGCGGGGCGGGGCTGGTGGTGCTGCGGGACCCGACGGGGCGGGACCTGGGCGCGGCGGGCTACGTGCTGGGCGGGGAGCTGGGCCGCGGCGAGTTCGGGGTCACCTACCTCTGCACGGAATCCGCCACGGGGGTCCGCATGGCCTGCAAGTCCATCTCCAAGCGCAAGCTGCGGACGCCCGTCGACGTCGAGGACGTGCGCCGGGAGGTGGAGATCATGCGCCACATGCCGCCCCACCCCAACATCGTCAGCCTCAGCGCCACCTACGAGGACGAGGACGCCGTGCATATAGTCATGGAGCTATGCGAGGGCGGCGAGCTCTTTGATAGGATCGTTGCCCGCGGCCACTACACCGAGCGCGCCGCAGCCGCCGTCACGCGAACCATCGTCGAGGTGGTCCAGGTATGGCCGCTTGCTTGGTTCTCTTCCCTGTTGCTTACTATGCTTGCAAGTACAATTGCTGGTACTGGTGGTTGTGCACATAGATTTGTTCATGTGAGAAGACTGCTCAGTACTGCTCAAGCTATGTCAATAGTTGCTAGCACTAGCTCTTACACACATGGATTTATGGTGGGAGAATATTCTAGATTAGCAAGGAAGAGGAACTCATGGGAGCTTTTCATCTTAGCTAAGCTTCAGACAAGCTTCTGAACTAAATTTTGTGATTCAGTTGTTAAGGATGGGGGCAGTCTCTTAAACTCCGCTTTTGTCGGCGTTAAATGTTTAACTGAGCTAGCAATTAATGAAATGGCTTTACGGAGTATCCCAATGCACACTGCAAATATGGTAGTATCCCAATTTCTGACCATATATCCATGCTTGCTCCGGGATGTACATTGCCAATGCTGCATCATGTGTTTCCATCTTCCTTTCTTGTATCATTTGATTGTTTTGTGGCATTTGACATGTAGTGTTGCCACTCTATTGCCACAGATGTGCCACAGGAATGGTGTCATCCATCGGGACCTTAAACCAGAAAACTTCTTATATGCAAACAAGAAGGAGAGCTCTCCTCTGAAGGCAATTGATTTTGGGTTATCTGTGTTCTTCAGGCCTGGTATGCGCTGGAGACAACTGAGTGAATTACTGATGCTCAAGAACAAACCTTTGCAATATATGGAATTTATCTTACCTGCATAAGATAAGCTAGTGAAGTGTAAATATAACCAGTGGAATCCCTCAGCAGCAACATGGCTAGATTCTACAATATTGAAATAGGACTGTATTTCTTTTTATAAATCTTCCAGTTTTTCTACAATTCATGTAGTAATTTAAAGCTTCTCATAGCAAATGTGGAAACCATTTTAATATTATATAATAGATTGCCCACTGTATATTGCTTGATTTTCCAGCCCTGCAAAATGGAGCTAACTTCGTTGATACTGTTTATTTAGAATATATGTACACTATTTTTGCCGCATAATTGAAGGGTTATTCGTCATCTGATCGATGATGGCATCTATATGCAGGTGAACGGTTTACTGAAATTGTAGGCAGTCCATACTACATGGCCCCAGAGGTTTTAAAGCGCAACTATGGGCCTGAAATTGATGTCTGGAGTGCAGGAGTAATACTTTACATACTTCTTTGTGGTGTGCCACCATTTTGGGCAGGTACTTTTCTTCCTTGATTAGACATATGTTGATGGGAAATTATAGACCACCTTACAAATTCCTGTGATGTTGTGCAGAAACTGAACAGGGAGTAGCACATGCAATTATACGATCTGTAGTGGATTTCAAAAGAGAACCATGGCCCAGAGTATCTGAGCCTGCTAAAGACCTTGTCAGGCGGATGCTAGATCCAAATCCAATGACACGGCTTACTGCAGCACAAGTACTTGGTAAGCATTACGCCATTACCTTTTCTATTGCATAGCATCCATACAGAATGCTGTCTCACTCTCACTCCTGTGGTGAATTGAATCTTATGAAGATATGCGTGTGTTATGTATTTGCCGTGAACAATTGATGAATAATGAACTCACATGATTATACTAATTGCATCTATGAGACAGTTTTCCTATTACTTTCTTGACAAAGTTAATTGCCTGAACAGAACATCCGTGGTTGCACGATTCCAGAAAGAATCCTGACATTCAACTTGGTGATGCTGTCCGAGCGAGACTGCAGCAATTTTCTGCAATGAATAAGTTAAAGAAGAAAGCCTTGAGGGTAAGACTCATTACATGATGGTCCCAACTACTTTAGCATCCTTTGGTAAAAAAGAATTGTTGAGTTGATGGCATAAAAAAGTTTACATTCCAAATGTATTTGTATAGTTAGAAATCAACTTATGTTATGCTTTAACCTTTGTAGGTCATTGCTGAGCATTTATCTACAGAGGAAGTAGCTGACATAAAGCAAATGTTTGATGGCATGGATATAAACAAAAATGGCAAATTAACCTTTGAGGAGTTCAAGGCTGGCCTCCGTAAACTTGGAAACAAAATGCATGATTCAGATCTTCAGATGTTGATGGATGCTGTGAGTTGCTAACCAAAAATTTGCATGCTGTAGAAATTAATAGTGTGATTCTGAGAGACTAAATGTTACACTGCTTTGCAGGCTGACGTTGATAAAAACGGCACCCTAGATTATGGAGAATTTGTTACGGTGTCTGTCCATGTGAAAAAAATAGGCAATGATGAACATATCCAAGAGGCCTTCTCATACTTTGATCGGAATAAGAGTGGCTACATAGAAATTGAAGAGCTTAGAGAGGCTTTGACTGATGAGTTTGAGGGGCCTGCTGATGAAGACATTATCAGTGGCATCATTCATGATGTAGACACAGACAAGGTCAGCTCAATCTTGCCTTCACAACCAATTAATTGTACATCTTTCTCGGAACATTATATATGCTGTTGACTAAGCTATCTAAAACGAAACCAAATTAGTATTGAAAACTGCTTTGAATATTTGCTGCTGGAATAGTACCACATGCATGGCCCTGGTCAGGATTCAAATATTGCTGCAAGACATGGTTCTATTTAAGGGATTCCCTTTAGCTAACTAAAGTATTGGCGATTGCTATCGCTACATATAATAATGTTATGAAATCAAAGGAATACCAGATAGTCAAGCATACTACCAGACGCTATAAAGTCATTGACATACCAGCCAGACTAGGATAACCTAACAGGATATGATATAATGCAGTTGGCAGTTGAAAATAGCAGCGTTTGACTCGTTCATCCCTCCTAAGGTCAACCCTAACAGTGTTGTGCATGTTTCTTCTTTGAACATCACAGGACGGGAAGATAAGCTTCGACGAGTTCACGGCGATGATGAAGGCCGGGACAGACTGGAGGAAGGCGTCGCGGCAGTACTCGAGGCAGAGGTTCAGCAACCTCAGCCTTAAGCTCCACAAGGACGGATCCATCAACGACGACGACGGTCGGAAGTAGCCTTCATTGAACATAGAAATAGAAAGTTCCTGATCTTCTCGAGTGTGGGAGCACAGCGTGTGTTCTGTTTCGCTGTGCCGGGGTATGGTCTGTCAGGTCTTTTCTCCCAGCTCGTTTTTTTTTCTGATCATACAGTAAATGAGTCGGCTATTCCTCAATTCTTGGCTTTGTAAAGATTAGCGTTTTGTGTTGTCGGCGAGAGCAGAGGTGTATGTTTGCCCAGCTTGTAACTTTGTAAGTAAAATTCCTTCTAGTGTAATGTAAAAAGTGGAATGCTTTGTTTGATAGAGTTGGCGTTTCTCATCATATGCGTGTGTGCTGAAGCTTCAAGCTTGTGATGTTGTCTTTTGTTGTTGTAGACGGCTTGTCGATTCCATGCAACAAAGTGCAGCGGGAACTCCACAAATACATTGTTGTTATTTTCTATGTATAGTTCCTGATCTTACATAGTTTAATAGGATTTTCTTCCGCATCTTTGCATTTTGGAATTTTGTGAATCAAAGAGGCCCTCCAGTGAAGAAGCTATTCTAATGAGATTGAATGCCAAATACTAGTACATTTTTAAGACGCCTGGATGATTTTCTGAAAAATCGAATGATTTTTTTTCGCAAATAAAAGATGTCTGGACGAAATACTAGGCTTTGACCTCTGCTGCGTTGTCCTTTTTTTTGGTGGAGTCTGCTACTTTTTTTTTTTTTTTTTTAGAGAAGTGGAGTCTGCTGCGTTGTCGCACCATCATATTATGGGAGTCAGCAGCCCATCTAGGCCTAGCTTGCTTCAGTTACGGCCCAGATCAACCGAACAGAACCTCGCGAAATAACGAACCGACCTGAGCTGCTGTGTAGGCGCGCAGCGCAGCGCTATGGTTTAGGGCATCTCCAGCCGTTCGGCCCCCCCAGGCCGAAAAACGGCGCCTTTTTGGCTTTGCGCCGGCGCTAACTTTGGCCTGGGAGGGTTGGGTTTTCCAGCCGTTCGGCCACCCAAGGCGAACACAAATCAACATAATTTAAAAGTTCATATTCCCGCCCCAAAATCAGCCCGAGTTCGGCGATCCAAAGATAGCCACAGTTTGGCGATCATACATATAGGCGATCATACAAAAGAAGCCACGAACGGGCGATCGAATTCATGCCACTGGTCGGCGACGTAGTGCCGTATTCGGCATGCTGATGGCGCAGATCAGATGGTCACCGGCGACACCTCGGCGTCGTCGTCCAGGTCGATGCGTGCAGTCGTCGGAGTAGGGGCGGAGCTCGGAGCGGCGATCGGTGCGGTGCTCGGCGGCAGCGTGGCCGTGTCGGCGGTGCCGGTGGCCGAGCTCGTGTCGGCTGCAGCAGTGGCGGGACTCGGGTCGGTTGAACCGTCTGTGGTGTTCGGCGGAGGTGCCGTCGTCGGGGTGGAGAGGATGGCCTCGCGATGCGCCATGAACCACACCCGAACCTGGGGGTCCATCGCCGTAGGGTCGCCGCCCATGAGGAAGGCGAGGTCATTGTTTCTCTTCTTCGCCGCGGCGGTGGTCTTGAGCAGGTCAAGCTTGGTACCCTGGTTGGCCATGAGCGCCGTCCACCTCGCCTCCGTCTTCTCGTCTCTCTTGGCGGCCTTGGCAGCGACATCGGCGATGCACGTCTCGATCGACGCCTGGAGCTTGGCCGCCGCTGGTGCCCCATCCTTCGCCGCCTTGGCTTTCTTGTGACCGTCCGGGCGCCCTTCAGATGCTCCAGCTGCCGCCGCGTCGGGGACGTACTCCTTGGCCTTGCGAAGTTGGTCACGGACTTGCTTCCATTTCTCGCACTCCTCGATCTTCGTGAAGACATGGAGGAACTTGAATTCGACCTTCTCGTCGGCGCGGTACATGTCGAACATGCGAACATACTACAAGGCCGAACAAAAGCGCCGAATGAGCAAACATAGCCGAATGAGGAAACAAGCGCCGAAATGGCGGAAAGAAGCTCACCTCCGTCTCGACGTTGCCGCCGCTCTTCGGCCGATGCAGACATTCCTCTTGTATGCCGTGCCACTTGTTGCAAGCATGCTGGATCACCGCCCAGTGGTTCGCCATGGCCTTCTCGCCGCGATCAAGGCAGGAGGCGTACTCGGGATCGACGATCCGGCGCTCATCGTACGAAGTCTTGACCCGTTTCCAGTAGTTGTCCATGTTCTGGTTTGCGCCGATGATCGGGTCCTGGCTCACATTCATCCATGCTTGGGCGAGGAGCACATCTTCCTTGTAGCTCCACTTGATCCGAGGCTCGGCCGGCTTCGGCACCTTGGGGACCTTCTTCTTCGCCTTGCCTTTGGCAGCGGCTTCTTCGCCGGGGACCTCGTCCACAACCGGCTCGCCATCTTCTTCGGCTGTCTCCTGCCTCTCCGGCTCCACGAAGGCCTGCGATGAATCTACGGCCTGCGACAAGAACCCAGGGGCTGCGGCCGCGGCATTGGAGCCGGCGGTGATGAGGTCGCCCATGAAGGTGTCCCCTTGCATTCCGCCGAACAGGATGGGGTTGAGGTTGCGGCGGAGCGACGGCGAGCTCGAGTATCCAGGCGATCCCGCATACGGGGGAGGAGGGGGCGGCGGAGGTTGAGGCGCACCGTGCGGAAAGGCGACATTGGGGTTGAATCCGCCGAGTGGGTCGCTGTCGGCGTACACGGGGACGTAGTGGGGGGACACGCTCCAGTGAGGCGACGGGGACGGCGAGTAGCCCGACGGCGAGAACCCTGTCGGCGAGGCCACGCTGGACTGGCTGGTCCATCCGGCGAACTGAGGGTGAGGTGGGAGGCCGATCCTCGCCTTGGGCGGTGGAATCGGCGCATCCACCTCCCTCACCTCCTCCTCCTCTTCTCCTTCTTCACCTTCTTCCTCGTCTTCTTGGGCGCCGGAATCGCCGCCACCTTCGGCCAGCTCCCTGGCGCGCTGCGCCTGTTCCCTTTTCCGGCGGCTAGCTGTCTCGACCTTGCAACGCGCCAATTCCGAGATCCACTCGGCGGTGGTCATGCCGTCCGGCTTCGTCCTCGGCTGCCTGGGCTTCCTCTTCTTCATGGCGACAGACGTGGAGGAGGACGCGGCGGCGGCGGCGGAGGTGCGTGGACCGGTGAACTTCTTGGGCGGCATGGCGGCGAAATCTTGGGGGGAATGGGGGAAAATGGCGGGAGCTGCGGGATGGGAGGGGATATGGCGGGAGAGTTGGCGCGCAAAGGGGAAAAGGGGAGGGGGAAAACGCCTCATCTCGCCGACAAGGCTGGCCCACGTCGCCTTTTGCCCCCCCCCAGCCGAACC
This sequence comes from Poa pratensis, assembly GCA_947311845.1. Lineage (NCBI taxonomy): Eukaryota > Viridiplantae > Streptophyta > Magnoliopsida > Poales > Poaceae > Poa > Poa pratensis. Next base: position 15,534,321 of record CAMZMU010000048.1, read on the forward strand.
CGGCTAGTTGGGTTTGGCCTGGGAACGCCGGCGCTAGAAACGGCGCGAAACGGCGGAAATCGGCCTCCTGGGGGCGCGACTGGAAAGGTTTTGCTTCCGCCGGCGCTAAAAAAGCCGCCTGGGGGGGGGGGGGGGGGCGCTGGGGGGGCCGGCTGGAGATGCCCTTAGTCCCACCTCGCCAAGCGAGAGGGAGGGGAGGCGAAGACGCGCTATATAAGGAGACCCTGGGCGAACAAGCGTACCTTTCTAGGCCTTTTGGCTAAGATCAAGTGTAGTATCTGTTCTTATCAGTTTAATATCTGATATGTGGACCCTCGTGTCCACACGATATTAAATTTATTTTTATGGGGAGGGTCCACCACAGTAGCTTGCTGCTGGGGCCCTCAAGCGTCGCCCAGTGCGTTGCACTGCTGCCAGGTCCCGGCGCACCCCAACCAAAGCAATTTAATTTTTTTCAAACAACTGTTTTCTTGTGTGCTCTTTGTTTCAGACGCAGCCTAGTCAGTCAGAACTGAAATTATCGTCAGTCCGTTCACGTTGGCGGTGTTTGCTTGATAGCTTCAGGCTTGTCATGATGCCCTGCTGCTAAAGAGGTTCAGTTGTGGAGCGACATTTTCTACACAAATTCAAGATGCCGGGATCAAACCAAAGCGTACACCCAACTTCAGTTACGGTAGAGGCAGTGCAGTTGTGAGTTCTAATCATCACAACATTTGAACAAGCTGGGTTTAAGTTTTTTTACTCTAAAATAGGTTTCACGTATAGTTGTCGTTGCGTGCGACCATGCCGTGAAAGAGAGAGAAGAATATAAATGCAAAATCCCACCTTCAGTTACAACAATGACAGTATACTGTCAGCTAAGTATGGACCCTGGGAGGCTAAATAAAATCTTAACGGCAGAAATGCACCGTGAGCCGAGGAACAATTATGGTGGTTGGTGGGTACATCAATAATACAGTGAATTATCTACACAAAATGCTAAAAGTGGAAAACAGAGCTTCTCGAGATGCTGAATTTGAATTCAGGACTAATTCTGTCTGTTGATTACCATACCTTGTTAACAAGCGTATCCATGTTTTGTCACTGACCAACCCTTTTAGACATCCATAGACAGGGTTGATGCCTGAATATTGCACTGGCTTGTGCTCATTTTGTACAGTGATTACTCAAAAATGCACTATTGCACATATGCCTGCTCTATTTCTAGTCTAGAGTTCATCTGTTATTCCTATAACTTATGCAGTTACCCTTGTGAAACTATCCAAGTTTAATTGCTGATTTATATTTTTGTGTGAGCATACATAATCTTTTATGCTTACGAATGGTCAGCCTGTAGCCTAGGAACGAGTTGTCGTTGTAGTTTCCAAGTTATGCTATCAGGTTGAAGTTTGCTAATGACCATGAACATCCTGAGGCAGTGAATCTGATTTTGTTTCCTGAAAGTACTCTTCGTTGACAGTACTGTGCGTGATAGCATTTCTTTGCATTTCTGGATATGCATTTCTTTGCCATAGTCTGAAAGAATCTGAAGAAATTTTTTGCTTGATTACTTATGGCTGTTTCTCACATTTATATTTCAGAATACTATTAGTTCCAACTATTTCCCAGAGGCCTGATAAGAAGAATGCCTCTGCAGCAAGTGCGGTGAGCTGAATTTTGTTTCCAGTATAATTCTTCCAGGAGTGTTGCATGGCGACAGCTGGTGTGAAAATTGTACTCGAGGGTTATGTGGAGACTGCATTGGCAAAGGTTTTGTTCCTACTGAAGAGGTACCTGGTAGGGTCATTTGATCAACAATCAACATGATCTCTCAGAAAGTTCAGTGAAACAGAGTTTAATCTCAGAGTTTTCCAGACTAGCGACGTCATTGTGTTATGACTTATGATGAACCATGCATCAAGAGTCAAATCCAGAACGCCGCAACATCGAAATCATCGCGATACCTCAACACCCTGTAGGAGCGAGCGTACCGACTGTCCATGACCGTGATCAGCTCCCCGTCTTCGCCGTACTTGACGCGGAACCTGATCACGCGGAGCAGACACTCGTCTCCGTCGCGGAGGTGCTCCTCCTCGTCGGTCCCCTCGCGTCGCAGCCGCTCAACAGGCAGTACTCACCGCGCTCAGCCATGTGCACGAGCTTGACGTCGACGCGGCTCCAGCCCGGGTGCTCAAGGAGCATCTTCTCCCCGCCGACCGTCCACTCGGGTGGCTGGTGATCGCTCGATGGAAGTGGAACACGGCAGGCACAGAGGTGCCCGTCCGTCTCGTAGCGGGCGTGGTCGTCCACGTGGAGCCCGACCCAGGCGTCCAGCTTGCTGTCGTAGGCGGCGTGGCCTACGAACGGAAGCTTCCATGGCCAGCCGGCCATGGACACCCACTGTCCGCTCGTCGTGTCGTAGGAGAAGGTCCGGATGTCGTCGCTCCACCGGCACGCGGACGCGAAGAAGGCGCGCCCCGACGGATGCACCGCGAGCGCCGCGATCTCCTCGGAAAAGAACGGGGGCGGAAGAGGGTCGACGCTCCAGAAGCACCGCGAGGAGCCCGAGAAAGGCAGCCAGCACCACCGCTTGGCCGTATCGTCGTCGACAACACGGTAGTTGTCGTCGGCGTCCCTGACGTCCATGCTCATGCAGTGCATGCCTCCCGGGTAGGGCCGAATGGGCTCGGTTCTCCTGTCCCACGAGTACGCCTCCGACTCAGACTCGAACGCGTACAGCTTGCTCCTGACGGCCACGGCGTTGTGGTAGCCGTCGTGGAGGCCTTGCGGGACGTCGCACGCGACGGAGAGCGCCGCCGTATTGGTGTTGTAGACGTAGGTGACGCCGCAGTGCTCGGGGCGTAGGCCGAACGTGTTGGGGGCTGGAGCCCATGGTTACGATGCAGCTGCCCAGGGCGGTGAACCGCGCTGCTACTTGTTCTATGGCTGTTGGCACCTCCACGCGGATTACCGCGGGATGAGGCAGGAGCCGAGGAGAGTCCGAGCCGGCGTCTTCGTCGTCGGCGGCGGCGTCGACGTCCAGCTTGTAGATGCCGTACTCGTGTTTGTGATCGTCCAGCACCAAGTACAGATGCCGTTTAGCCGGCGCCGGCGCCGGCGTTCGCTCATGTTGCTGGCCAGCCGTGCGGCCTACCTTGCGATCTGGATCCGACCCGAGCCGGTTGGACGTGGCCGACGCGGGAGCCTCCGCGTGAGGAGAATCCCCATTACCCGAGATGTGTGTCCTTGTAGATGCAGTCAGGTTCCGGCAGGGAAGGGCGTCGTGGCGGCAGACGGGCTGGAGACGGGAGGTGATGAGGGGGCTGGGTCGACGGAGAAACGATCGCCACGCCCACCGTCGAGGATGTCGATGAGTTTTAGGGCCTAGGGCACACCGGTCGATCGGGTCGCGTGCGGTTCAGCCAAAGCGGATGCAGGGTTGCGCTCCGCGGCGGCAACAGAACCTGCACGGCTGCACCCTCAGGTAAAAAACAAAAGAGTATATACCCTTAATTTATCACTAGCAAACATGCCCGTGCGTTGCAACGGAAGATAAAAAAATGTCATTCCAGCTAATTGATTAATACGCTTAAAAGCGAAGAAAAAGGTTTGACTCATTATGGCTAAAATAATTGAATGCCATATATCTTTTGAAATAAAGAGTTCCCGGGTAGATATATTCCATAAAAATTTAACTCGTAACAACGCACGAGCTTATATATTTGCTAGATACGGTTCGAAATGAGTCATGCTACTATAAGCCCTCAATCGACAATTACAACACAACTGGCAGAGAAGTTGGTCTTCCATTATAGATAAATTACACGATTTCAGCGTATTTTCTTACTTGAAGCAGTTGGAGATCAGATTTTTTTAGAAAGAGATTGGAATAAGTTCAAATCTGTACGTTGTATAAAGTAGTCAAAAGGGAACCATGCATGCAGGTCATGGCTTGTTCAGTGTATGTGCCCCAGCCAAGGTAATTAAGCTAGCTCTGAATGATAATACAATGGTGCAGTGCTCAGAACGAAATAGGCTAGGCCGGTGAATTAATTGAATAAGTAAGCGGCAATCACCAATCTTATCTCTGTCCCTCAGTATTCAGTAGAAGGCTGGCTTATGCAGTGCAGTTTCTTCTCCCTTAAATCGCACAGCTCGAGGTGAGGTTCAGTCCTCCCATATGCAGTCTTCAGACCTGTCCAGGGGGCACATGGTAATGAACTACGCCTTCAAGTAGGAGGTAATGATCTATAGGCCAGGTTGAAGCTTCCTATACGTGCAAGGAGAATGAAGCCATCGCAATCGTCTTTATCGTCGAGATGCGACACATCTTGGCGAGGACAACAGCAGAAAACGTCAGCAACATGTACAGCCGCGTCGATGTGGATGACCAGACCAACACGCCCGGCTACACGGCGACGTGCGGTGGGGTGAGCGACGATGCGATGCCCGTGGCGCTGCTGCCGCTGCGGCGCTGCCGCCTGGCTGACAGGGACGCGCCGGATGCTCCGATGCTCATGGGTGCGCCGGGATGAGCCGCGACGCGATGCCCGTGGCGCGGGAGATGGATGAGAGAGCCGGGAAGCGTCGCGCCGCCGCCGCGCGTGGTTGACAGGGACAGCAGAGGGTGGTCGGATGCTCATCGGGAGCATGATGGCTGACGCTGCCGCGGGGTGTCCTCAACAGGAACTGACGCACCGCCATTTGCCCGCCAGAGATACCCGCACGGCGCCACGGCCCACACAGCAGGCTCCTCCTCACCAGATCGACCTCCCCTAAAATTCCAGGTGCTCGTGCTGCTGGTCGGCGGTGAGGACGCGCGAGGAGAAGGGAGGAGGAGATTCGACCTGGAGGGAGGAGAGGAGCGGGGAAGGGAGTTGTTCCGGTGGATGGCGGCAGAGGAGGCGTTCCGGAGAGCGACGTGGAGCAGATTGACGTGAGGGGGTAAAGAATAGATTAGTTAATTGAAACGTTTTTTAACTTATGGGTGGCATAGGTGGGTAATTATTTGTAACTTTATGGGCAAATTCAATGCAATGACACACCAAACCGCGGAAGCCTTATCGCTTTTATTATTAGGTAAAGATTCCAAACGTAACGTCACCAGCAAATTAGAAAAAAGTCGTGTCAGGACCTGTATTTTTCAGTAATCCTTGTTCTGTTCTACAGTTCAGTTTTTTTTTTCCTGGCCGAAAACGGTTTTTTTACAAGCTCATATGGCGCCAGGGTGCAATCTAGGCCGTCCGTTTCGGCGATCCGACGGCCCAGATTTGCCGTGGACTGGTCAAATTTTGTCCGCGGTCAACGGCGAATTTGGACCGTCGGATCGCCGAAACGGACGGCCCAGATTGCACCCTGGCGCCATATGAGCTTGTAATTGTCTTTTTGGTGGCCTGAAGGCTAAGACCACTATCGGAAACGAAGACTTTGCCGTGCGGCCAAATCGCACGGCAAAGGCTGCTCGGAACACGGCAAAGGCTGTGCCGTGTCTAACAACACGGCAAAGCCCACACGGCCTATCACGTGTAGGCAAAGAACCTTTGCCGTGTTCCCTGTTCCGTGGTATGTGGATTGAAAGTTCCCTGTTCCCTGTTCCGTGGTAGCATGATGGTGGTGGACTCGTTTTGTTCTCGGCTTCTCATGGCGACATCACAACCTCAGATCCTCTAGATGCTTTTGTTTCAATTGCTAATGCCTGTAATGGTTATCTCTAGAATGCATACATGTCAGAGTATGTAAAACGAGCTGATGAATTGGTACCATCCCAAAAGTCTACTACTGATACTTTTTAAGAACTAGCTCTAACAATTGAAGAAAACCCAAATGAAATTTTGGATGTGTAGTTCGTGTTGTTCAATATAATACGGTGTTGTCAAAGTTCCTGTCAAAATATAATCAAGCAAAAGTCCATTTAAACCTTGAATTCATATAGGTTGGACGTACTGAACTCTGAAGTCAAAATTTCTGTTGATCGCACTATCTGAAGTATTTAATTTCAATCTAAATCGAACCCTGGATATGTTTTGGTACATTGAGAGTACGACGACCCCGGCCGGGATTACAGGCTACTCTCACAAAAATGTGGACCACACATATAAGACTTTTCTTCCTCAATCTGGGGGATGCAAACAGGTGCGCAAACGCGGTGTGGGAGATCAAGCTGGCGCCCGACATGGAGGATGCCTCAGCAACAAAGAGCAAGGCGAGGTGCGGCTGGTGGCCATGACCAACCCGGAGCGGCTCCGGCCCCACCTCCGCAAGGCCACCGGCAATAAGGTCGACCTGCTTCTGCCCCTCCCGCCGCCGCACAACTAGAGTAGGGCAAGAAAAGCGGCCGCTCTTTGACGCTGCCGCGCTGCAGGTCTTGCTCGCCGACTTGTAGCTTGAGGCGCAGATGTAGGGGGTGGCCGTCAGAAGTACGTTGGTGGACATGGAGCGGCCGCGCTGTGGTCGGCAAACCAGCAGCATCAACTGATGATGGGTTGGGTCTCGGCAGCGGATAGACTGACGCAGCCTACTGATGACCCACAAGTATAGGGGATCGCAACAGTCTTCGAGGGAAGTAAAACCCAAATTTATTGATTCGACACAAGGGGAGCCAAAGAATATTTATAAACCTTGACAGTTGATTTGTCAGTTCAGCTGCACCTGGAAGTAGACTTGCTCGACACAGTTTATCAGTAGCAACAGTTTTATGACTGTAGCAGTAGTGAAATAATAGCAGCAGTAAAATAAAGACAGCAGTAATAATTGCAGTAGACAGCAGGATTAAAATACTGTAGTCATAGGGATGGATGAACGGGCGTTGCATGGATAAGATAATTCATGAAATAGTCATACATAGGGCAATTACAGATAAATAATAATAAGCTATCCAAGTAATAATCAATCATAGGCATGTGATCCGTATTTAGTCGTACGTGCTCGCAATGAGAAACTTGCACAACATCTTTTGTCCTACCAGCCCGTTTGCAGCGGGGCCTCAAGGGAAACTACTGGTAATTAAGGTGCTCCTTTTAATAAAGCACCGGAGCAAAACATTAACACTCCGTGAACACATGTGATCCTCACGTCGCAACCATCCCCTCCGGTTATCCCAATTTCTGTCACTTTGGGGCCTCGGGTTCCGGACAGTGACGTGTGTATACAACTTATAGATATGATCCAAAACAATAATTATTCTCATGATTCAATAACATGTTCAGATCTGAAATCATGGCACTCGGGCCCTAAGTGTCAAGCATTAGGCATAACAAGTTGCAACAATGACATAAAGTACTACGATGGATACTAGGCACCATGCCCTAACAAATCTCACAACTATTACATGAATGATCTCATCCAATCCCTACCATCCCCTTAGCCTACAGCGGGGAATTACTCACACATGGATGGGGGAGTCATGGATGGTCGATGGAGAGGTGGCGGTGATGATGATGATGATGATCTCCTCCAATTCCCCATCCCGGCAGGGTGCCAGAACGGAGTTTCTGGTCCCCAAAATAGGGTTTTCGATGGCGTCGGAGCTCTGGAAGGTTTTTGGAAAAAGCGTCGATCCCCCCGAAGTTTTTAGGTCAGAGGCTTTATGTAGTCCAAAGGGGAGCGTCGGGGGCCACACCACCCCTCGGCGCGCCAAGGGCCCACCCGCGCCGAGGGTGCGTGTGGGGCCCCTGTGCCCCCACTTCGCTTCGTCTTCTGGCTCCGTGGGTCTTCTGGAAAAATAGAATTTCTGGAATTTTTCTGTAATTTTCCAGAAACTTTGACTTTCTGCACAAAAACAAGACACCAAGGCAATTCTGCTGAAAACAGCGTTAGTCCGTGTTAGTTGAATTCAAATCACACTAATTAGAGGAAAAACAATAGCAAAAGTGTTCGGAAAAGTAGATACGTTTTGGACGTATCAACTCCCCCCAAGCTTAGCTTATTGCTTGTCCTCAACAATTCAGTTAACAACTGAGTGCGATAAAAGAAACCTTTACGAACACATTTGCTTCATATGATGTATACATACCTACTATATGATCAATTACTTAGGCAATTCATAATAGGAACCATGCAAATAATGACACCTAGTAGTTATGCAAATCATGAAAAGATACCAAAGTACTAAGAATGAATAACATAGCATACATCTATCCACAAGAATTGCAATGTTCGTAAAAAGATATGACAAAGTGGTATCTCGCTTGCCTTTATTTGAAGGGCAAAACATAAATGCCAAGGTACCTCTAAAGTTCAAGTGAAGACTAGATAAAAAGATATCAAAGATAAGAGTATCATAGCTATGCCTCAATTAATCGTATTCTGGGACAATCACATTACACTAAGAACGACATTTATGCTCTCGAAGAAGTGCTCAAAGAAAGGATGGTGACTCAACATAAAAATAAAAGATTGGCCCTTCACAGAGGGAAGCAGGGATTAACACGTGCTAGAGCTTTTTATTTTAAAAACAGAGGTAAAAATGTTTTGAGAGGTGTTTGTTAATTGTCAACGAATGGTAGCGGATGAAAACAGTATTCGCCCTGTCAAACGGACTTTTAAGAGTGGCTCCCATGAAGGACGTTATTTCTACCAGCAAGGCAGATCATCCCTCTTCTCTTTGGTTTACACACGCAGGTATTTCACTGTTTGTCGTTGCTTACTGATAAATCAGGGCAAAAGTGTGAAGAGAATTAAGCGGTTAAAGTTGTAATTAATTGGGACTGGGCACCCCGTTGCCAGCTCTTTTTGCAAAATTATTGGATAAGCGGATGTATATGCCGCTAGTCCTGGTGTAAAAGTCTGTTTGACAAGTTGAATAAAGGATAACCCACTACTTCTTCATGAGCTGGTAAACATTGACACAAAAAGGGAAATATTTTGAAAGTTTTAAAGGTAGTACATGCAAATTTACTTGGAATGGCTTGAAATACCATGCATAGGAATTTTTGGTGGACTCTTTGGGATAACTTGGTCTAAAGAATTTGGATGCACGAGCAGCATTCCCGCTCAGTACAAGTGAAGGCTAGCAATAGACTGGGAAGCGACAACCACGAGAGCGATAACGGTCATAATCATGCTTGCGACAAAATAAAATTAACGGAGGCATAAAGATGATACTAAAACTCTGAGGCAAAATAGATCATCAAGGCTTAATTGACTTTTATTTTTCAGTCATAACATGTGTGAGCATGTGCCAAGTCGAATCAAGTGAATTATTCAGAGGAGGATACCATCCTGCCATACCGTTTTACGAATAGAACAATGCATGTAATTATCTATATGACATGTTATTCACTATTAGCAATTTGGTACTGACCATAAGAAGACATGAACTACTAAGCAATCATTAAATAACATAACCACTGCCATGATAGCTAAGAATGTTCACATGAGTAGGTATATTTACAAAAAATGAAAAACAAATAGAGTTCATACCAGCCTTTTATCACATCCGGATTGTCGTAAATCATCATTATTGCTTTTCACTTGTGTGGCTTGAATGATGTGAAATGATAACCAAGCCCAAAGTGGAACCACGGAAAATTTCAAACTCTGAAACAACTATACAAAACGGCAGAAGAACAACAAATATTTTTGGGTTTTCGAATTAAAGCAAGCATAGAAAGAAACAAGCAAACAAAGCAAAATCTTTTTGGATTTTTGAATAACAAACCGAAATGAAAAATAAAGTAAACTAGCACTACAAATTCAAAAGCAAGAGAAATAAGAGAAATATTTTTGGTCTTTTGGTGTTTTGCGAAAATAAAATGGATACAAGAAACAAAGGCAAAAAAGAAAAGAAACAAACTAAAACATGGATATACAAAGTACCGACATGATATGAATATGATAAAATGAGTGAACTTGTCGGCATACCTCCCCCCAAGCTTAAGCTTTTGGCCTAAGTGGGAGACCAATCATCCACATGGCCCAGAACTCCATCCAGGCGGATCATACCTAGCGTGATCATAATCAGGATCCTGTGAAGAAGAAGGGCCTGAAGCTCCATAATCAGGATACTGGTGTGAAGAGCTCGTAGTGTCGAAGGGCTGAATGAAGTCCTCCTCAGGACCCTTTCCTCGCTATCCGCATGAAGGCCATGCTCCTCCATGTATGCATCAAGGTCACCCTCTGAGAATGACCATCCTTGCCTGACATCAAGGTTAAACAAAAGAGGCGCAGGCAAACAGACTATGCGTTCATAGTTTTTAGTTCTCCACCTGCACTTCTTAACAAAAACCAATTCATAAGATAGATTATTGATGACGTGAAACGCACGTTCGTTGGGAAACCCCAAGAGGAAGGTATGATGTAGTCAGCAGCAAGTTTTCCCTCAGAAAGAAACCAAGGTTATCGAACCAGTAGGAGCAGCAACTCTTCAGAAGGCTGTCAACGGCGCCAGAAAAATAGCTGTCGCAGGGAGTCTGGACTGTTGACGTGGAATCTGCACACAACACAATCAAACTACTTTGCCCCAATGAAACAGTGAGGTTGTCAATCTCACTGGCTTGCTGAAAACAAAGGATTAAACGTATGGTGTGGAAAATGAGTATTAAATTGCAGAGAATGAAAAAGGAACAGTTTGCAGTTTGTGGTTGTTTAATCAGTGTAAAAGAATGGACTGGGATCCACAGTTCACTAGTGGTGTCTCTCCATAAAGATAACTAACATGTTGGGTGAGCAAATTACAGCTGGGCAATTGACGAATAGTGAGCGCATGACAATGCATATACATGACATGTTGACTACTATGATAATTAATTGGGCATTACGACATAATACATAGATCGTTATCCAACAGCATCTATGACTAATAATCCACCGCCGGGTTGTCATCCAAGTCCCCCGTTGGTATTAAGTTGCAAGCAACGGATAATTGCATTAAGTAAAGTGCATAATGTAAACAAACACATATGCCGTGGACATAGCATCGTTAGGTTATCCTAGTGGCAACAGCACATCCACAACCTTAGAACTTTCTGTCACTGTCCCAGGTTAAACGGAGACATGAACCCACTATCTAGCAAAAATACTCTCTCTTTGAGTTACAAGCATCTACTTGGCCAAAGCATCTACGAGTAACGGAAAGCATGCAAGATCTTAAATAACATATAAGATAGATTGATAATCAACTTGACATAATATTCAATATTCATCGGATCCCAGCAAACACAACATGTAGCATTACAATAATATGATCTTGATCATGTAGGGCAGCTCACAAGATCTAAACATGATGGCACAAAGTGGAGAGACAACCATCTAGCTACTGCTATGGACCCATAGTCCAAGGATGAACTACTCACGCATCACTCCGGAGGCAGGCATGGCGATGTAGAAGCCTCCGGTGACGATTCCCCTCTCCGGCAGGGTGCCGGGAAGAGGTTCTGAACCCTCCCGAGCTAGGGTTGACGACGACGGTGTCTCTGGATCTTTTCGTGGATATTTGCTCAGGTACTTAGGGTTTTCGCGTCGGGGGGAATAAGTAGGCGAAAGGGCGGCGGCTGCGGACCCCGAGGGGCCCACACCACCCCAGGGCGCGGCAGAAGGGGGGCCGCGCCCTGGTGGCGTGTGGGGCCCTGGTGGCCCTCCTCTGCTGCTCATTCGCTCCGTCAGGTGTGTTCTGGAAAAATAGGCACCCCCGTGTAGTTTCGTCCAATTCCGAGAATATTTCCAGACTAGCTTTTCTGGAATACAAAAACAGCAGAAACAGGAACTGGCACTTCGGCATCTTGTTAATAGGTTAGTCCCAAAAAATGTATAAAAGTGATATAAAGTAGATGCAAAACATGTAGCAATTGGTATAAAACAAGCATGGAACATCAAAAATTATAGATACGTTTGAGACGTATCAATTATCAATGGTGGACCAGCGGGAAACAAAATGGTGGCTAATCATAGAGTTAAGATGAAGTCTTTCAATGGGAAGCTGAATATAAAAATGATGTGGTCCTACACTATGCATGGCTAATAAACGAGAAGCAACGAGACCACCACAAACCCCCTCCTTTTTCACGGTTAGTGGAGAGACGAAAAGCAATCATGGCTCCCAAGTTATAGGTTCTATCACATTTTAAGGCAGCAGAAAGAAGTGCCAAATCATAAACAGATAATTTACTTGCATTCTTCCTAGCTAGAACACATTTGCTAATGTAGTAGGCAAAATATCGAATAGATGGGAGTTGGATGTTTCGAATTTTACCATCTTCGGCTGTAAAACCTCTCCCTTGGCAAATCTCTGAGTAAAGGTCTTGTAAATGCTTTGGTTGACCTCTAATCCTCTCATGAGATCCCCAATGTGGTACCTTAATAGCTGCACAAAAGTTATGAAGAGACAAATCTACAGCTTTATTGTAGATATTGTAATGAACCATGGGGGAAGGCAGATTTCAACTGAATCTAAAACTTTGAACCACTGACATAGTCAGCTTTACATATTGATGTGGTTCATCAGAAACAAAGTGTTCCAACCCTGCATTAGAGATTAGAGTGTTGAAATTTTGCAAGATTCCTGCAGCATTCATAAACTCATGGCATGGATAAATAGAAGGAAACACAGAGTCTTCACGGTTGACTCCCATGACCTCTGATACTTCTAATTCTTCATAATTAAGTTGATTTCCATCCATCTTCCTTTTCTGAAATTTTTAAACAAACCTCAGAAAAAATGATTTTGGAGTGATTAATTCAAGGGAAACACTATGGAGACTTGCTAGAGTAATAAACATGCATCAAGACTAAATAATCTAAACAAGAACAAGCATGCAAACTCCCATAACATGTCACCTACAGTACCAAAATGCTTTAGATATACTCAACTAAACAAAATTCTACTTGGATAATCGGAGGAGTCACATACCGGAGAGCAATTGATCCAAATTTCAGCAGCAAAGATGGGCTGAGCAAGTAGATCGAAAAATCTCGAGCAAGAGCAGCAAGAGCACGAGTTTGAGCAATGGTGGTGTGTGTGGTCGGGAGAGAGAAAGGAGTGGGAGAGAGATGAGTGAGTGGAGGGCCAGGTGGACCCCACACCAGGGCAGGGCGCGGCCTGCCCTCTGCTGTGCCGAGGTGGCGTGTGGTGGCCTGGTGGGTTCCCCTGGTCATCCTCTGGTGCTCCCACGTTCCTCTTTAAAAACTAGGACTTGTAGAATTTTTTTTTCAGAATTTTTTTGAAAACTTTTATTTCTGACATTTTTTGGGTGTTTTAAACAATGAAAACTTGGCAAGAATGAATTTATGTAAATACTAAACATTTCTTAACTTTGCAAATTTCAGTAGCAAAATAGTTGGTAAAACAAAGGGAGAAGGAAAATGTTGTTTAGCAATTTTATGCATGTAAAACATATTTGTTAACAAGGTTGATGAAGTCTTGCCACCAAATACATTTTATATGACATAAAAGAATTAAACCACATTGAACAATCATGTTACCTTAAATTGTATAGCTATAGATCCAGTCATAAGATATTGAAGTTCCTCATGAGGTTCATATATAGGGCAATCAATACTTCCCACTTTGATACTTTTAAGATTGGTAATAGTATTCACTCCAAATATCTTGTCCAGCTTCTTGGGAAAATAAACAGTGTGCTCTTTGTCATTAACATGGAAAGTTACTTTTCCTTTGTTGCAATCAATAACAGCCCCTGCAGTGTTAAGAAAAGGTCTTCCAAGAATAATAGACATATTATCATCTTCAGGCATTTCAAGCACAACAAAATCAGTTAATATCAAGCAGTTATTAGCCACTTGAACAGGAACATCTTCACATATACCAACAGGAACAACAGTAGATTTCTCAGCCATTTGCAAAGATATATCAGTTGGTATCAATTTTTCCAAGTAAAGTCTCTTGTAAAGAGAAAAAGGCATAACACTCACCCCTGCACCTAAATCACATAAGGCAGTTCTAACATAGTTATTTTTGATTGAGCAAGGAATAGTTGGTATACCTGGATCTCCAAGCTTCTTTGGAACCTTACCATTGAAACAATAATTAGCAAGCATGGTAGAAATCTCTTCATTAGGAATCTTTCTCTTGTTAGAGACAATATCTTTCATGTACTTTGAATATGGAGATAACTTAATAGCATCAGTCAAAGGAATTTGCAAAAACAAAGGTTTCATCCATTCACAAAATTTGTTAATTGTCAACGAATGGTAGCGGGTGAGAACAGTATTCTATTGTCAACGAATCCTCGGGTGCCTTCCATCAATCACATACCATGGAGGAGTATCTATTTTTGAGAGGTGTTTGTTAATTGTCAACGAATGGTAGCGGGTGAGAACAGTATTCTACTTGTCGAACGGACTTTTAAGAGCGGCTCCCATGAAGGACGTTATTTCTACCAGCAAGGCAGATCATCCCTCTTTCTCTTTGGTTTACACACATTCAGGTATTTCACTGTTTGTCATTGCTTACTGATGAATCAGGGCAAAAGTGTGAAGAGAATTAATTGGTTAAAGTTGTAATTAATTGGGACTGGGCACCCCGTTGCCAGCTCTTTTTGCAAGTTATTGGATAAGCGGATGTATATACCACTAGTCCAGGTGTAAAAGTCCACTCGACAAATAGAATAAAGAATAACCACACTAATTCCTCATGAGCTAGTAAACATTGACACAAAAAGGGAATAATAACATTTTGAATAATTTAAAGGTAGCACATGAAAAATTTACTTGGAGTGGCAAGGAAATACCACATATAGGTAGTTATGGTGGACACAAATGGCATGGATTTTGGCTCAAGGATTTGGATGCACGAGAAGCATTCCCTCTCAGTACAGAGTTTAGGCTAGCAAGGTTATGTAAGCAAACAAGAATATCAACCCGTACACCAAGTTTTATATGACAAACATATTGCAAATGTTATAAGACTTCATACCGTCTTCCTTGTTAACCAAACCCTGTTATTAGAAAATATCTAGACCTTAGAGGTACTGTCGTGGGTTTGTCACGTCAGGTGTCATAGATGACTTCGTAGGTGTGGGATTATGCGAGTCAAGCATCTCCGAGCTTGGGATCGCAGGAACAAAGATCAACACAGATTTACCCAGGTTCGGCCCCCTCAATGTGAGGTAAAAGACCTACTTCCTGCCTACCCTAGATTGGTATTGATATGATAATCGAGGTGTTACAATGGAGGCGATCCGATCTGGTACTCGCCGTATGAGCTAGGGTTTGGGGCTTGATAGCTTGACCCGCTCTAAGTCCTGCGAGTCCTCTTTATATACACAGAGGCTCGCTAGGTTACAAAAGGAAACTTCCCCATAAGGAATACATCCACAGAGGCCTACTCGGAGACTACTTGGTCTTCACGTCCTCCGGGATTGTCTTCTAGATCTTTCCCTTATGGCGGTTCAATATTGGGCTTGCTCCCAAGTGGGCCTTCGTCCGTGCGAGTAAGTTAAGTCGCACTGGGCCGCGGGTTAATCCAGAAAGTATTCCCCCGACATTAGCCCCCAAGTTTAGCTTGGATTTCGAGTGAAGGCTCCTTCGTCTTAACAAACCCCTGAGCCGCGCACGTGAATTATCCCAGCTGAACTCCAATTTTCTTATTTCCAATCTGCGGCTTATAACTCTTCTTGGCGGCTCAAGAACGCGACTTATCCTGCCTTGACGGTTGATTTTCAGATCTAAACGTCTTCCGCGTCTGGGTTATTTATCTTGGCTCATCGTTTTCCCCAGCGTTCTGCATCAAGTCCTGCATTACGCATCCGCTACTCCTTTCCGCCGCCTCCAATCTCGCTTCTCGTACTCACAATCCTTCGGTGGATATCTCCATCGATCTGAGAAAAATGTCTCGCCGCAAGTGCAACTGGGAAGGCTCGTGGGTCGACGAAGATTTCCTGGAATCCCTATCTGCACGGGGCCTTCTTCCGCCAAAAGATCAATGCGAATGGCGGGCGGCGGTGAGGAGGTAATCCCCAATCCTCAACCAGGAGAAGTAGTGATTTTTGCGGAGCATGTTGAGCGCGGGTTCAAGCCCCCGGGCTCTCTCTTCTTCCGCTCCTTGATGCAGCGGTTAGGTCTCCGCTTCCATGATATTGGCCCTAATTCGATGTTGCAAGTGAGCAACTTCCACGTCCTCTGCGAAGATTATCTGGGTATCCCGCCTTCAATAGATTTCTGGCTTGCTCTTTTCAATTGCAATAGTCAAAGGGAAACCACAGATGGTCCTTTTCTCCAATGCGGCGCCATTTCCTTCCAACGCCGTAGGGGTAGTATCTTCCCAAAACTAACTCTTGCCAAGAAAATCAAGGAGTGGCAAAGGACATTCTTCTATTGTAAAAACACTTCTCCTGAGGGTGAAATTCCTCTCCTCTTTGGTCTCCTCTTCCCTTCGAGGCTACCGATGCTTTGTCTTCCAAACCTGATCCTTCTTCGTTACCCTTTGTCGAATCCCTTCTAGACAAGGTGAGAGCGCTGACACTCCATGGTCTCACTGGATTAGATCTCATATCTTGCTGGACTAAATGGCGAGTTCAGCCTGTGAGTCGCCGCTCGCGGCTTATGATGGATTTCACTTGTCATGCAAATGACGTCGATCGCACTTGCCCTGAAGATTGGGACAAAGGGGAGTGGATAAATTTCATTCGCCGAGTGACGGACGAGGATATTGACTCGTATGACAACGTCGGACTTGCTCCCTTCTGGGCTGAGCACAAGCCTTTTGTGGTAATGTTTACTTGTCACTGTTTCCTCGAAAATTCCTTTCCCAAAATTGATTATTTCTGACCTGAGCTCCTTTTCAGATCGATCCCTATTTCTGGGTTCTTCCTTCAGAGGACGTCGACTTGAACCAAGGAACCGTGGCTGAGTCGTCAAGGCAAGCCGCAGCCTTTGCGAAGATACAGTTATGCACGAGGGTAGTGCTTCTGAAGAGGAACAACAAATGGCCGACGCTCTTTTGTCTCGACTCCAAATACACCTTTCCTGGAACTTCCTGAGGTGCCTCGCAGGTCCTCGAAACGTATTTTATGCCAGAGCTCAGAAGACCCCACGCAGCCTGAGAAACGTCGCAAAGCCTTGGCATTACTGGCAGAAACAAGAGCTGCCAAATCTTTAAAACTGCTGATCCCAACAAGGCTACTTTTTCTTCCGAGCTGTTGCAAGGATTGCTTCTCAATAAGCTCGGGTAATTGTTTGCGACTCTTCTCCTTCTTTTTGTTTTACGTATTTCTGGCAAGGAATTGCTGATCACTACTTCTTTTCATACTCTGTAGGTTCAGATTTGCAAGGTTTATCTTCTCCTTCTTCTGGTTGCCTGATGAAGAGTATCCGTGTCGCCTCTGGGTATGGTTCGCCTTCTTTTAATGTTGCGGCTCTGCTAGGTCAGCTTATTAACCCATCAATGTTTTGCAGGGCTATGTCTGAAGAGGCTACCAAGTCTAATTCCCATCCCACTTCTTCTCAGCAAGCTATGAGCGAGGATGATGCTGCTGATGAAAACGTGGGAAACAGTAATGGTGCGACTCAACCAAGGCCCTCCCTGGAGGAAGGTATTGCAGACGCGGCTCCTGCCGCGACTCCAGTCGCAGCTCCATCCACAACTCCTGCTGCTGGTAGGGTATCTACTGAAAATAGAATTCCAGCTCCAGGAAATAGTTCTAAGTCAATCGCAGATGCCATAATTTCTGCTGGAGACAAGCATGCTGCTCTGCTGCGCGGCTTAGTTGAGCAATTTTCTTCAAGTCGCCAGGTACATATACCGTAGCCCCCAAGGATCAAAACCTTGTGTCATCGCACGGGGTGTTGATTCTTTTCCTGGCTTCAAATCTCGAGCCCCCAAATTCCTGGATAATTTACCTATGCGTTTTGCTCTGTTTGTTTTCAGCGTGAACTGTCCTTGCTTGATGCTTCTGGCTCAATAAAGGGTAAAGGCATTTCCATAGACCATCCTGAAATGATGCAGTCTCGCCTGGAGCAGCATAATGAGGTCATTAGGGACCAAGATCAGGAAATAAAATCTCTCAAAGGTCAACTCGACTCCTGCGAAGAGCAATTTAAAGAACTTGAAGCTGATATGCAGCAGCGACTCATGGAGAAAGACGAGGTCATTAGATCTTTGCGAGAAGGGCTGACTCTTAAATCTGAATTGATTGATCGCCTGAAGGGAGACCACGCAAAGGAACTCGCCGCGCGAGATGAAAAATATAACTCGCTGCTCAAAGCCTTTGAGGGTTTTGGCTCCATGGTCAAATCAGCCGTCCTGCAGCTTGCTGGTTGGTCTTTATTCCTTTAATCATACATATTTTGGGTAACCAACGTTAGTCTCTGACTTGTTTCTTGCCTTTTCTTTCTTTGACATAGGACCTGAGGCCCCAGTGTCCCGCTCCAATTTGAAGGATCAACTGGTATATCTGTCTGACCTCAGCCAGCGCTTCTTAAAGGTTACCAAGGAAGTTATGACGGTAATCACTCCTGCGACTGATGGCCCAACATCTTGCGAGTATTGGATAAATAAACTGCTCAAGGCTCCACATTATGTCTCTGATTGGAAACGATCCTCTGCTCGCGCCGGAGCCGCGCATGTCTTGACATTGCTTCGAGCATATTATCCAGAGATAGATGTTGGCAAGGTTGCTCGCCACGGCCTGGCGATGAGCGCAGATGATACTGAACTGCCAATAAGCGAGTACTTCGATATCTGGAAAGGGATGCGCGGTATGCCACAAAATTTGTTGATAACTTAGACTTGGGCACTTATCTGATAAATTCAATCTTGATGGGAGCAAGGTGTCAAGGAAAAGTCCTCAGGAGCTGAGTCATCTCGGGCTGCCACTCCAGCAACAGTATCTGGTGGCCCTTCTGCTCGTCTGGCGGCGCCCTGATTATTAGGACACCTGCGACTGCAACTGCGAGACAAGCCGCGCCAATTCCCACTCCTGTTGCTCGGAAGAGGAAAAATAAATAATGTGGGACATGCCCGTTAGTCTGTAAGATATTCATGTATTATAAACAGTATTTTTGTGACCTATAAGCAGGTTCTTTTCTTGATAATTCCATTAAGTAGACGCTCGCGCGGCTCAGTATTTCCTAGGAACATGTGTGTTCAGGGTCGAGAGCGGCCATGATAGGCAATCAAGCTCGATTGACGCCACACCCCAGTACTTTGGTCGCATAATGCAAGACGCTTCTAGCTTAAGGATTGCCACTAGTTTGGCAAAATTTGAGGTGCGATTGGTACTCGCGATGCTCGTAAGGAGCCCTCAAGGGTCAGTGATATATGAAATTCAAAAGACTCAGCGACTCAATGATAGTTGAGGCGAAACGACAAACCCTTGAATGTCAAGGGTGCCGGCTTTATTTCATAATCACTCGATGTTTTACAGGGTGTTACATGATGATGCAGGCCCTTTAATGCGGGTTTTCTATTCCCCGCAGGCCATGCATACTTGATACTCATCGCACTTAGTTGCGAATTAATACTCCTAACGGAGTGGGTTGAACACCTGATTGGTTCAATTTTGAGTCGCTAAAGCGACTCGGGTCGAGCATGATAGCTCCGATGTATCTCATGTTGAAGCAGAGAGCAACTTTGTTAGCGATTAGCCGCACTGAGCTGCGACTTATGTTGAGTTGAGTTTGCTTTGTAAGGTCTCACGATAACTGAGCCCCTTTGGCTGGGGTTGTTGATCGAGGCTGGGTTATGCACATGCGCCATTTCTTGTCTTCTTTTTGTATCAAGGCGACCTCTGGGGCATTATCTTGCTGATGCGCGACTTCTCGGTGGGTATTTACCATCCGGTGGCTGCATCCTGTTGGCCGCTTCCGCGGTACCTCCAACGCGACTCGTTTTGAGCTGCGATCACCGATCTGCGACTGATACCCATGTGAAGAGTTGGCGATACAAGCTTCTTCTGCGAGTACTGAGCCTGCGTTCTCGCATTCTAACGCTCTCTGTCTGTCTCCATATATTGTAATAACACCGTTTGGTCCTGGTATCTTTAACTGTAGGTAGACGTAGCAGGGGCGAGCGGTAAATTTGACATAGGCTTCTCTTCCAAAGATGCATGATATGAGCTTTTGACTGCTACAACCTCAAAGTCTAGGAGCTCTGTGCGGAAGTTCCGCTCTGTTCCAAAGCTAACTTCAAGTGTTATCTTTCCGATTGGTCGCGTAACAGCTCCTGGGATTATCCTTGAATTTCTTTCCTGGATGGTCGCAGCCTTGTCTCGGGTATATTCATTCTTCGGAGCGTGTCTTGATATAGGATGTTTACTCTTCCTCCTCCGTCCATTAGGACCTTACTTAACTTGTATCCCGCGACTTCAGGCGTGACCACAGAGCTGGCTGTCCTGGATCTCTTACTTCTGGGGGGTGATCGCCGCGACTCCAAATAACCGATTGCTCTGTCCAGCGACGATACCTTTCGGCGTTGAAATCTGACCGCTCTTCCGGCTTCCGTCCGTTGTTTGTACTTCCACTGTATGAAACTGTCCTATGTTTCTTCTAGGTAAAACGTCAGGCCTTGACGAGAGCTAGATTTTCTTGTGCTGCATCGATCGCTGCGAGCCGTGTCTGGCGTGTCGCCTTCTTTCCACCTCCGGTAATAATGACATTGCGCCTTTGTGTGACCCGCTGGCCTGCCATCTCTCCTGCGATGTAAGTCGCAAGGCACGTCGAAGATCCCCTTGCAGTTATTAGGGTAAGGCCTTATCACTCTCCTTGCTCCTGCATCTGGTGTGCGACGTTCATCGCGACGACTTGTTTCCCGTTGGGTTCTGTGATAAGCCGCCTGTCCCTTTATCTGTCTTTGCGTACTTGTCAGCTTGCCAAAAGCTGGTCGAAACTATCAATCTTGTGCTCAGCGCGACTTAATTTGTGCACCAACGGCTCAAATCTACAGTTCTTTCTCATAGCTTGTATTGCAGCTTGTACTGTTAAGTTTTTGGCGGAGCCAAGGATCTCCGCGATTCTCTTGATCCAGTCGCCGCTTGATTCGTCCTCTTTTTGAATGCATTGTCTAAGGTTTTTCATATCTTCTGTTTGGAATCTGCGATGAACTTGTCCTTCAAGTCTTCCCATGTGCTTATTGATTTTGATGGCAGCCTTAACAGCCAATCCCTAGCTTCTCCCTGTATTGCCAAGTGGAAGTATTTCGCACGTATTCTTGAGTCACATCAGCCCCTGTTATGCTTGCCTCGTAATCTTCTATCCATAAGGCAGGGTCTTGGTCACTGCGATAGGTGGTGACTCGCTGCGACTCGTCGAAGTTCGGGGGGAAACGAGTGAGCCGTATTTCCTCTCCAAAACATGCTGGTCCTTTCAATAATGAATAGGAGTTTACTGGCGCTGAATCTTCATCTGAATCAGTTTCAATCTGGGATGGCTGAGTCGCTCCGGACGTCCGCGACTCGCCTTCTATCTTCTTTTCTTTTTCCAATGATACCTGCAAACCTGCTAGCTGGTTGACCACTTCTTCGACGCTGCACTTTCTCCTCCCCATGATACCTCGTTTTGCGGCTCATTGGGCGTGACTCCATACATATTTGCTTGTTGTAAAGCAGCGGTTTGTAGTAGGTCGATCGCATAGCGAGCTTCCTTATCAGCTCGTGTGTCTCCAACCGGTGCTATCTTTGACAATATCCCTATCGCGGCGTGCACGTTGCTCTCTGGGTCGCCGTGGAACTGTGATTTCATCTCTCCTTGTCCATCTTGATCTGATGTTTTTGCTGCCAACGACGGAGTCGCCACTCTTCTTCTTGGAGTTTCTTGCGCTCAGATGTCGTCTTGGTTCGCACCGCCTGGTGCTTCGGCTGGCAGCGCGGAGTCGTCGACCTTCTTCTTGGAGTTTTTCGCGCTCAGCCGCGAGTCTTTGTGCCTCTTCACAGAGCTCCGTCCTGATAGCTTCAATCTCTTCAATCTTGAGGTCTCCTTCCTGATTTGGTAGAGATCCCCAAACAGGTCTTGACGGGACGGGGATGGGCAATCTTGCCGTAGCTTGTTGTAGCTCCTCCAACACGCGGACCCTGACCGGCCGCAGCTCCTTCACCGATTCGCTTCCTTGAGTCGCGTCCATAGATCTGCGACTGACGGATCCGACGAAAACTTTTACTGATCCGATGGGAACGATGTATCCGAACTCGATGCGATCTGCCTCGGGTCCCCACTCTGAGTCGTCGATGAAGGGGACCCCATTGATGTCTTCAACTTGGCCGATGGCGATGTCCTTGAAGCCTGATTTCGATCCTGCGCGGAACGTGACGCTTTTGACCGCAGGCCCCACGGTGGGCGCCAACTGTCGTGGGTTTGTCACGTCAGGTGTCATAGATGACTTCGTAGGTGTGGGATTATGCGAGTCAAGCATCTCCGAGCTTGGGATCGCAGGAACAAAGATCAACACAGATTTACCCAGGTTCGGCCCCCTCAATGTGAGGTAAAAGACCTACTTCCTGCCTACCCTAGATTGGTATTGATATGATAATCGAGGTGTTACAATGGAGGCGATCCGATCTGGTACTCGCCGTATGAGCTAGGGTTTGGGGCTTGATAGCTTGACCCGCTCTAAGTCCTGCGAGTCCTCTTTATATACACAGAGGCTCGCTAGGTTACAAAAGGAAACTTCCCCATAAGGAATACATCCACAGAGGCCTACTCGGAGACTACTTGGTCTTCACGTCCTCCGGGATTGTCTTCTAGATCTTTCCCTTATGGCGGTTCAATATTGGGCTTGCTCCCAAGTGGGCCTTCGTCCGTGCGAGTAAGTTAAGTCGCACTGGGCCGCGGGTTAATCCAGAAAGTATTCCCCCGACAGGTACACCGATGCAAACCAAATTTTCAACTAGCTTTACGGTAGTTCTTCACTAATAGGTGATAACCCCAGAGCAAGGGATCACTGTAGCACCTCTCAATGTGGAAGTAAGGTATCGATCCGCAGGAGCAACAAGGAAAAGTTATCTATTCCCTACAACTAAAGTGTCACAAGTTTTAGTTGATTATGCACTAAACAAGTTTAGAGAACAAGATGGTTGGTTTGATGGATGTAAAAGTGTCCCAATCCTCTTCTTTGCAAGAGGACAAGACAAAGGTATTAGCAAGTGAAAGCTCTCAAAGAGAGAAAGCTCATCCTCTATGTAGCAAGAGGACAAGCTCAAGTGTGTGTTTCTTATAGGAACAATGGACAAGGTTCATGGGTTCACTTAATCCTCTCTCTCTCTCTCATCTACGGTGATCATCATGTTATAGATAAAGTACACACAATTGTCATGTTTTAATGGTAGCTTTTTATGACGGCTATATGTCCTAAAACACATAGTTGAAAGAAATACTCATTTGTGTTGCTAGGTCACCCCTCGTAAGGCTAGCGTGGTTTCTCTCACTCCCACATCATACTCTTTCTTTTTACCCCCAGATAAAGGATGTTGGGCGGTACAGCCGTGGGGGTACCGCCCAACATCCTTTATCTGGGGTAAAAAGAAAGAGTATGATGTGGGAGTGAGAGAAACCACGCTAGCCTTACGAGGGGTGACCTAGCAACACAAATGAGTATTTCTTTCAACTATGTGTTTTAGGACATATAGCCGTCATAAAAAGCTACCATTAAAACATGACAATTGTGTGTACTTTGTCTATAACATGATGATCACCGTAGATGAGAGAGAGAGAGAGGATTAAGTGAACCCATGAACCTTGTCCATTGTTCCTATAAGAAACACACACTTGAGCTTGTCCTCTTGCTACATAGAGGATTGAGCTTTCTCTCTTTGAGAGCTTTCACTTGCTACTGCTTTTGTCTTGTCCTCTTGCAAAGAAGAGGATTGGGACACTTTTACATCCATCAAACCAACCATCTTGTTCTCTAAACTTGTTTAGTGCATAATCAACTAAAACTTGTGACACTTTAGTTGTAGGGAATAGATAACTTTTCCTTGTTGCTCCTGCGGATCGATACCTTACTTCCACATTGAGAGGTGCTACAGTGATCCCTTGCTCTTGGGGGTTATCAAGTACTTTTCTGGCGCTGTTGCCGGGGAGCGTAGCGCTTAAGTTTCTATTCTTGTGTGCACTAGACTAAGCTTGGGGAGGTTCCTTTTATATCTTGCAATCATCTAAGCTTGGGGAGGTTCCTTTAAACTTGTTTGGTTGTGAGTTTCTCATTAGTTTTATATATATCAAAAACCCATAAAAATTAGAAAATGGAAAACAAAAAAAAAATAGAGAGCTTTATGAAATCTATCTTGAGTTAGGACATGATGTGTTTGAAGAGAAAATTAAAAAACATATGGAAAATTATTTGCATGATGGTAGCAATGTTATCACTATATATTCTTTGAACACCATTATTGCTATTGCTCTGGAAAGGTTTAAGCTTGGGGAAGTGGCGGTTGATGAATGTGATATTTTTAGTCCCCAAGTTTTGAGGAGAAAATTTTCTTTGATGATACTATGCCTCCAATATATGATGATAATCATTGTGATATTTTCAGTCCACCCACTATTGAGGATATAGTTTATGTTGATTATGATATGCCTCCTATATATGATGTTTACAATGATGATTATGATGTTTTCAGTCCATCTACTATTGAGGATATAGTTTATGTTGATTATTCTATGCCTCCTATTTATGATGATTACAATGATGGATGTGATAGTTTTACTCCCACTATTACTAATGAAATTGATTATACTTGTGTGGAGAGTAAGAGTACTGTTATGCTTATGGATCATGATAATAATGCTTTATGTGATAGCTATATTGTTGATTTTATTCATGATGCCGCTGAAAATTATTTTGAGAGAGGAAAGTATGGTTATAGAAATCTTCACGTTACTAAATTTATCCTCTTTATGATGAAGGTTTTGGCCTTTCTCTTGATTTGCTTTTATTTGTTGGGTACTTTAAAACCTACTGGTCCTTATGAGAGAGGGAGACACGGTTTCATATATCTCAATAATATTAAGTCTCCTCTCTTTTTGTTGAAAATTTTGAAGTTGCACTTGCTTTGCCTTCCTATGCTAGTCACTTTGTGCTTTATTGATTTATTTTCTTACAAGATCCCAATGCATAGGAAGTGGGTTAGACTTAAATGTGTTTGATATTTGCTTCTTGATGCTCTTTTATATTCAACTCTTATTCCTATGGGAGCATCATTAAAACTATCAAGCCTAGCTATATGGCTATAAAGAAAGCGCTTTGCGGGAGGCAACCCGTTATTTTTGTGTGTGATTTTTTTCTTTGTGTCCTCTTGCTGTAACAAGAGATTTTGTGTCTAGTTAGTTTCTGGAGTCTTAAATAAAGTGCCAAGTTTTACCATTTTGGTCTTGAAAAGTTGCTTATTGAGTTCGGAGATTTTATTCCTGCACGAGTCAGTGCACGGTATGATTTTTATTTCTTATTCTGTAACTCCGAATGAGCTCATATTTGAACTGTAGTTGCAACTTTTCATCCTCTGTATGCATGAATTTTTCGGAATTTTTCGAGAAAGTTTGGTAGGGTAGAAAAATACGTTTTGCTGCTGCTGTTTTTCTGGACAGATTCTGTCCCATTTTGTTTGATGCATGCTTTGAGCTTTTAAGTTGAATCTTTTTGATCCAATTGAGTTTATGAGTAGGCATACAACATTATATAATTTCTGGACATCTCATATAAATTTTTGTTCAAGGATTATATGCAGCAAGGAATCTATTTGTTTATCACTATTAATGCACCCCCACAGAAAAGAGATGGGAGAAACGGTGTTTTGAAGTTTTTTCACAGGGATTGGAGGAGATGCACCAAGAGCTATCCAAGGATGGTGAAGACCATAATCTTGGGGATGTGAAGACAACCCCGCTGGACCTACACACTCTCGGTTTGCACACGTCCAACTTCTGTTTTTCGATCAAAACACTTTATCGCATAAACTTGGAGCGTCGTTTTTGTTTATTTGTGAGTCTTGTGAGACCACCACATAATAATTATATATGAGAGAGCTACTGGAAATATGGGTTGAAATATGTTGGATGCTTTTATAAGATTGGGAAAAGGGATGTTTGACTTGATTTTTAATGATACATATAGTTGCATGATTCATGAGCTTGTTTATGAGTAATAGTTTGCAAATTCTTTTTGTAGAGCTATCACTTATTCATGTTTTGGTGCTGATTGTTATATTACTTGGTTTAACATGGATTAGTTAGTTCTATGGACACTCATGCATGCATCTAGATGGTCAACTTTCTCCTTTTGCTAGCCCAAAAACTCCAACAAGTCAAAACTTGTTTCCAACACCTTCAACCAAAGTTATTCAAGTGAGTCCACCATATCTACCTGCTAGCTATATGCTATTCCGAGTATGTTCATCATGATATTTGTGTTATCTATACCTCTGAATGAAAATGATTATGTTATTGATTGCCATGAGAAAAGTTGGTTATATAGCTCTCACGAACTTGATGCACATTTTTACTATCATTGCAATAAATAAAACATGACCCATTGTGATTAAGATTATGATGCTAGTGGCTTGATAAATGTTCGAGGTTGGGAGTTAGCCCATATGTGCTGTCACATGCAAAGCTTTCAACATGCTCCTTCATCTCATTTAGTTGATATCATGTACTTTTGTTTATGGATGCCTATCATGGTGAAATGAGGTGGAAATGAAGTAGTTCAAATGAGTTTGTATAATTGGTTAGAGAGACGCCTGGGCCGCTAATCTAAGCCATGCATTATTCATGGTGGAAATTTACTTACATGCTATGGTGAATTATCTATGACACACCTTACAATAAAAAGCTATTCCAATGGTAAATAAAAAGGGTGTTGAGGTTTTTCATCTTGTTTGTTTGTCTTGTCATTTTGATATGGGCTTGTTCCATATCCTGGGACAAGAGGTACCCCAGTTGATGCTCTTGATGATACTGTTATTACTTACAATGATATATAACTTGAACTTGCTTTGTTTCCTAAGTTGAGTAATCATGGTGTAGGTACTTGTATTCAAGGGGCATGAGACATCCAACCTTTACTTTGTCAAGCACACTACTCATATTTGCTCTCACATTAAACTATAATCATTCAAGATGCTATGATAGGGGAATGAGAGCTTGACACCAAGTATTACCACATTGCAATCATTAACTTAAGTAGGAGAGTTTGGAGGTTAGATGAAACTTATGCATGCTTTACCTCTACTCACTTATTCATCTTTCCAAAGTGTCCATCAACATATTCAGATTTTTATCATCACTCTATGACCAATGTAGGATGTCCATACTTATCATTATGCATACATGTGATCCATACTACTATCTGTTATGTTACACTTTGTGAACTATCATTGAATATCCTTACATTGAATATTTGATATCACTTCATAAACTATCTTGCATATTGCTACTCCTTTTAAGAATGAATCATTTGACTCTATGTAGCAATAGTAATCATCTTTGATATTCATTGTTAAGTATTAAATTGCAAAGTCCATGTTAGTTTTATCATCTTCATACTCGAGGACGAGCATGGATTAAGCTTGGGGATGTTGATGCATGTAAAATGCATACATGAACTTTGCACTTTAATTGCTTATATTCTAATCATATTTGCATCATATAAGGGTTATATCAATGTTTTATAATGATTTTGGGAATCCTTCATAGTTTTCCCATTTATTGGAATTAACCCTGTTTTTCCAGAAAACGTCTTTTTTGTGTTTCAGACTTTCCGGGAGCTTCGGGACTCCAAAAAGGGCAAAGTCAAAGAGCACGGTTCAGAATTTTCGAGACGAACGCGATGGGCTTAAAGTGAAGGCCAGAAGCCCAACCAGCTGGGAATGAGGTGCCTCACGCGGCCAAAAAACAGGCTCGTTTCCACCTCGGAGCTCCGTTGCCGTCGATTTTTCGTCCACCGACTCCGTCTTGACCTAAAAACGCTTATAAAAAAGGTCCCCTGGCGTTTCGCGATCGGAGGCGGCGGAGAAACACAGAACACGAAACAGAGAGACAGAAGGCTGCCGCCGGAGAAGATCGGAGGGGGGAAACGCCGCCGGAGGGCTCCACCCCCTCCGGCGTGTTCATCATCAACATCTACAGCAAGATCTTCTCCACCATCATCACCATGATGAGGAGGGAGTAGTTCTTCATCGGGGCTGAGGGCTCTACCGGTAGCTATGTGGTTAATCTCTCTTGTAATCTAATTGAATTCATGGATGTTTCTCCTTCATTGTTTGTGCTACTCAAGTGGTTTTATTAATGTGATTTCCGGAGTCACCTTTGTCCCATGGTGTGAAGTTGACAGTGTGCGCACCGTGTGTGACTCTTAGGCTAAAGGTTACAGAAATACTTACCATGAGTTATTCTTTGTGTTGGATGCCACTATAAAATTGTGGTGTCTGTTTAGTACTATTTTGGGGTACTCATAGTGACCTTGGGGTTCCCTAGATGTGGAAGACAGACTTTAAGGTGTGCTTTTGTAGCCCTACACGATGGTCTTGGTGTTCTATGATATTGTGGTGTTTGTTCACTCAGACTTTAAGGTGTGCTCTTGTAGCCCTACGCAGTAGATTGGTATTTCTATCAAACGGGAGAATAGTTCAGAGTAGCAAAGTGAAGAGGAAATATCTATGTATTCAATTGTTGGAGTGTCCACTAGTGAAAGTATGATCCCTAGGCCTTATTTCCAAGCATCCTAAACACACACTTGAGCTTGTCCTCTTGCTACATAGAGGATTGGGCTTTCTCTCTTTGAGAGCTTTCACTTGTTACTACCTTTGTCTTGTCCTCTTGCAAAGAAGAGGATTGGGACACTTTTACATCCATCAACCAACCATCTTGTTCTCTAAACTTGTTTAGTGCATAATCAACTAAAACTTGTGACACTTTAGTTGTAGGGAATAGATAACTTTTCCTTCTTGCTCCTGCGGATCGATACCTTACTTCCACATTGCGAGGTGCTACAGTGATCCTTGCTCTTGGGGGTTATCAGCACACTACTCATATTTGCTCTCACATTAAACTATAATCATTCAAGATGCTATGATAGGGGAATGAGAGCTTGACACCAAGTATTACCACATTGCAATCATTAACTTAAGTAGGAGAGTTTGGAGGTTAGATGAAACTTATGCATGCTTTACCTCTACTCACTTATTCATCTTTCCAAAGTGTCCACCAAACATATTCAGATTTTCATCATCACTCTATGACCAATGTAGGATGTCCATACTTATCATTATGCATACATATGGTCCATACTACTATCTGTTATGTTACACTTTGTGAACTATCATTGAACATCCTTACATTGAATATTTGATATCACTTCATAAACTATCTTGCATATTGCTACTCCTTTTAAGAATGAATCATTTGACTTTATGTAGCAATAGTAATCATCTTTGATATTCATTGTTAAGTATTAAATTGCAAAGTCCATGTTAGTTTTATCATCTTCATACTCGAGGACGAGCATGGATTAAGCTTGGGGATGTTGATGCATGTAAAATGCATACATGAACTTTGCACTTTAATTGCTTATATTCCAATCATATTTGCATCATATAAGGGTTATATCAATGTTTTATAATGATTTTGGGAATACTTCATAGTTTTCCCATTTATTTGGAATTAACCCTGTTTTTCCAGAAAACGTCTTTTTTAGTGTTTCAGACTTTGCGGGAGCTTCGGGACTCCAAAAAGGGCAAGGTCAAAGAGCACGGTTCAGAATTTTCGAGACGAACGCAATGGGCTTAAATTGAAGACCAGAAGCCCAACAGGCTGGAAATGGGAGGGTCCCACGCGGCCTAAAGTACATGGCCGCGTGGGCCTATCTCGTTTCCACCTCGGAGCTCCGTGGCCGTCGATCTTTCGTCCACCGACTTCGTCTTGACCTAAAAACGCCTATAAAAAAGGTCTCCTGGCGTTTCGCGAAAGGAGGCGGCGGAGAAAACAGAAAACCACGAAACAGATAGTCAGAAGGCTGCCGCCGAAGAAGATCGGAGGGGGGAAACGCCGCCGGAATCGCCTCCGGAGGGCTCCACCCCCCTCCGGCGTGTTCATCATCAACATCTACAGCAAGATCATCTCCATCTCCCCACTGTAAACTCTTGGCAAACATGATGAATGATGCAATATACTATTCCCTTGATCTATTGTGTCTCCCATCTATGTTTGAGAAGTGATTTGTTCATGGCACTTGTGAAATAGTTCGTTGATTGGTTGCATACAAGTGTTGTTATCTTTTATGATTGTCTTTATGTACAATATATGAGTGCACGCATATGTTGGGGAATGCATGTAAGGTGATCACCGTAGCGTAATGGATTGAGTAGGACATGTCGGAGTAGAGAGAAACCGGTGTCTGAGACTTGAAGCTACTTTATGGGGGATATTTATGGGGGACCCGAGAACTTAAGGCTATGGTGGGACAATTATGTCTTAATAATTCTTGTGCTGCACATTTATTTGGCCATGAGATCCATCATAAGAGTTGTGTTATTGCTCATTTACTTGGCTACACCTATTTATGGCTCCCACCTAAAAGAAACAACTAAGACTGAAACATGTGCTTCACTAATTGTGACAACCACACGAATGAAATAACAATTGCTAGAACATCTGCTCCCTTGAGATATTTGCTACTTGAGATATTTGATACTTGCTACTTTGAGAAACTTGCTTGAGAAAACTACTGAGAGAAACTTGCTCTAAGAAACTTGTGTCTGAAACTTGATTGAGAAACTTGTTACTAGAAAAACTCATTCCACATCACTTGCTTTCATTAGTTAGTTCTTTTCATATTTATTGCTTTGCATAAACGGTCGTATAAGAGGGTTATAGGGCTTTAGAGAATAGATAGTTTACCTTCAGCTCCTCGTGGGTTCGACACTCAATACTTATCGAATTGTGCTACAGTGATTCCTTGCTCTTGGGATTATCAGCCTCCCCAAGCTTAAGCTCTTCACTCTTCTTGATCCTATTATATCATCCTTCTCTCTTGACCCTTGAAAACTTCCGTCACACCAAACTCAAAGTAGATCTCATTAGAGGGTTAGTGCATAATCAAAAATTCACATGTTCTGTAAAGACGCAATATGATTTGTTACTTTAAACATTAGCTACAGCCACTGATGTTATGTGAAGCTCTTCCACCCAAAAAAGAATTTCACTCAACACTAGTAAAAGAGAGAATGCGAAAAATAAAAAGGCATAATCTGTCTAAAACAGAACAGTCCGCAAAGACGAATTTTTTCGAGGCACTTACGACGCTCAGATCGAGAAACTCTGAACTAATGAAAGTTTCAGACATTCATAAAGATTACGCACAAAAATTTTCAGATTTAATTAACAATCTGGCGATTTTAGGAATTTCGTACAGTGAACATCAAAATCTGTTTCTGCGCAGCAATCAAAATTAAGCATCATCTTATCATTAGAGGCTACTCTTGGCACAACAATGCGAGAAAATAAAGATACAAAGGAGTTGCTACAGAAGTAAACAAACTCCTTGACTCAATAAAAGAAAAATTGCAGAAAAATAAAATGGGTTGCCTCCCATAAGCGCTTTTCTTTAACGCCTTTTAGCTAGGCACAAAGCATGCATCAAGTATTACCAAGTGAAGAAACATCAACACTGAGGTCGGAAGTTTTCTCAACAATGCAATTTATCTTGTCTATGTAAGTTTCGGAATTCCCTTTCTCAATACCTCTAGGCTCATCATTTTCATCAAATGGGTTCTCAGGAACAATCCAATCAAAATTCTTTTCTAGTGCCTCCTGCACTCCTATAAGCTTAAAAGGTATAGGTATTTTAACTTCCCCCTCACCATTAGTTTCCTTAGTGTACTTGAGCCTCTCTTTTTCAAGTTTTTCAAGTGTATTAACAACGTCAATACAATAACCAAGCATCTTGTATTTAATAAAAACTTTTCTAGCTTCCCTAGCAGCATCACCAAATTCTTTAATTAGGGTTTCTAAAACAAATCTTTCTTTTCACCATCTTCAGTATCATGGAGTTTTAGAAACATGTGCTGCATTATGGGACTAAGGTTGACAAACCGAGCTTCCAACATGTGAACTAGAGAAGCTGTAGCAATTTCATAATTTGGAGCAAGTTCTACCAAGGATCTATCTTCAAAAAATTTAACCATACTAACATGATTCAAGAATTCCTCAATGTTATCTCTTCCAATGATAGACCCACTACCCACAGATATCTCTTTTAAAGTGTACTTAGGGAGAAGCATGATGAAATAATAAAAACTAAACAGAAAATAAACTAGATGCAAGTAACTAATTTTTTTGTGTTTTTGATAATTGAAAGCAAACAAGAAAAAATAAAATAAACTAAGCAAGACAAAAACAAAGTAAAGAGATTGGAAGCGTGAAACTCCCCTTGCAGAAGACTGCTGTCTCCCCGGCAACGGCGCCAGAAAAATAGCTTGATGACGTGAAACACACGTTCGTTGGGAGACCCCAAGAGGAAGGTATGATGTAGTCAGCAGCAAGTTTTCCCTCAGAAAGAAAACAAGGTTATCGAACCAGTAGGAGCAGCAACTCTTCAGAAGGCTGTCAACGGCGCCAGAAAAATAGCTGTCGCAGGGAGTCTGGACTGTTGACGTGGAATCTGCACACAACACAATCAAACTACTTTGCCCCAACGAAACAGTGAGGTTGTCAATCTCACTGGCTTGCTGAAAACAAAGGATTAAACGTATGGTGTGGAAAATGAGTATTAAATTGCAGAGAATGAAAAAGGAACAGTTTGCAGTTTGTGGTTGTTTAATCAGTGTAAAAGAATGGACCGGGGTCCACAGTTCACTAGTGGTGTCTCTCCATAAAAGATAACTAACATGTTGGGTGAGCAAATTACAGCTGGGCAATTGACGAATAGTGAGCGCATGACAATGCATATACATGACATGTTGACTACTATGATATTTAATTGGGCATTACGACATAATACATAGATCGTTATCCAACAGCATCTATGACTAATAATCCACCGCCGGGTTGTCATCCGAGTCCCCGTTGGTATTAAGTTGCAAGCAACGGATAATTGCATTAAGTAAAGTGCGTAATGTAAACAAACACATATGCCCGTGGACATAGCATCGTTAGGTTATCCCTAGTGGCAACAGCACATCCACAACCTTAGAACTTTCTGTCACTGTCCCAGGTTAAACGGAGACATGAACCCACTATCTAGCATAAATACTCTCTCTTGGAGTTACAAGCATCTACTTGGCCAAAGCATCTACGAGTAACGGAAAGCATGCAAGATCTTAAATAACATATCAGATAGATTAATAATCAACTTGACATAATATTCAATATTCATCGGATCCCAGCAAACACAACATGTAGCATTACAATAATATGATCTTGATCATGTAGGGCAGCTCACAAGATCTAAACATGATGGCACAAAGTGGAGAGACAACCATCTAGCTACTGCTATGGACCCATAGTCCAAGGATGAACTACTCACGCATCACTCCGGAGGCAGGCATGGCGATGTAGAAGCCTCCGGTGACGATTCCCCTCTCCGGCAGGGTGCCGGGAAGAGGTTCTGAACCCTCCCGAGCTAGGGTTGACGACGGCGGCGTCTCTGGATCTTTTCGTGGATATTTGCTCAGGTACTTAGGGTTTTCGCGTCGGGGGGAATAAGTAGGCGAAAGGGCGGCGGCTGCGGACCCCGAGGGGCCCACACCACCCCAGGGCGCGGCAGAAGGGGGCCCCGCGCCCTGGTGGCGTGTGGGGCCCTGGTGGCCCTCCTCTGCTGCTCCTTCGCTCCGTCAGGTGTGTTCTGGAAAAATAGGCACCCCCGTGTAGTTTCGTCCAATTCCGAGAATATTTCCAGACTAGCTTTTCTGGAATACAAAAACAGCAGAAAACAGGAACTGGCACTTTGGCATCTTGTTAATAGGTTAGTCCCAAAAAATGTATAAAAGTGATATAAAGTAGATGCAAAACATGTAGCAATTGGTATAAAACAAGCATGGAACATCAAAAATTATAGATATGTTTGAGACGTATCAATTATCAATGGTGGACCAGCGGGAAACAAAATGGTGGCTAATCATAGAGTTAAGATCAAGTCTTTCAATGGGAAGCTGAATATAAAAATGATGTGGTCCTACACATGCATGGCTAATAAACGAGAAGCAATGAGACCACCACAAACCCCTCCTTTTTCACGGTTAGTGGAGAGACGAAAAGCAATCATGGCTCCCAAGTTATAGGTTCTATCACATTTTAAGGCAGCAGAAAGAAATGCCAAATCATAAACAGATAATTTACTTGCATTCTTCCTAGCTAGAACACATTTGCTAATGTAGTAGGCAAAATATCGAATAGATGGGAGTTGGATGTTTCGAATTTTACCATCTCGGCTGTAAAACCTCTCCCTTGGCAAATCTCTGAGTAAAGGTCTTGTAAATGCTTTGGTTGACCTCTAATCCTCTCATGAGATCCCCAATGTGGTACCTTAATAGCTGCACAAAAATCATGAAGAGACAAATCTACAGCTTTATTGTAGATATTATAATGAACCATGGGGGAGGCAAATTCCAACTAAATCTAAAACTTTGAACCACTGACATAGTCAGCTTTACATATTGATGTGGTTCATCAGAAACAAAGTGTTCCAACCCTGCATTAGAGATTAGAGTGTTGAAATCTTGCAAGATTCCTGCAGCATTCATAAACTCATGGCATGGATAAATAGAGGGAAACACAGAGTCTTCACGGTTGACTCCCATGACCTCTGATACTTCCAATTCTTCATAATTAAGTTGGTTTCCATCCATCTTCCTTTTCTGAAATTTTAAACAAACCTCATAAAAAATGATTTTGGAGTGATTAATTCAAGGGAAACACTAGGGAGACTTGCTAGAGTAAAAACATGCATCAAAACTAGTTAATCTAAACAAGAACAAGCATGCAAGCTCTAATAACATGTCACCTACAGTACCAAAATGCTAAAGATATAGCAACTAAACAAAATTCTATTTGGATAATCGGAGGAGTCACATACCGGAGAGCAATTGATCCAAATTTCAGCAGCAAAGATGGGCTGAGCAAGTAGATCGAAAAATCTCGAGCAAGAGCAGCAAGAACACGAGTTTGAGCAATGGTGGTGTGTTGGTCGGGAGAGAGAAAGGAGTGGGAGAGAGATGAGTGAGTGGAGGGCCAGGTGGACCCCACACCAGGGCAGGGCGCGGCCTGCCCTCCACCGTGCCGGGGGCGTGTGGTGGCCTGGTGGGTCCCCCTGGTCATCCTCTGGTACTCCCACGTTCCTCTTTAAAAACTAGGACTTGTAGAATTTTTTCAGAATTTTTTTGAAAACTTTTATTTCTGACATTTTCTGGGTGTTTTAAACAATGAAAACTAGACAAAATGAATTTATGTAAAGACCAAGCATTACTTAACTTTGCAAATTACAGTAGCAAAACAGTAGGTAAAACAAAGGGAGAAAGAAAATGTTGTTTAGCAATTTTATGCATGTAAAACATATTTGTTAACAAGGTTGATCAAGTCTTGCCACCAAATACATTTTATATGACATAAAAGAATTAAACCACATTGAACAATCATGTTACCTTAAATGGTATAGCTATAGATCCAATCATAAGATATTGAAGTTCTTCATGAGGTTCATATATAGGGCAATCAATACTTCCCACTTTGATACTTTTAATATTGGTAATTGTATTAACTCCAAATATTTGTCCAGCTTCTTGGGAAAATAAACAGTATGCTCTTTGTCATTAACATGGAAAGTTACTTTTCCTTTGTTGCAATCAATAACAGCCCCTGCAGTGTTAAGAAAAGGTCTTCCAAGAATAATAGACATATTATCATCTTCAGGCATTTCAAGCACAACAAAATCAGTTAATATCAAGCAATTATTAGCCACTTGAACAGGAACATCTTCACATATACCAACAGGAACAGCAGTAGATTTATCAGCCATTTGCAAAGATATATCAGTTGGTATCAATTTTTCCAAGTAAAGTCTCTTGTAAAGAGAAAAAGGCATAACACTCACCCCTGCACCTAAATCACATAAGGCAGTTCTAACATAGTTATTTTTGATTGAGCAAGGAATAGTTGGTATACCTGGATCTCCAAGCTTCTTTGGAACCTTACCATTGAAAGAATAATTAGCAAGCATGGTAGAAATCTCTTCATTAGGAATCTTTCTCTTGTTAGAGACAATATCTTTCATGTACTTTGAATAGGGAGGTAACTTAATAGCATCAGTCAAAGGAATTTGCAAAAACAAAGGTTTCATCCATTCACAAAATTTGTTATAATGTTCTTCTTCCTTAGATTTGAGTTTCTTAGTAGGAAAAGGCATTTGTTTTTGCACCCAAGGTTCTCTTTCATTACCATGTTTCTTAGCAAGAAAATCTTCTTTAGTGTACTTTTTGTTTTTAGAATGCTTTTCAGGTTCCTCTTCACTTTCCTCTTTATCAGAAGCATCATTCTTATCTTTATCATTAGCATGTTCATTACCACTCTCAGTTTCAGCATCAGAGATAGATATACTATTTGGATTATTAACATGCTCATTGTCTTTAATAGGTTCAGGAGATTCCTCAACATGTTTATGTTTCTTCTTCTTCTTTTTCTTAGAAGGAGTAGTAGTTTCATTAACTAGTTGAGAATCTTGCTCAATTCTTTTAGGATGTCCCTCAGGATACAAAGGATCCTGAGTGGAAGCACCACCTCTAGTTGCTATACCAAAAGCATGTTTATCATTTTCTCTAGAAGCATTACTAGCAAATCTTTTTGCACTTTAGTCAATTGCTCAATTTGAGTTTGAACCATACGAAAATGTTTAATGAGTATTTTAACATCATTAGAAGTTCTTTCCAAAACATCATGCAAATGATTAATGACATGAGAATTCTTTATGAAGCTATTTTCTATTCTCCATTGAAATTGTTTTGCTTAACAATGAAATTATCAAACTCATCTAAGCATTGATCAGGAGGTTTAGAATAAGGGATATCTCTATCATCAAAGCGTTGGAGAGAGTGTACCTCAACTGTAGATGAGTGAGGAATTGGCTTACACAATTCTTCTATAGGTGGAAGATTTTTCACATCTTCAGATTTAATACCTTTCTCCTTAAGAGATTTCTTGGCTTCTCTCATTTCTTCATCATTCAATTCAATTACTCCTCTTTTCCTCGGCGTAGGTACCGGAGTTGGTTCAGGCAGGGTCCAATCATCATGATTTTGGCTTATCTTAGCCAATAATTCCTCGGCTTCATCTGGAGTTCTTTTCCTGAAAACACAACCAGCACAACTATCCAGGTATGTCCTAGATTCAACAGTTAGTCCATTATAAAATATATCAAGAAGTTCATTTTTAGCTAGTTGATGTCCAGGCCGAGCTCTAAGTAAAGAACAAAACCTTGCCCAAGATTCAGGCATTTTCTCTCCCTCATTTTGCTTAAAGTTAAAGATTTTCTGTAAAGCAGCATGTTGAGCACTAGCAGGAAAATATTTCTGAAAGAAAGCATTGACTAAACCCATCGGGCTCTCAATAGATCCAGGAGATAAATCATTAAACCAAGTTTTAGCTTCATCTTTCAATGAGAAAGGGAAAATTTTAGTAACAAAGTAACTGCGTTTCTTAATATCATCAGAAAACAAACTACTCAGAGTAGAGAGAGTGTTCATATGTTCTACAGCACTTTCATTTTCAGTTCCTCGAAAAGGTTCTTTCTCAGCAATAGTTATAAAAGACAAGTCCACAGAGAAATCATAATCTTTATCTTTTATATTTATGGGAGATGTAGCAATTTAGCATCAGGAGAAAGTTTATAGTTGACAGCACGTCTTTGAAGAAGATTTTTAATAGCATTAACATCTTTAGAGGTATCACAATTCATGCATTCATCAATAAAGTCATCATCAAGTTCAACATAAGTTTCCTCAAGATCATCACTAGTAGTTTCTCTCGTTTCAGGTGAATAAGCAGGTGTAACAGGAGTTTCATTAGGTGTTTCAGTATTTTCAAGTTGTTTAGATTTAGCAATTGTAGCATCTAGAAAAGGACCTAGTGAACCTCTTTCATCAAGCACAGTAGAAGCATCATCAAATTCATCAGAAACATTCTCAGATTCAGCAGAAGTAGCAGCACGTGAAGCATGTGCATGTGGTGGTGTGACAAGTTGACTTATAACAGACGGTGAATCAAGAGCAGCAGAAGTGTTCAGAGTTGTACCTCTCCTTGTAGTGGATGGCAATATGCGAACCTTATCATCACGAGGTTTACCCATGATGAATGAATTGCAGCGAGCAGTATGACTCCCTGGTGAGCTTATAAATAGAGCTATGCTCCCCGGCAACGGCGCCAGAAAATAGTCTTGATGACCCACAAGTATAGGGGATCGCAACAGTCTTCGAGGGAAGTAAAACCCAAATTTATTGATTCGACACAAGGGGAGCCAAAGAATATTTATAAGCCTTGACAGATGATTTGTCAGTTCAGCTGCACCTGGAAGTAGACTTGCTCGACACAGTTTATCAGTAGCAACAGTTTTATGACAGTAGCAGTAGTGAAATAATAGCAGCAGTAAAATAAAGACAGCAGTAATAATTGCAGTAGACAGCAGGATTAAAATACTGTAGGCATAGGGATGGATGAACGGGCGTTGCATGGATAAGATAATTCATGAAATAGTCATACATAGGGCAATTGCAGATAAATAATAATAAGGTATCCAAGTAATAATCAATCATAGGCATGTGTTCCGTATTTAGTCGTACGTGCTCGCAATGAGAAACTTGCACAACATCTTTTGTCCTACCAGCCCGTTTGCAGCGGGGCCTCAAGGGAAACTACTGGTAATTAAGGTGCTCCTTTTAATAAAGCACCGGAGCAAAGCATTAACACTCCGTGAACACATGTGATCCTCACGTCGCAACCATCCCCTCCGGTTATCCCAATTTCTGTCACTTTGGGGCCTCGGGTTCCGGACAGTGA
The DNA here is from genome assembly GCA_947311845.1 of Poa pratensis. Classification (NCBI taxonomy): domain Eukaryota; kingdom Viridiplantae; phylum Streptophyta; class Magnoliopsida; order Poales; family Poaceae; genus Poa; species Poa pratensis. The sequence goes on from CAMZMU010000048.1 coordinate 15,573,216, forward strand.
CGTGTGTATACAACTTATAGATATGATCCAAAACAATAATTATTCTCATGATTCAATAACATGTTCAGATCTGAGATCATGGCACTCGGGCCCTAAGTGACAAGCATTAAGCATAACAAGTTGCAACAATGACATAAAGTACTACCGATGGATACTAGGCACCATGCCCTAACAAATCTCACAACTATTACATGAATGATCTCATCCAATCCCTACCATCCCCTCAGCCTACAGCAGGGAATTACTCACACATGGATGGGGGAGTCATGGATGGTCGATGGAGAGGTGGCGGTGATGATGATGGCGATGATCTCCTCCAATTCCCTGTCCCGGCAGGGTGCCAGAACGGAGTTTCTGATCCCCGAAATAGGGTTTTCGATGGCGGCGGAGCTCTGGAAGGTTTTTGGAAAAAGCGTCGATCCCCCCGAAGTTTTTAGGCCAGAGGCTTTATGTAGTCCAAAGGGGAGCGTCGGGGGCCACACAGGGTGGCCACACCACCCCTCGGCGCGCCAAGGGCCCACCCGCACCGAGGGTGCGTGTGGGCCCCTTTGCCCCCACTTCTCGTCTTCTGGCTCCGTGGGTCTTCTGGAAAAATAGAATTTCTGAAATTTTTCTGTAATTTTCCAGAAACTTTGACTTTCTGCACAAAAACAAGACACCAAGGCAATTATGCTGAAAACAGCGTTAGTCCGTGTTAGTTGAATTCAAATCACACAAATTAGAGGAAAAACAATAGCAAAAGTGTTCGGAAAAGTAGATACGTTTTGGACGTATCACCTACCCATGCAAAGATTTTAAAAAAGAAATCGAGCGAGCAGTCATGGTGGGAACTCGAAACACCGTCTACCAGAACAAGTAGCGCGAGGAAGGGGCGCTAGGGATTGAGTTCTGTTCTGGTGGCAAATCGGGAGCGAGAGAGAAGCTGCATGGGCGGTGACGGACGAAATTGTTGGCGGGCCGAGATTGGACAGAATGATTTGAGGTGGAAGAGGTATATGAGATGTGGGCCATCTTAGCTAGTGAGAGTAACAAATTACTCAATTGCGTTCATTTCTTTGTGTAGTCTAAAACTGGTTCAAGGTTCAAAATAGAGCGGAATTTACAAGTTCAGTGAGCAAATGACCAAGATTTTGTGTTAAGGGTTCGATTTGCCTAACCTCTACAAGTCATTGGTCTGCCTAACCTCTACAAGTCATTGGTCTTAATGGACTTTTCGTTATAATCAGGTTTTTCTTTTGATGGAATTTCCTGTAATCAAGTGATTTTATAACTATTTGTTGCAGGGCCTACTTCGTTTTCTTTCACTAGGGTCCGTGACATGCCAAGGCCAATTCAGGTGGATACTCCTATCGCGACCCCCCCCCCCCCCCCCCCCCCCCGGTGGGGGTGACGCTGGGTAGACCCCCAAGGGCACTGTCGCGGCCCTCGACCTTTGGCAGGGCCCGCTCTACTCCCCTTAAGGAGACGACCCCAACATTGTTGCCTAATGGATGTACCTATATGGCTACTCGATTGGAACATGAGGGGATTCGGGCAGGGTGGCTGGCGGAATCAGCTGAGCGAATACATGAGACGTGAAGATGTGGACATCGTTACAAATATTTCTTGCTACTCCTAAATTGTTCTATCTTCAGCGTTGGAGGTACACTGCTCTTTCAGATTCAAGATTCCAGGATCAAACAAAAGCATACACTAATCATCAACAACATTTGAACAAGCTGGTGGGGTTTAAGTTTTTAACACTAAGATAGGTTCACCTATACTGTTGTCACATAGCGTGCGACCCTGCCGTGACACAGTCAAATAATCTTAATTCTTAAATGCAACACTCTACCTTCAGTTACAACGGTGACAGTACTGTCAACAAGCTCTGGGAGTCCTGCATTGCTATGAATCAACGGCAACCATCGATGTGACCTCAGAAGTTCCATGATACATACAGAGTTTAAGCTCAGAGTTTTTCACGCTAACGACGACATTGTTATGAATCGACCATGCATCGAGAGTCAAATCCAGAACGCCCCAAACTCAAAATCATCGTGATACCCACCGCGATACCTCGGCACTCTGTACGAGCGAGTGCACGGGCGGTCCATGGCCGTGATGAGCTCCCCGTCTTCGTCGTACTTGACGCGGAACCTGATCACGCGGAGCAGACACTCCTCCTCGACGGTCCACTTAGGTCGCAGCCGCTCGACGAGACAGTACTCGCCGCGCTCAGACATGTGCACGAGCTTGGCGTCGACGTGGCTCCAGCCCGGGTGCTCGAGGAGCATCTTCTTCCGGCTTACCTTCCACTCCGGAGGCCGGTCGCTAGATGGTATACGGCAGACACATAGGTTCCATTTCGTTACGTAGCGGGCGCCCTCGTCCAGGCGGAGCCCGACCCAGGCGTCCAGCTCGCTGTCGTAGGCGGCGTGGCCTGCGAACGGCAGCTGCCATGGCCAGCCGGCGGTAGACACCCACTGGCCGCTCGTCGTGTCGTAGGAGAAGGTGCGGACGTCTTCGCCCCATGTGCCCCGTGGGTGCGCGGACACGAAGATGGAGTGCCCTGACGGGTGCACCGCGAGCGCGGTGATCCCCTCGGCGAAGAAGGGTACCCAATGAGGATCGGTGCTCCAGAAGCACCTCGAGGAGCCGGAGAATGGCAGCCAGCACCACGGCCACCGTTTGGCCGTCTTGTCTTCGCCGTCCCTGCCGACCGTGCTCATGCAGTGCATGCAACCCGAGTCGAACTCCGACTCCGACTCGAGCGCGTATAGCCAGCCCCCGACGGCCACAGCGTCGTGGTACCCGTAGCGCAGCCCTTTTGGGACGTCACACGCGACGGAGAGGGTTGCCGTCTCGGTGTCGTAGACGTAGGTGACGCCGCGGTCCTCGCAGAACTGGTAAGGGGTGGAGGCCGTGGTGACGATGCAGCTGCCCAGGGCAGTGAACCGCGCGGCTAGGTCTTCCATGGCTGTTGGCACCTCCAAGCGGATCACCGCGGGATAGGGCAGACGGCAGGCAGAGTCGGGCCCGACGTCGTCCAGATCGCCATCGTCCGGATCGGCGTCGAGATCCAGCTTGTAGACGCCGTACCCGTGTCTGTGTCTGTGATCGTCGAGCACCAAGTAGAGATGCCGTTTCGCCGCCGCCGTGCGGCCTAACTGGCGATCTTGATCCGGCCCGAGCCGGTTGGATAACTTGGATGTAGCCGACACGGGAGCCACGGGGTGCGAATCCCCACTGGTGGCATCTGAGACGTATCCCCGTGATGCAGATGCAGTCAGGTTCCTGCTAAGAACCCCGGTGTGGATTGCGTCGTGACGGTGGACTGCAGGTCGGAGAAGGGAGGTGGTGATGGGGCTGGATCGGCGGAGAAACGACCGCCACGCCCACATCGCTTGCCGCCGTCGGGGAGATTCGATGGGGCCTGGGGGATGGGGGCCTATGGCTTAATGTGGACAGCGCGTCGGTCGATCAAGTGAAGCTGCGCGCGGTTCAGGCACATGCGTGGGTAAATCGACCCGCAAGTCAAGTCATATGGACTGCTCATTCGTGGCAGCTCTGGCATTGCTCCAACGCGTCCAGTGTGGCAATGTCTTGGATCCACTATTACACGAATATATATGCCACTAAATCGCAATTCAAAAAAATCAAAACCAAAGTCATTTCATTCACACAACATGCATCTATGCTTGTACTATCCAAAATTTCAGGTCTTCACGTTTGTTTGGCAACATGCTACTACCCCTTTACAAACAATGTGAAAAAAGAGGAATTTGATACATATCGCCTCCGGGAGAAAATTTTACTCTCTACGGAACTCGGACAAAGTTCTCCAGTAGGATTGGAGCATCTATAAGAGCATGTACAATGCAAAGTGGCTAGAGAAGTGCTTAGAGAAATAAACCGGTTTTCGGTTAAGTACCGGTGCTTATTTATACTAGGTAAATGCTTAACTAAGCAACTCTCCTATATAAATAAGCACTGATACTTAAGAAAACGTTTGGTTTATTTTTATCCATTGTACATGGCCTAATTGGACTCGGCAAACATGAGCCGGTCACCTCCTATTTGTCCGCCGGGGTAACCACTTCCCCCACTTTAAAATCTCAAAGTCATGCATACACATACACGTACAGGTCGATCACCATATCGCACACAATCGGTTCATCACCAATTCAACATTTAGCGTAAACCAAAATCAATCACAATTCAACACATGCCAAAATAAAATAACAGTTTATACATAAACGTTACAAGAATGAATCAAACGCCACCATAAAAGAACCACTTGGCTGAATAATTGTCCTACACAATTTATTTGATCCTAGCTAGCCCACAAACCCTGGTGTCGTGGGTTAATCTCGGAAGATGACATTACGATGACTTCGTAGGCGTGGGGATTGCGCGAGTCAAGCGTCTCCGAGCTTAAGATCACAGGGCACGAAGAAGACAATGTTTACCTAGGTTCGGTCCCTCACTGTGAGGTAAAGACCTACGTCCTGCCTATCCTAGGTTGATATTGATTGGAATATGGTGTTACAAGGGTTGGCGATCGATGTGTCGAGTCGCCATAAGTTCTAGGGTTTGGAACTTGTGAGCTTCTCTCTCTCTTCTACGTCCTGCGAGACCTCTTTATATACACAGAGGCTCGCTAGGTTACAAGGAAAACTTCTCCTTCAAGGAAAGTGTAAGCCGAAGTCCTACTTGGAGACTAAATGCCTTCGTGTCTTCCAAGTCAAGTTATCTTCAATCTTCTGGATCTTTCTCGTCATGATTTTGGGTCGGCCCATCTTCGTGTAAGCCCATTGACGGTGCGGCCGTGAACTCATAATAAGCCGCATTTCACTTGATGAGCCGCGATTTAAGTATTCCCCCGACACCTGGCGCCCCCGCCTACCGACTCCCCCTCTTCTCTCATGCCGCCAGGTGAAGCCTGCGCGCCCGTCGGCGTCGTCGAGGCAACTTCTCGTGGCTGCATTGGGGTCCTGGATGGTGGACTTCGGCGGTCGTAGACGCACGGTTTGGCTTTGCCCTATCGCGCGGCGACAGGATTAGGCGAGTGGTCGCAGCAGACATTGGTCGTCCTTCAACGGTGCAGTCGACCGTTGAGGCAAGCTGGCAATCCAGTCGGCTGCAAGATTGGGGTGATATATGATTGTTTTTGGTTTGTAGGATGTAGTCCCATAGGAAATTTCCCTAAAAAATTCTTTGAGCTACATTTCAGGGTCTATTTGAATTAGAAAATTTTCATAGATATTTTGGAAGATTAAAATCCTTAAGAATTTTGTATGGTGATTTTTGATATTTAGGATGTAACCCCATAGGAATTTTTCCTAACAATATTTTGCACTATATTTCAGGGTATCTTCTATTCGTGGGATTCTAAAATGCAAGGGTTCCTTTTATTCATAGGATATGAAAAATGTGGGAATAGGCTTCCTATAGGATTATCTAATTGAATCCTATGGCAAGAGGAATTTCCTTTGATTGTGGTGAAGAAATTTTCCTTGAGGTTGGACCTTGTGTTATTTTCCTAAAACGTTTACACGACAAAATTCTAATGGGATTTCTCCTATGCAATAGGATCCTGTTAATCAAACGGCTTCCAATAAAAATCCATAGGATTTTAATCTTTCACAAATCCTTTGAAAATTCGGTGAATCAAAGGAGCCTTAAGAATAGGAAAATAGAGTATTATAATGTCATGCCCGCTCCATTTGTACAGGATCATGTGTCTTTGGTTTAAAATATTTACACGGATTTTTTTGCAATTCCAAAATGTAACTTTCAGTTAGCTTATCGGCTTTCTAATATAAATTGCATGAGAATTGTGTCTAAGTGGACGGCCTTAGCGGTTCAATGTCTGCATTGCTGAAATTCATATTGACTAAAGATATCAAAAATTTGCACGCATCTTCCAATTAGACAGTCCTTTTTCTAGGAAACCAAATTTGTTTCTACTTACACCTAGGTAAAACATTGGTTTATAGAAGTTCGACACACATTCATTCATGGGTAGTTGCTCAGACCGTCGGCAACATCCCTCCCCCATCATTGCCCGGCCAGATGAACGTCGTCCGGGAGCCCATTGCTCTTGGCCTGTAGGCAGAATCGTTGAAGGGCATTTTGATTCGATGAAGAGGGCCTCCATAAGCGACCACGCCTATGCCGCTGTGGCACATTAACCTAGGATCAACCCTCGACCGACAACGTCCGATAAGAAAAGTCGGATCCACCTTCAGACTAGTCATAGTGGAGTAACATGAGTAGTAACATCAGTGCCACGTAGCCAAAAAATCTGATATGGCAAGTAATTAATAAGGAGAGAGATTGTTATGGTAACATACTATGTTACCGTAACATCACACATTTCAAAGCAAGATGGGTGTGTAACCTAATAAATATGACACTACACACAAGTTACTCCCCATTATGGAGTTAGTAACTTAGAGCATGTTACTAGTCTAATTTACTCCCCACTGTGAGCAGCCTAACAAGCCACAAACCATGCACCCGAACCATCAGGTTCCCAAAACACTAATGCCGCCGTCATGGTGGGCTCCACCATTAAACGACATGATTGAGAGCAAGGCTAATAATATAGCCAGCGGTCAACTAGATAAGATCGGCATGTAAGAAAGACTCAACACTATCAATCTAACTATAAGGTAGACTATAGTTGAGAAGTTGCATGTGGCAAGATGGTTAGGAGGGTGGTTGTACCCCCAGCCCATCAGAGTTCAAATCCTAGATTTGACATTGGTGTTTCTCATTTAGACGGAATATTGTTCAGTGGGAGGCGACGTTCCCGTCGACAGCGAGGCGTCTGTGGTGACTTCGTCAATCTCAAGACCCAACCGCCGGATCAGTCTCGGAGGTGCTCATAGGGGTAGGGTGTGTGTGCGTGCGTTCATAGGGTGAGTGTGTGCACGTGTATGTGAGCGCCTGCGTTGTACTGTGTTTCGCAAAAAAAAAGTAGACTATAGTTATTTTTTCCATTTTTCTCGTCTCATTTACATTTTTTACCTAGTTGCACATATAGGGGTGTAAAAATTCAGTTGTCACCGGCAGCAGCAGTTTTGCTCATCTGTCGTTGCACTTGTAGGTTTGTTCTCTCCAAACAATCCTGGTATGAAACAAAGTGAGATATAAGAAATATTACAGTAGTAGGGTCCTGAAGGAGCACTCCGCATTAAAGAATGCATTATTACAGGTCCTCCGGATCGTCCAAATTAACTCAGCCACTCCTGTCGGTATCATGAGTCTATCTATTACATCGAAAGTATCTAGCCAATCAGGTAAACTGACAAAAGTTACATGTATAGAATTGAGCATGAAACTCTACGTTATTGCAAAACATCCATTTGTTGGAGCCTTTCCATCCCCCGGACAAGGGCACACTTTTGGTCAGGATACTTTTTCTAAAAGCTAGCCAAAGAAAAACCTTTACTCTAGAGGAGTTTTCAGAAACCATACTCTCGTATATGAGACGTTGACCTGAGAAGTTTTTACTACAATATAAAGAGACATTACTGTAAGCATATATAGAATTGAGCATGAAAGCACATATAATGACTCCCCAAACATATCTAGCTACAGAGCAAGAGAAAAACAGACGATCTATGGTTTCTACGTTATTGCAAAACATCCATTTATTGGAGCCTTTCCATCCCCTGGACAAGAGCACACTTTTGGTCAGGATACTTTTTAAAAGCTAGTCAAAGAAAAACCTTTACTTTTAGAGGAGTTTTCAGAAACCATACTCTCGTATATGAGACTTTGTCCTGAGAAGTTTTTGCTGCAATATAAAGAGACATTACTATAAACTATCCTGATTTTGTTAGTGTCCAACTACACATATATCCTATACATCTCGCAGTTGTACCCCAGAACAAAGGTCCTGCAATTTGAACGAGATATCTGCCAAGTCTCCCCACAAGTTTCTTCTGAAATTAAGTACATTCCATCCTTCTGAACCAATGTTCTGCAATGTTCACACCTATTAAAAAAATGTTCATAAAGTAGGAAGAAGTTGTTCATTCATGTTATGTATGTATTCATATAGAAAAGGAAAGAAGAAAACAATTCTTACATGTTAACAGAAAAATGATAAGAAATAATTAGAAGGAAAAAACAAAGGAAACGAAATCTAAGAAAAAGAAAAAAGTAATAAAAGGGGTAACAAATATAAAAGTGAAACAAAATAGAGGAAAGAAGCGGAGAAGACGCGGAGGATTAATGGTACGAGCTGGTCGAAATAGGTGCCAGGAAAGAACGAAGAAACAACGAAGACACAGGCAACGAAATCACTAATAAAAGGCTTCCCTTCGGGAAGGGAACCCCGCGCGCGTTGTGGTCGTTACAAGTGTCGGCCTCTCCTTTTACGCGGTCCCGTGGGTGCTTGCATGTGTGACAAGTGGCAGCATGAGAGAATTTTGGTGGGTTTTCTTTTCTTGTCCCCCGCTCAGATTTGTACCGCATTTCATTCGAGATTCGTTTTTTAAAAACGAAATATCTTTAGAATCGTTTATCCAAATTATGAACGGTTTGCATATTTGAAATCCTCGTGTCGAGATGTTCAAAAGTAGATCCCATGTTGATAGGTTTTGAGAAACTTTTGTTTTCGTACTTTGTACAACCAGTTATGTGTACTTTGTACATCCAGTAACAGCGTGTACATCTAGTAGCAGTGTGAGTGTAATGCGATAGCAGGACGCGATTGTACATCCAGTTGCATCGTGTACATTCAGTAGCACGCAGGTGTACAACCAGTAGCATTGTGTACAACTAGTAGCAGCGTGAGTGTACATCTAGTAGCAGTAGCGGTGTGTACATCTAGTAGCAGCGCGAGTATAGTACATCCAGTAGCATCGTGTACAACTAGTAGCAACGTGAGCGTACATCTTGTAGCGGTCTGTACATCCAGTAGCAGCGCGGACGTACATCCAGTAGAATCGTGTACAACTAGTAGCAGTGCGTCCGTACATCCAGTAGCACAATGTACGTACATCCAGTAGCAACATGGTAGTTTGTACTCCTACTCTATTTAGTTTGTACATCGTACTCTGTACTTCCAGTTTTGTGTGTTTTGTACACCTTCTTTGTCTAGTTCGTACATCAAATTTTGTGTACTTTGTACATCGTGATTTATTTATTTTGTTTTTTGTACTACTACTTCTGTGTAGTACTGATTCTATATTCAATCAAAAGTACAAAAATGCTTGAGTTTGTACACTGTACGCGGCCAGGAGATGTACGCGCGGGGGGCTTCCGGCAGCAGCAGTACGCGCGGCCGAAGGAGACGTACGCGTGCAGCCAACAAATTCAATTTTGCTACAGGACGGAGCGGAAAAACAGCACGAAAAGGGAAAAAGCGGACGCAACCCGTATGTACTGCTACGCGAGCTTCGGATCGGATCGACGTGAAGAAATGCGATTTGGCTTATTCCACCGCGTAGTACGATTTTTCCTCTTTTGAAAAGCCACCACGTGGCGCGCTGAGCAGCGTGGAGTACCCTTTCCAAAGGAACTCTTTTTTAGTTGCACCCCACAGGCAAAGAAGATAATGGGCCGGCCCAGATGCGCCGAGCAGGTGCAGTTCACTAAAAAAATCAAAATCCTATTTTGTTGGCGCTAACAAAATTTGATGGTCCCGGTGGGGCTTTAACCCACGGCCGACGGCATATAAGACCGGCGCTCTAACCAGCTGAGCTACGGGACCTACTGATTTGTTATACCGCTAAATACATTAAATTAAATTAATAAGATTTCAATTGCCTCATGTTTAATCTAGATCAATCAAAAGATTGCGGACGAGAACCTGTTCTGGTCTTGATGCGAAAGCGGCTCCTCATGGAGGCTATCACTCGAGCTTCCAGGCTCGTGTCTTCAAACCTCAACCCACGTAACCAAATCGGCAAAACCGGTTAACTGGGCAACCTGCGAGTCCCGAGGCGATCTCTGTCCATCGCCCACCACCGCACGACTCGCTCGACGCCACTCGCCATAAACGCCTCCATAACGCCGGCTACCAACCTGCAGCCTTCCAGTTATGGTCGCACCGTGCGCTTAAATGAGCCATCAGTCACAAGCCTATCTATTCCACGCAAGAGCGAAGATTCAGATAGCCCATCGTCCCACACCACGGCTTGTCTGCTTCTTCCACCTTGAGGATGCAGCCCGCCACCGTCCACGCTGTGCTCCCCGAGGGCGCGACAGCGTTAGAGATTCCCTGCGCCCGCCCAGCTTTCGTCAAGTCTTTCAACCGCACTGGGACATTGCCGGCCACGACCTCCGCAGTCCGCCTGGTCACCTCGCCATCGGAGAGGCGCGCGCCCCGCCCGGAGCACGCCACCGTGTACGCAGGGCCGTCGTCCCCCTACCGTGACCTTGAGTGCGACGCGCCGCGCACCGCGTACGCGTACATCACGCCGGACACGTCCCCGCGCCGCGCCTACCCTGGGCCCTTCATCCGCCTCGTCTTCCGCACCCTGGCGCTGGACCTGCCGCAGACCTTCGAGATCCTCCGGCGCCCCCGCTTCGGCGCCGACGCCGCGGTGCGCTTCCGCACGCACGCCCAGCGGGAGGCGGCCATGCGCAGGCAGCCGTTCGAGCTCGACGGCGCCACCGTGGAGCTGGTGCCCTTCCGTGTGATCCTCTTTAGCGACGTCTCCGCTCGCGCCGGGAACGATCACTACATGGTCCACGTCGTCCTGCACGACTACCCGATGGACCAACGCTCGCAGATGGAGCTCGATTACAACTGCTGTCGCTTCGGGTTCGTGCGAGAGATCGACCCAGCCTACTTCGCGTCAACCGGCCTCCTCTCCATGGTCGTTGAGCTTGAGCACCCGAGAGGGATCCCGCGCGAGCTCCGCATTGAGTACGAGGACGGCCTCACCGTCGTCGTTCCCGTCGAAATCGTGAGTGTGTGGGACAGCTCCAAGTCCTTGGACGGCAATGGACGGTACGTGCCTCTTTTCCAGCCCCCCAGACGCTGTGGCATGACGGCCGGCCGGATGCTCGGTTGGTTCCGCGGCTAGTCGATCATGCGGCGACATTTGGAGTAATCTGGTACTGTAGTATTAATTAGAGTTGTCCCGGTAGAAATCCTTTTACCACCACCGATTTGGAGCTGTCGATAGATTCTTGATGAAGGGTGATATGCTTGTTCAGCGTCACTTATTTTTGTTTGGGGTATTAACGTTGCAATCCTTCTGTTCAAGAAAAAAAAAAGGCAATTCAGCATCTATTGTTATGAATGAAGGCGTGGTAGTGGAGTATAAAATTTCTGATTACCTTTATGTTGAGCTGACTACATGTTTGAGACAATTGTTGTTGGATGACCAAATGTCAAATTGTATGTCTTCCATTACTTCTGCTCGTCGTAATTTAGATTGCAATAATTTTATAGATTGTCCATTTCGAAAATTAATTTTATATATTATGTAATTCCAGCTCTTAGAAATTTATTTCTATCAATGTTCTAATTGGGACGCTACTCCGTTCTGGTGGGAGTGCAAGCCATATTACAAACAACTCTACTCCCACTGTTTCGTACAAAAATATATACATTTTCATCAAAGTCGGACAATATAGAGATTGAATAATTTATAGAAAAACTATTAACATCTATAATATCAATTTAATATCATTAATTTTTGTTTCTACTCTATCTTACTGTAATCTCTAGCAATTAGTACAAATAAATTAAATTCTAGTGTGAAATAGTGTTAATATATATTGTAAGCTCTTATGCAAAGCATGGGGGAAATTGAAATGTTTATTTACTTAAGATATTTTTTGTTGTTTCAGTAAGGGTATGATATCTTTTTCAGTGCCTAAATAAGCTCCAAAATATGTTCTTCTGATGGATAGAAAAAAAACACGTAACAATGAGATGCTAGAGAAAATTTCATCGAGAAATAAAAAAATGTAAATCATTTACTTCAATACCTGTCCTTTATGGACAAAAACTTCACAATCAATTGTGTGCCATCTACTCAAAATCTACGTGATTAATAGTTTTCTTCTTCTTAAAAACCATTTACGTAACCATTAGTCCCTATTTTGTATTTAAAATTTCCCTGTTGTTATTTGTAAGCAATGATATTTTTTATTTTCGAAAAACTAACTATTTAAGAGATAAAGTGGACATTATCTTTATAATGAACGAGAAATTCCTAAAAATATTTACGGAGGCTAGGACTGTATGGTTGATCTGTATAAAAAAATTAGATTCTTTAAAACATATTTTGATATTCTTAAGATTTAGATTGTTTTGCCTATTTGAAATTACTTTTTTATGTGTATGTGTGTACATGAATATATTGTAAGTACCTACGCAAAATTTCAGTGGGAAAACAAAATAAATGTTTGTTTACTTCAAGATATTTTTAGTGGTATCCGGGTATACTCCACAAAAACCAGGAAACTGGAAGGATGCAAATATACATTTAATAAATTTGTAAATAATATTGATTAAGAACACCTCAATTGGCATTTTGTTTTCTTCAAGTGGAGTTCATTAAATAGAAGATCTTTGATATCACCTACTCCCTACTCGCATTAATAGTGAATCGTAGTTGTCGTTGTATTTTGTTTTTAAAATCATTTTAATAATTTTAATTTATTTTCACAATCATTATTATTGAAGCATGTGATTGTATGATTTATCTTGTAAAAAAATTAGTTTTGAAAATGGAAATGATAGTTTTGATGATTTAAAGGGTTCCCTGCCTATTTATTGAAATTTTATTCCTGTTTGAAGCAAGTACGTGTAAAATAAGATCTTGAAATTAGAAGAAATTTATATATGTGTACATATGCATATTCTAAGCTTTTGTGCAAAGTATGATGGTATTCTTTATAGTTCAGGATCTTTCTTATTTTTGTAATGGTATCTGTTACCTAAATAAGCTCCAAAAAATTAGAAACTAAAAGGATACCAAATATGTAACAATAAGATTCAAGAAAAAAAACTATGTGAGAAAAACTAAATTTGGTATAATTAACATAGCCGACTAAATACTATACGAGAGCTTCTCTCGGAAGACCTAGCCGCCGGCCGCCGCCACCGCGTTCGTCTCCACCATAGGTTGGTGCCCCCTCCTCCTGTCGGCCTCGCCGGCGTCGGGAGTGGTGGGGAACCCGATCTATGAGTGGAGTTTTCAATCAAATTAGTGTTTCCCAATAGATTGGATTAGGGTTTTGGTAGCCATCTTCTACTTCAATGGAGATGTTTTCATCTATAATAAGTATATGTGTCTAGGTATGGTTCTTCAGATCTTGCTTCGCCAGATCGATTTTGATTTTTTATCATGGTTGCCACGAGGAGGATGGTCCTCACAGTATCGGTCCCGGCTACTACGTCCACGAAAATGGTGATTTCCCTCGGCTCCCAACGACGTCGACCAAGTTGTTCGGTTGTTTGTCACTGGAATATCAGTGTTGATACTCTTGCAGATGTTGGTTGATCAATTTAATGGCTGCGTGCGTGCATAAAGCCTTGACATTGCGGCGCAAAATTAAAATTATGGGAGAATCTTCGTTGGTATTCACAGGTTTGTGGTTTGGTATCTTTTTCATTGTTCTACGGCTGCCTTCAGAAAAATTCAAGATTGTGTCATGGAAGAAGAAAGGGCTTGAAGATCTCGAAGATTTGCTCGTCTCTTTTAGTCTTTATCTTGTAATCGTTGTAGTCAGATCATGTATCTCTACCATGTATTATTTACTGCTATAATATATATGGTATTAATTGTCAAAAAAAATATTGGTATAATTAACACCACTCGTAAGCTGATTGAATGATCCATTTGTGGAAGTCCACTCAAGAGGAGAAAGTCAGTTAGGGCTCAGGTGGTGCCTCTCCGTAAAAATCAGTTTCAGTTGTCGCGTGTGGTAGTCGCGTGTGGAACTTTCGCCCTCAATTGTTGTGTACTCCACTTATTGGCACACCGCTACTGTCAATGAGACCGATTAGGAGATAGTCCTTTTCCATTGGTGTCACCTAGGATGAGTGCACTGTTTTGGACCTCGAGCTACATGGAACATTGTTTAAAAAACAAATAACATTTGTAATTTTAAAAAATTCGGTGTACATCATGATGAACTCTACTAGTATATACTGATGAAAAAGGACAAAGTATTGATAAGGGTGTGGTGAACAGTGCACATTTTAGACATTTGAAATCTTGTCCTTTTTTTTCTTTGTGTGGTCTAGAATATTTATTTTATATTGGTTTTTTGCCTACAAGATGAGTTCGACAGTATCTACAACTAGGATTTTTGTTTGAGAGTTCGAAACTCTGAAAAAAGTTTTTTTAATCGGACTCCATGGAGCCCGAGCTCTCTTCGAAATTTTTGCACGGGGATAGCCTATTGGTCAATTCCTTATATGTTCAGTTTGTGTGTCATAGATGTCAATGTTTCAAAGGCGAAAGAAATGTTGCGCATGATAAAATCCTATTAGTTCTTTTTTGCAGGTAAAAGGCTAAGGGACTCTTTGATTCATAGGAACTCAAAACACAGGAACATGAAAAAAAGTAGTGGATTAGGATGCCCACTTGAATCCTATAGGAATATCAAACCACAAGAATATAAACTAGATAAAAGTATAGACGTCTATGCTTTCCTTTGGGTGATTTGGAATTGCCGTAATGATATTGTTTGTAACAAGGTTGAGCTTGTGCTCACTATCTGCAAGTTATCAACATGGCTACCTACTGGATCCACGTATGGATATTCCTCCTATGTATAGCCCAACGAGATCTTATGAATTCCGGATGTTCTCGGCTTATGACGCTTGTTCGGGCTATCTTGGACCTGGCTGGGTGGAGAGTGGAGAAATTCTAAAACACTAGATGTTTAGATGCTTGGTCTATTTGTGGCAGATTTTTAACTTCAAATTAGGTGATTCTTGAGTTGAGATAAGTTGATACTTTCTAAACTTTTAAAAATGGTCCATGCATCAATTTGCTGTAGAAACTAGGGCAGTGTTCCCTGTTTCGAAAAAAATCTATTGAGCGGGCATTTTTTCCTAAAACCTTTGGAATTAGTTTGTCTTCTACATATTTGGTCATTCTTTTTTTTTAACAAAGTGGGGATGAAAAAATAAATTAGAAATGCGTTTCAAGGGATTTCACGTAAATTTTGGATACAACATCGTCAGCATTTGGGGTCATTTCAGACATTTTATTTTTCAAACCAACAACAACAGCCATCAAAAGCACTCCTACCAAACATCAAATCTCTGCTTATAGCAGCTGCTTCTCACAACTGCTTTCTACCAGCCCACCAACTACAACTGCTTTTCAATAACAGCAGACCAAACAAACAAACCCTTAGTGGGTATATATCTGTGTTGGTGTTTGGTGTTTGCTAGAAAGTACGTGCAGTGACTCTTATTTGTTGAAGGTTTCTCACAAAACCTTAGTGTTTGCTAGAAAGTAAAAATCAAGAGATTTCATGTAAACGGTTAATCCATGTATTTTGTATTTTGTATTTTTGTATTTTAATATGTTAAAAATCAAGTCCTAGTGTTTGGTAGGAACTACGTGCAGTGACTCTCACTTGTTTAAGTTTCTCATAATACCAATATTTGTCCTTTAAATCCTAACAAGTGTTTTTCCAGCAAAGAAATTATAACCGTCAGGTGTACAACAACAAGCACTCGTATCTACTCAATTCGTTCCAAATTGTTTTAAGTAACCATATATTCCATTAGAAAATCCTATTACAGAGAGTACATAAATGATCACAAAATGACATAAAACCCTCCAAGAAGTAAAATTACAATTCCACCCTTGAAGAATCTTGTGCCTCACTGAACCGTCGTCCACCATCGTCCTCCAGCGCCACCATGGCTGTGCCGGAAAAAGAGGCCAGCAGCCGTCAAACCTAGATCCGGGAGAGCACCTTCGCATGCTTTCTGAGCCGATGAACCGGGTCGTCGCAAGTGACGAGACCGAGACTTTGTGGCACGTCGGCCGGCGATCTTCCCCGTGGTCACCAGAACCCGACGCCGTCAACTTCATCCGATGAAGTCGAAGAAGAGGAACGCCGCCGCCTGCCGTCATCCATGCACCCAACTGCATGACACCAGACACAACTGCAGCAGCCACCGCAACCGCCACCCACGAGAGTGCCGAACGCCGACCACCAGACACTAAACTCACCAGATCTAGAGATCGGCGAGATGACCGGGCCATGCCCCTGACGTCGCCGGAAGGAGCGACACCGAGATGGAGGAAAAAAAGAGGCCAATTATTCCGACGCGACGCCGTCTCCTCCACAGAAGCAGCGCCTTAAGGAAAAACTAGGCCAACCCCAACTACAGACCAGAGCCGAAGCGTCGTGGTCCCCACCCCTCCCGTCGCCGGAGAGATGACGGTGAGGGCAGGGACCGGCGCTTGGCCGGTGTAGTTGGGGGCAGATTGGATCTCCCGGGAGCCCTCCTCTCGCGGCTAGGGTTGGGAGAAAACGTAATCCATTCCAAATTAAATGATTTCCTTTTAGCTACATGTACGTGCATTTATACATACATGTACATGTATTTATACATGTAACATATCTAGATACATCCACATATAACTATAACTAAATACTCCCTCCGTTCCAATTTAATTGACTTGCTATCCACCACATGTGGAGAGAGTATAAGTCATCTAAATTGGAACCGAGAGTACCATACGCGACCGTGACGTGACAGTGACACGGTGACAGTTCATACGAGTTCTGTTAACTTGTTAAAGAAAAGAAAAGTCTGGTTCTCTTCTTTAGAGCATCTCCACCGGGGGCCTCCAAATATGTGTCCGGCCAATTGGGGGGTGTCGCACACAGCGGCGCACCCCAAACAAGTACGCCACGGTTCATAAGCAACTCCGGCGGAATTTAAACGAGATTTAACAAACTTACCATTTCGAATCTAAACTAGATTTAACAAACTAAACTAAACTACGCCGTTACCAGCTACACGCTACAGCGTCTAGCCAACCACTACACGCGCCGGCGTTGTTGAAGAAGCCTGTTCCACAACCCACCGTCGGCGAAGAAGATGCGAACCGAGCGCCGGATCATCAAGAGACTTGCATGCCTCCATGATCTGGCGCCGGAAATTTCATCTGCTATTGCCGTCGGCTGCGGCCTTGAGGAACGGCCATAGCCTCGGCTGAGCCAGCTGAGGCTTCTGGTTTCGTGGCCGGCGCGTGGTGGGATTTGATCTACCGCCGTGGCATGCGGCGGGGCGCTTGATGGGAAGCCTCTCCGTCTTCATCCGGTGCCCCCTTCCTCGGTGACGGCGACGCTGCTGACCAAGATGCAGCAGGTGGTAAAGGGAGATCGGGCAGCTCGGGGTCGTCGTCGTCATCGTCCTCGCCGTCACGCTCGTCGTCCGTTGCGGACAACTCCGGTGTTGGCTCCCGCGCGGCGTTTGCTCCACCGCTACAACGCGCCTCGTACTCCACGTCCACCACGGCGTGCCAATAGGGCGTCGAGATGGAGTACCAGGGGTCGAGCTTTTGCTCGTACGGCATCTCCATCCACTTCCGCTTGACGAAGTCGATGCGCTCCTGCCCGCTGAGCCGCGGCGGCACCGAAACGTTGACGGCGTTCCTCACCCACCCGTCCGGTAGGGTGGCAAAGTCTTCCACCGGCACCGTATGGCGGCTGCACAGCCGCGCGGTCTCCAGCGAGAGCACGTACGGGGGCGCGTTGTCGGCCTCCTGGCGCCACATATCCCGCTGGAACGCCTTGGCCATCTCCGCCTCCTCGTTGCGACGGCGGCGTTCCTCCAGCTGCTCGTGGCGTTGCTCACCGCGACGCTCGTCCGGCGTCTCGTGGCTACCCGCCATGCTTGGCTGCCGATCTTCTTGTGGCGAGTTGAGAGAGAGGGAGAAGTGGTGGTGTGGCAAGAGGAGGGCTGCGACGCGCCGGGTTTTAAAGGCGGCGAGAGGTGGCCTGCATTAACGCGGCCACCGGTTCGCCTGGCCACGCATTGACGCCGACAACGCGTGTGCAGGGCGCCGCCGCGGGCAGCCGCTGTGACTTCAACACGCGTCGCTTCCGTCTGCGCCATGGGAACGGGCGTGGCGTTATTGCGACGCGTCGCTTCGCTCTGCGCCCGCCAGGGGAACAGACGCGGCGTTATTGCGACGCGTGGTGACAGGCGTGCCGCCGTCTCGTCGCCTCGACATTAATCGGGCGGAACGGCCTCCTGCACAGCCCTAATTACCAAGGGCGCGGCGTGCTGTGTGTATGACGAGCGGGCCACCCCCTAATTACCAAGGGCACGACATCCTTGTGTATGACGGGCAGGCCACCCCTGTCGGAGGCCATATCCGCCCATGTCCGACACCCCCGAGGGCATTCAAACTTGGAGGCCTTTCGGGGGTGCCGGACACGATTTCGTTCGGTGCGACCCTTTAGAGGTGCCGCTGGCGTTTTTTTTTGCATCCGAATCCTCATTGGGCATTTAGATGGTCATTTGCAGGCCCCGGTGATACTCTTTAGTGCCGGAACTTGCACACAGGCGCACAGCAACACCGTCACCAGCTCTGGAAAGTAACAACGAAAAGTAAATACAAACAGTGCGTTCTCTGCTCATCGGAGAAGACTGAAGAGAGAGCTGTCTGTCATTCAAGCTCCCGTGTGTTCCTCGCTTTCAAGCCTCACCCCACCTAATCAAAACCAGTCAACTAGCCAACCTGCGAGTCCCAGGCGACTTCAGCCCATTGCCCACCACCGCACGCCTCCCTCGCCATTAACGCCTCCATAACTCCGGGCCACTCACTCACACCGTGCGCTTAAACGAA
This sequence comes from Poa pratensis, assembly GCA_947311845.1. NCBI lineage: Eukaryota > Viridiplantae > Streptophyta > Magnoliopsida > Poales > Poaceae > Poa > Poa pratensis. The sequence continues at coordinate 15,592,016 of CAMZMU010000048.1, forward strand.
CCACCATCAATCGCAACCTCTCGAAGTATCCCAACATTTGAGATTCACAGAACCTGCTCGTCCAAGAGCCCCACTGCTTCTTCCACCTTCAGAATGCAGCCCGCCTGCACCGCCATCCACCCATTGCTTCCGGAGGGCGCGACAGCGTTGGAGATCCCCTCCAACCGTCCAGCCTTCATCAAGTCTTTCAAGCCCTTTGGGATATTCCCGGCCGCGACCGCAGTTCGCCTGGCCACCTCGCCGTCGGAGAGGCGGGCGCTCCGCCCGAAGTCCGCCACCTTGTACGTAAAGCTTTCAACCCCGGACTCTAAGCTTGAAGACGCCACGCGGCGCACCGCGTACGTGTACATCACCCCGGACACGTCTCGAGCCGCCCCGAGCCGGTGGCTTTCATCCGCCTCGTCTTCCGCACCCTAGCACTCGACCTGCCACAGACCTTCAAGACCATCGGCCCTCGCTACGGCGCCGACGCCATGGTCCGCTTCCGCAAGCACGCCGAGCTGGAGGCGGCAATGCGCCGGCAGCCGTTCCGGCTCGATGGCGCCACGGTGGAGCTCGTGCCCTTACGGCTGACCAACATCTCCCTCACCGGTAACTTGTACATGGTTCACGTCGCCTTGCACAAGTACCCCATTGAGCAGCGGACCCCAAGGGACATCGTGCAGAATTGCAAAGGATTTGGGTTCGTCCAAGAGATCGGCGTCACAGCGCCGGACCTCTCCACGGTCTGCGCCATCGTCCAGCTGGAGCACCCCCGAGCATGGTTTCAAATTTCAGTTTCGGAAAAATTTCGGCCACCACTGAAATCACTGAAATTCAGTGAATTTCAGTGATTTCGGTTTTCGTTTCGGCCAAATGACCGAAATTTTCTCTTCAAATTCGTTTAAATATTCAAAATATTTTAAATAATTTTTTAATTCCTGTGTAATACTGAAAGTGCTGAAATATTTTGGCCGAAAGGCAATTATTTTGGGATGTACCGAAATCATTAGAATTCAGTGAATTTCGATGAAATCTCACTGAATTTGAAAACCATGCCCCCGAGAGATCCCCTACGAGCTCCACATCGTTTTCACCAGCGTCGTCTCCATCCAGATCCTGAGTGTCTGGGAATGCTCCAAGTCCTTCGACGCCAATGGAGACTATGTGAATATTTTCTAGCCCCCGGACGCGGTGGGGTGCTCGGTTGGCTGGGTGCGTGGCTACCCTTTTTACTGGAGTATAACCGACCGCATTGGAGCCTGGATGATGTCGATGGGCACTTGGAGAGAGACGATGCTTGTTTAGTGTCCCTTGTGGAGTACCTCAAGTTGTAATCCTTCTTGTTTTGTTATGAAATGAAGCCGTTTAGTTATAAAATTTCTGATTACCTGTATGTTGACAGCTGACTACGTGTTTCAGAAAATGCACGTTTCGTGACCAAATCAAATTTGGATTGCCTAGTTTTATAGGAATTTATATAACTTCAGTTCTTTCGAATTTATATCTATGAATGCTCGAATGCTATAAAAAAATTATAGTATGTTTTCTTTTCCTACGCTGAGCTCAGTTTCATAGGAGGTTGAACATCCACGTCGACATTTGTTTTAGTCGCCCTCTTAGGGTTAGATTATTTTTTCTATGATTCTTATGTGTATTGTCCAAATCTTATAGGGTTAACTGGTCACAAAAAATGTCTATTCATGCACTTTCTTAATTTTCCAAATCGTATGTACTCGTTGAAGGAAAGGCACACGTTGTTGCGCTCGTTGTTTCTAAGTGTAATCATAGTGATTGGTATGAAAAAGACCTTGCCATGTGAACCGGCCCGAAGTGAACGAAATGATCAATGTTGTACATAATCAAACTGTACTAATAACACGACAATGACTACTGGTAATACTCCCTCTAATCCCAAATAATTGTCGCCAACACAATTATGTATTTTGTACCTGCTGTGTTCATTTTTTACGACAGTTAAATAGGATCGGATGGAGTACAAATTTGGCTTGCTCTTGGTTAGTCCTTCTTTGATTCAATCAAGTCAAAGTGAGCCAGATGTGAATATTTTTTACTCTGCATTCTAAACCGGTGCAATTTCTCAGAAGAAAAAAAAATTAGCAGACCGAAGAAGTTGGTAAAAAATATGTTGTTGATGGTTTCTACACAACTTCCCACAAACACCAAATAAATGTGACTTCTGGATCATGAAAGATCATTGGTTTCACAACTTTGTGAGAGAAATACTTCGTGAATCCACGACTGTCGCCAAGAAATGTCTCCCAATGTCAGACAAATAAAAAAATTATACATAGACCCTGCAAGATTAGAAAGGCATAATATATCTACAAAAGGTTCAAGTTTGACGAATGGTAAGATTGTACAAGCATAAGAATTATGTTACCAATTATCCATAAAGGTCACACTAGTACAGAAAAGGCTATCAGTGACGCACCCTTTTTTGATTCTGTGGCGCACCCCCAGATTTGCTGGGTGCGCCACAGAATTCTCGCCACTAAATTTTTTTCTGTGGCACACCTGGCTTGGCGCGCCACAGAATTCTTAAATTTCTGTGGTGCGCCACAGAATTCTCAAAAAATTCAAAAAATGCAAAAAAATATAAAAGTTTAAAAAAAACAGAAAAATCAAAATATGAAATAATATGAAAATCCTAATTATTGGAATTATTTTCAGATTTTTTGAATTTTTTGAACTGATACCTTCCCGCTAGATCACCCATCCTCAAATTGCTCCAACCCTAGCACGTTTAACTTCTAAGTTCCACCAATTTCACCTACCCTTGTGCTACTCAAGTTCTTATTAATATATATCATATGAACCCTCTTAAGTCTTGTATGTGTATATGTGTGGTATGTGTTATAAATGTGTGTTTTTAAATTTCAGATTTGTCAAAAACTTCTAAGTTTCAAAAGGAGATTCAAAAGTTTCAAAAGATCCAAAAAAAATCAAAAAACTTAAAAAAAATCCAAAAAATTCAAAAAAAGTCAAAAATATTCAAAAAATTCAACAATCTTCTTTGTTATACATTTCTGTGTCTTTTTTTGGACTTTTTGATTTTTTTTAAATTTTTTTCTTTTTTTTATTTTGCTACGAAAAATCGTCTGTTTGAAATAACTTTTTTTCTTTTGGAATTAGAGGAATCTGTGAATTGCGGACCGGGTAAATCCGGGTGGATTCGAACTCGGATTTTTCTCTAGTTTTTTTTGACATATTTTTTGCATTATTTCGACGTCGTATGCAAAAGTTATGTCCGTTACAAGTTTTTTCCTGTTTGTTGCAGAAAAGGTCAAAATTCATATTTCAAAATTTCTATACCTACTAGACACTCAAACCTAACTACATGTCAAAGGATTCTATTTATTGAAATTTGTATCATTTTCTTTTACTTCATGCAAGACAAAAAAGGCGATCCACGGGGGGGGGGGGGGGGGGAGGGGTGGTGGGATTTGAAAAAAAAATGTCACCTTTCTGTGCGGCACATTTTTTTTTTTCAAATTTTAACCCGCCCCCCAGATAATTTCAGGTGCGCCACAGAAATGTGACTTTTTGTGGCGCACCAGGCTTGGTGCGCCACAGAATGTATAATTTCTGTTAGTGCGCCACAGAAATATGACTTTCTGTAAGGGTGCCACAGAATGCCAACCTACCTATATAGGGTTTCCCTACTAGTGTCGTATCATGCTAGTAATCTAACAATAGAGGTACACATAGAACTATTAGCATGTTAGTAATCTATAACAACACACATAGAGAACTCTTAGCATATATACAACTAAGGACGTACTAATATAAGAAACAAAAGTGGATCTCACGTGAACAAACCTATGGACTACAATTTCAAACTTGAACTCTTAGCATGCTAGTAGTCTACCAGGCCACTACCGGGTAAAAACTCCACCGAGTACCATAGCTCCTGGCGCCACACGGTACTGGCTCCGGTACTAGTCGCCGTAGTACCGAGCCAGTGAGAAATCCGGTAGTACGGACCGTGGGGTCCGGTACTACTCTCTCCACCCGGTAGTACCGGGCTATTACCGCGTAAAAACACACAGACACCAGCAACTCCTCGGATAATGCGGTACTGGTTCTGGTACTGAGAGCGGTAGTACCGAACTGGCTGAACACGGTATTACCGGGCCAAACCCGCTACTACCAGCTTAACCCGAAAACCAGCAACAACTTCTTTTCTTTGCGCTTATTCTTTTTAACCTGTGCACACAACATTTATATGCCAGCAATATTTTAGTGCACACGATTAGTCCACTCATTGTGTTATTAACAAACATCAAAACAACTTAGGGATGGAACTGCACTTTCACATTGGTGAAACTAATTCCGGTGTTTTCTTGCACATGATTACTTGTGTAACAACATAGCGACAAGGAGTGATCTTATCACTTGAACGGAAAAGAAAGGCTAGTGAATAGTATGGATAACTTGATGGGGTAAAAAATAAAGTGATGGTTGCATGTAGAGAGAGAAAATAGTCAATAAATATTAGTGAAATGACATGGATTTTTTTTTTTGCGGGTGCAATGACATGGATATTGACTGGCTAAAAAAGCAAATGGATTAGATTGCTTGTACGTGGAGATAAGAAACTATTAATTACATTTAGTGGGGTTTGTATAGATAAAATGGCGACCGAGAGTCCGTAACAGTGACACAGCGACAGTTCATACAGAGTTTTTCTAAACTTCTTGAACAAAAGAAAATAAAAGGCTCGCTCTCTTCTTTATTACTACTGCCAGAACCATGCATCTTGACGTGCAGACCGAGCTAGGCAGACTCGGCCCGTGATAAAAAAAGCCCGAGCCGAGCTCCCTTTGCTGGACCGCGGCGAGCTCGGGCCGAGCCAGGCCGGCTCGGTCCAGCTCGTTTGGCCCGCTAATTTCGTTTTTTTACAAACTGCGACGAGAGAAATGGGCCTCTATGGCTGCGTCCTGGCCTTTTTAGCATAGCGGAGACCAACAGAAGCTTCTGTACGCATCGCGATTTAGGTCATGCGCAGCCGCCGCTGGAGATCGAGGCCTCCGCCGCCGCTGCAGGTCGACGCCGCCGCCTCCTAGGCTCCTAGCCGCTTCTCCTCACCACTCTACGACCAGCGACCTGCTCCCTCGCACCACCACTCATCCATACAAGCTTGCCGAGCAGCCGTCGGCGTCGTGATTCGCCGGCCGACCCCGGCGTCCAGTCTCCATCAATCTGCGTTGGCTCTCCTCGCCGCCTTCAAGCTGTTGGTGCTTCCGCCGCCCGCTGGAGAATGCAGCGCGCCTGCTCGTCCAGGAGACCCGCTGCTTCTTCCACCTTCAGAATGCAGCGCGTCTGCATCTTCTACCACCGGTTGCTTCCGGAGGGCGCGACGCCGCTGGAGATCCCCTCCAACCGCCCAGCCTTCATCAAGTCTTTCAAGCGAAATGGGATATCCTCGGCCGCAACCGCAGTCCGCCTCGCCACCTCGCCGTCGGAGAGGCGCGCGCCCCACCTGGAGTCTGCCACCTTTTACGTCAAGCTGTCCATCTTCCCGGACGACACGGAGCGCACCGCGTATGCGTACATCACCCCGGACACGCTCCCGTGCCGCGCCAATCCTGAGCCCTTCATCCGCCGCGTCTTCCGCACCCTGGCGCTCGACCTGCCGCAGACCTTCGAGATCCTCAGCCCCCGATTCGAAGCAGAGGCCGCCGTGCGCTTCCGCACACAGGCCCAGCGGGAGGCGGCCATGCGCAGGCAGCCGTTCCGGCTCGACGGCGCCACGGTGGAGCTCGCGGCCTTCCGGCTGCTACCCGTCTCCGACACCGGTAACTACATGGTTCACATCGCCCTGCACAACTACCCCATCGAGCAGCGGGCGCCCAAGGACATCGTGTTCAACTGCTCCGGATTGGGGTCCCTCATAGAGATGGCCATCCCGGCGCCCGACCTCTCCACGGTCTGCGCCATCGTTCAGCTCGACCAGCCCCGAGAGATCCCCTACGAGCTACACATCGAATACTCTGACGGTCTCACCAGCGTCATCCCCATCGAGATTCTGAGTGTGTGGGAATGCTCCAAGTCCTTGGACTCCAATGGAGAGTACGTGCATATTCTTAACCCCCCGCGGCGGGGTGCCGGTTGGCTGGGTGCCTACCGCGAGTAACTCCGGCTGACCACATTGCAGACTGGAAGATGTCGATGGGCAGTTGGAGTTGGAGAGAGACGAGTGTCCCTTGTCTCGAGTACCTAAAGCTGTAATCCTGCATCTTTTCTTATGAAATGAAGGCATTTTAGCATAAAATTTTCTGATTACATGTGTGCTGAAAGCTGACTACGTGTTTCAGATAACGCTTGTTGCATGGACAATGTCTAAGTTGTTACCTAAAGTTGTAATCCTACATCTTTTCTTATGAAAGGAAGGCATTTTAGTGCTATAAATTTTCTGATTACATGTATGCTGAAAGCTGACTACGTGTTTCAGATAATGCTTGTTGCATCAACAATGTCAAGTTGTATGTCTTTGGTTCCTTTTCTTCCTATAGGCTTCTTAGTTTTAAATTTTCAATTTCCCTAGTTTATAGGAATCTATTTAACGGAACTGATGTGTGTATGATTGTTTGTGTCCGATCTGTTTACGATTGTTGTTCTATACCATCAGATATTCAAACTACGTAAAGATACACGGTATGATTTCGCGTCAGACAGAATTCAGATGGGAAACTATCGGACGTATAGCATTTCTCTTTATATAACTTCAATTTTTATGATGAGAGCAATGAGGTACGAGTCCGTCTCAGTTAAATTAGGAAGAGTGGTGTACCAATGCAACATCACCAAAATTGCAAGTAAGAGCACCGAAACTCGGATGGCCGGAAGGCATCGAACCCTCCCCAACACTAGACTATACTTAGTCCACTTTTCTTAGAAATTTATTCTATGAATGGTCTTTGGATGCTAAAAAAATTTATGTTTTGTTTTCTGATGCTCAATTTCAAGTAAGATTTCTCAAAACAAATATCATCGGCAGTGGACGATCCACTTCAGAAAAAAAATTAAACCCTCTCCTAGGATCGGATACGTTCCTATGATTTTATGTGTGTCGTCCCAAAGGCTATTGGCGCACCTTCTCGTTTTCCAAATCATATGCTACGCACAAATATATTATTCTATATGACTCATGTTACTTAGTCAAACCAAAAACTAAAACCAACAAAATTAATCGTGATATACAATTTATCTTTTGATCAACCCGAGTTCTACTCAAACAAGCTATATGATGTAGCGTACGTCTGCGCTATTTTTTTAGCGAGCCAAGGTATAATTTGGGCACGGGACGAAGAATAAAATAAAAATCGTACTATACTTTTGTACACCTTATTTTTAGTATGTTAAAACATTAAAAGTATACTTACATCTTTGTTTGCATACTTTAACCGCATAACTAGCAATATTACTAAATATGTGTTGTTTTTATGTGTACTAAATGTCACTAAAAGATATTAAACTCTATTTTAAACAAAAGTCAGTTCTAAAACTATTTTTTCCTACAATGTGGAATCCATATAGTTTGTAAATTTTACAGTAAACATCTAACAAATATTTTCATAGCCTTTTCCCTTGTATGATTAAGTACGCATATTTAGATAAATTTCTAGAATACAAACAGAACCAGTGACACTTGTTTGTCATAATTTAATAAATTGTGAAGGCTCTCTACTTGGTTTTGAAACAACATTGTTTAGAATAATCACCAATGAAATAAAACGGTGTGGATTTTATTAATTTGCATATCTAAAATTTTATAATTCGGTATACTCTTAAGCATTGTACTTGTTACTATCTCGTGTACACAAATCCCCTAGCAGTTTATGAAATAAAAATGTGTTGCACATATTCAAATTTGAAAATATAGTTACATAGTTTTTCCTAAAACCCAGAGGACATCTCACCAATAGGAGTAAATTTGTTGTTGCCGGTCACATTGATTTACCAATAGTTATCATGTGGTGTGTATTGCTTACACAAATTAACTATTTATTATTCCGATATACGACTTCCGTCTAGAAATGTAAGGCGTGCATGATTTTTCATCATTTTTGATTCACATCTATCACCACTCACCACTAATGTATATCGATATGTATTTACTCTATTTTCTAGTCAAAGTTCTATGTTGTTGACCATAAAAAGCAAGAAAGAAATTCTAGTTTTCTTTTTAATAGGGGTGGAGAGGCATTTTGGCTCCCAAGTTCATATGCTCTTGGTATGTTAGACCAAATTCAAAAAGAAAGTAAAATATTTTCAACAACTCTGAAACTTTTTGGTGATGAACAAAAACAGGTTTTCTAAATACCTGCCAATTGTCGTGATGAAATGTCATGTTTTCTGCTCATGCGAAAATAACAAAATCAGTGCTCTAAAAGTATATTTTGAAATTGCATTTCGACCTTGGATTTGTCTTATTTGCACAGGTCATACCAAATATCATTTCACCATGAAACTTGGCACGTATGCTAAATATTGGTATGTGTTCGCCTACAATTTTTTTCGGAATTTTCTAGTATGTTTTACTTTTTCTAAAATTTGGTTTAGTATTACAGGAGGATATGAGTTCAGGAGTAAAATTAAATTACTGTGTATTAAATATTTCCTTGGATGTACCGGAGAAAATATACGTTACTATTTTATTAGTCCCTTCCCCTTGTTGCATGGCCTTGCCACCATGTGCAGCAACAAGCCAACAAACACAGACAACTATACGCGACCGCGACAGTGACAGGCGCACATGCTTGAGGCCTTCTTGTTGCTGATTTTTAGCAAGAGAAGTTCGGTCTTCTTGTTGCTGATGATACTTGAGGCCGGGGCAACATTCCCCATCTCGGAAAAAAAAACTATTGAACGGGCATATTTTTCCTAAAACCTTTGGAGTAGTTTGTCTTGTTTATATATTGGTCACTATTTTTTAACAACCAAGTGAGGATGAAAAAAGTAAATTAGAAGCACTTTTCAAGAGATTTCATGTAAAGTTTAGCTACAGTGACTTGCTTGTATACATACATGTGTTGGTGTTTGGTTATGTATTTCAATCCATGCATTTTGTATTTCATATAATTATCCCGCAAAGATTTGTGTGTTTATTCTGTTAAAAATCAAGTCTTAGTGTTTGCTAGGAAGTACGTGCAGTGACTCTTATTAAGTAAATGTTTCTCACAATACCAGCTTTTTTCCTTAAAATCCTAATATGTGTTTCTCCAGCAAGAAATTGCAAGCGTTAGGTGGACAGCAACAAGCACTAGCATCTATAAGCGACCGTGACAGTGACACGGCGACTGTTCATACCAAATTTTGTTAACTTTTTGAAGAAGAGAAATAAAAGACTCACTCTCTTCGTTAGTGATAGAAATCTTCGCACACTGGCCCACAACAACACCGTTAGAGTATCTCCGGGCTCGCGTCAAAATGGGCGCCCAAAGGCCGTGCAGACGGGCCTTATGTGTGCCGTCCGGACGAGCTGGTGGCTATGGGCGTCGTCGCTCCGACCCTCGGGCACCCAAATAATATTTGAAATCAACATTTAAACAAAATAGTATATAGGTTTTATTGAAATTTTGTTCAAACTAGAGATAATTCATTTAAAACTAACATAATTCATTTAAATTAAAACCTAGACCTATTAGGGTGGCACGCCGGGCACCGACGGTTTGGGCAGGAGCCGGCCAACGCTGATAGATGTGCTCGGCGGCAGCCGGAGCAGAGGCAGTGAAGGTAGCCGGCCGGAGCGGATGACGACATAGGAGGCGTGTTGGTGGAAGAGGCTATGGACGTCTTTATGGTGAGCTGCATCTCGACTGTGTCCCACTCCGATGACGGCCAGCCCTCAGAGCCGTCATCATCACCCTCAACCTCCTACGGCCTTGTTATTTCTCTTTTCGCGCTGAGCCACATGCGCCGCCTCGTAGCGAACCCTGTCCCTTTTCATGCCCGCCGCGAATTCCTCGTCGGAGGTGTTGGTGAGGACGTCGTCATCGGAGTCGAAACAACTCGCAGGTGGTTCGCATGCGAAGAAGGAGTTGAGGTGGTAGGCGTGCTCCATGTCGTTCTGGTCGTCCCAGCACGCCGAGTTTGGCTCATACCTCACGTCATCATACAACTCCGGTGGCATGGTCTGCTGGCACATGGTGTAGTTGAGTCGCGCTTGGCCGTTGAGCCGAGGTGCAACCGGGACGTGAGTTGGGTTCATCGCCCATCCCTCAGGAGACGGTTGTTCGCCAGAACCCGTGTGTTGGTGCGGATGAGTTCCTACGCCTCGACTTCCGTGAGCAGGTCCGCCAGCGGCGGAGGAGATTAGGGAGGTGGAGGAGCGCAGGTAAGCCTTCCTCATGTCGCTTGGCGACGACTGGATTGCGCGGGGAGGCGAGCGGATGAGCGTGCCTTAACTGCAACCACCGGCCCGCCGGTACTCCATTTACGCGACGCTTCAAAAGGCGCTCGTCTGCATTGACGTCGGCAGGTCGCAGGCGCTTCCTCGCCCAGAGAGGTGAAACGACGGTTTGCTGCACCTTGCTTGAAACCGAGATGACACCCACCATTAATTGAGATGACCTGCCAAACTCAGCCTCGTGTCTTAATGATAGGGCTGGTCCGCATGTCGGAGGCTGACGTGGCATCGCGGTTTCATCCAGCGCAGCCCATCGGCTCCCTAAGTGGAGGGTGTGGGTTCGGTGTGCCGGGCCAAACTTTGAGCCGCATCGGACCAAACTTTGAGATGCGTCGGACCAAAATCGAGTTTGAGCGCCGCGAGTGTGAGACCTTTTTTTCCGGGACGCCATAAAATCTTTTAGGCGGCCGTTTATACGCTCCGAATGGAGATGCTCTTAGCCAACACTGACAGAGTCTCAAAGTAAAAAACGAAAAGAAAATACAAAAGTGCGTCAGTGCGTTAACGCTGCTCACCAGAGAGGACTGAAGTCTGGAGAGAGCTGTGTACCATGCGTGTGTTCCTCGCTTAAACCTCACTCCACGTGATCAAAACCGGTCAACTAGCCAAGCTGCGAGTCCCGAGTCGACTTCAGTCCATTGCCCACCACCGCACGTCTCCCTCGCCATTAACTCCATAACTCCGGCCAGCAACCTGCCGCGCTCCTTCCGGTGTTGCTCGTCACTCACACTGTGCGCTTAAATGAACCATGAGCCGCAGCCTCTCGAAGCCTTCCTCCCAACACTTGAGATTCACAGAGCCCGTCCTCAACCAGACCCACAACCACTGCTTCTTCCACCTTCAGAATGCCTCTGCTTCCAAATGGCGCGACGGCGTTGGAGATCCCCTCCAACCGCCCATTCTTCATCAAATCTTTCAAGCGCCTAGGGATATTCCCGGCCGCGAGCGCGGTCCGCTTGGCCACCTTGCCGTCGGAGAGACGCGCGCCCCGCCCGGGGTCCGCCGCCGTGTACGTGAAGCTGTCCACCCCTGAGCTGGAAGACGACACGCAGCGCATCGCGTACGCGTACATCACCCCGGACACGTCCCTGTGCCGCGCCAATCCTGGGCCCTTCATCCGCCTCGTTTTCCGAACCCTGGCGCTCGACCTGCCGCAGACCTTCGAGATCCTCCGCCCCCACTACGGCGCCGACGCACCGGTGCGCTTCCGCACGCACGCCCAGCGGGAGGCGGCCATGCGCAGGCAGCCGTTCCGGCTCGACGGCGCCACGGTGGAGCTCGTGCCCTTCCGGCTGATCAAAGTCTCCCACACCAGTGACCACTACATGGTTCTCGTGGCCCTGCACAAGTACCCCATCGAGCAGCGGACCCCAAAGGACATCGCGGAGAACTGCAGCGGATTCGGGTTTGTCCATGAGATCGCCGTCACGGAGCGCGACCTCTCCTCGGTCTGCGCCATCCTTCAGCTGGAGCAACCCCGGGAGATCCCCTACGAGCTCCACATCGAATACTTCAATGGTTTCACCAGCGTCGTCCCCATCGAGATACTGAGTGTGTGGGAATGCTCCAAATCCTTCGACGCCAATGGAGACTACGTGTATATTTTCTAGCCCCCGGACGCGGCGGCTTGAGGCCTTGAGGGCCGGCGGGGTGCCTACCGTTTTTACTACGGCCGACCACATTGTAGCCTGGATGATGTCGGTGAGCACTTGGAGAGAGACGAAGCTTGTTTAGTGACTCTTGTGATCTTGTCTCGAGTACCTAAAGTTTTAATCCTTCATCTTTTGTTATGAAATGAAGCCGTTTAGCTATAAATTTTTTGATTGCCTGACAGTTGACAACGTGTTTCAGACAATGCTCGTTGCGTGACCAAATGTCAAATTTGGATTTTCTAATTTTATTAAAGGAATTTATATAACTTCAGTTCTTACAAATTTATATCTATGAATGCTAAAAAAAATTACAGTATGTTTTCTTTTCCTACGCTGAGCTCAGTTTCATAGGAGGTTGAACAACTTCGACATTTTTTTAAGTCACCCGCGTGGAATAGAATTATTTTTCCTTTGATTCTTATGTGCGTCTTCCAAATCGTGTAGGGTTACTTGGTCACAAAAAGGCTATTCATCAGAAAGTCATTTTGACTACCGAGCTGCAATGCTCTCTGTGTTCTTTTAAATCATACTTATAAGTTTAAAAAAATCTGAAAAGAATAGTGCACGATACCAATGATATATCCCACAAACGTGAAAATCTCGATTTGAAAAACTTTATATTTCGAGCTGCACAAAAAATTAAAAATCTTGGATCTTTTGGAGATTTTCGAAGAAACGAATAATCGTTGGCGTGTCGTTAAGTTAAGGTGGGGCCTTGAGGGCAGCGTGTGTGAGTGTGCAGGGATAGATACTCTGTATAATGAGACATGCATGAATGAGATGACAAATCTTGAATATTTTGGAGATTTAGCGTGTACATTTATATTCACACATTTGTCATTTTTGTGTACCTCAAATATGAAATATTTCAGATCAAAAAAAGTTTCACATTTGTGGGATACATTATCGACAACATGCAAGATTATTTTAAGATATTTTTGGAAACTTATAATATGATTGTTGAAAAGATTCCGGGACTATTCTTTAACGATATCCGGGTGAGGGACATCAATTCAAAGGAGAAGAGACCCTAGTTTACTTGAATCAAAGGTATTTGCCCTCATAATTGGCACTTTATTCCTCATCTACTTTTATTTTATTCACGGAATTCTAATCTTTTAATTTTTCAACGGATTAGCCTCAGAAATGCAACTGAAGGAAAAGACAACTGAAACTAAAAGCTTGACTTATGATCCAGAAATTTCTACTCGCTATGTAAGTGAGGTGAATTGCTCTTTTTTGTAAGTGAGGTGAATTGCTGCAAGAATGGCACATCAACATATGTTATCCCGCCGAAAACAAAATGTCTGCCATTTCATGGAATTTTTTCACCACGATCAAAGGAACTTGATCTTCGATATAATTCAATTAGCCATGTTATTTCCATCCTATTGGAATCATATTCTACATTTTTCCTATCCGATGAATAATCAATAAAAGGAGCCGATTTTCCGCCCAATAAACTCATTTGGGGTCCGATAATTCGGGGTATTTTACCAAATCTCTGCTACCGAGTAGTACTACTCCTCGTCTTCTTTTTTAACTCACTAGGAAATCAAACATGCAAAAAGTTCCCATGGAATGGCAGAGGAGAGGAGACCCGTGCAGCACACAACAAAATTCCTTCCGATTCCGAGTAAATTACATAAACCTACCACAATTGTCGGCTAAATCACAGGTCAGTGCTACTTTTGGTGATTTTTTCAAAATCCAACAAAGTTTGGGGCGAGGAGCAACAGATTGGGCAAATTTTCATCGGATTACATTTAAACAAGTTCTTGACAGGTTGACTGGTCAAAATAATAGCCACGTCAGCATATTTGACTTTTCTCCTCTCTCTCCTAGCAAGTCCCGTGCATGGGGCTTAAAGCAGACGCCGGGAGGCCAGGCGCCGGATCGCCGCGAGCCCCTGAGCTCGGCATGGTCGCTTCACACACGCACCCCCATCTACGACGCCACCGCCACGACCAGCCTCCTGGACGCGCCGCCACCTCCCGCCACAGCGCTGCCGCCATGCCTCGTGTGATTTGTAACACCCCGCCTCAAGATTGGTACTGACATGAAAAAATCACCAAAATAGGTACTGACTTGTGATTTGACCGACAATTGTGGTAGGTTTTTGTAATTTCCTCCCCGATTCCACTCCAAATGCTGGCGGCCGGCACCCGCCGCCCCCCATGCCGGAAGGGGCAGCGGCGTTGAAGCTCCTGCGCGAGGGGGAGGCCCCCGACGTCTGGCGGGTCTCGCACGACTACCTCGTCCACCTCGCCCTCCACGACTACCCCGTCGAGAAGCGCACCGAGAAGAAGATCCAGCGCCCCCCATGCCGGAAGGGGCAGCTGCCGCAGCTTCGGGTCCTGCGCCAGATCGACCCGGCCTGCTTCGCCGCGCCCGATCTCGCCACCGTCCATGTCGTCGCTCAGAACCAGGACCCTGGAGTGATCGCACACGAACTCCGGATCCAATACCGGGATGGCTCCATGAACGTCGTTAGCATTTACTAAACTAAGCCTTTCTAAAATGATATATATATTTTTTTTTTTTGGCACCGCTCACACTCCTACGACGCCCATCGACGCGTGCGCATTTACTAAGCTAAGCCTTTCCAAAATGATTGTTTTTTGAGAGAAAAATGATATAGTTGTCATACATGTATTTGTGTTCATAGGGTATCTCGATTTGTTCTATCTAACTGTACAATAACTCATCGTGTAAGCGTGTATTTTTCATCTGCCTGAAGGTGAAACCTGAGCTTCTCAACTAATTTGTAACCTGAACTGAATTCTATATTATTTTAATGCAATTAAGAAATTTTGGAGATAAAAACTGGGACTGCGAATCTGACCAAACGAACTAGAATATCTGAAGCTTTTTTTATTGCAGTTTGCGGCTTCCTGCACAACATTGATGAGCAAAAATGCCTTTCATATTCATATTAGCAGCATTTTGGTCTAGTGAATCCACCAATTCCTTTGAACACGCCTCACTGCACGTCTCTAAAGTACGATCATCTTTTTCTTTGAATTATATTTCATATAGATGTGCAGTGACAAACCAGGGCTGCATAATTTGAGTGATAAAACTGTTCTACCAAAGGGCTTGTTCTAAGAACATGGTACGATGGTTTAATAATAATTGTGTGTACACAGACTCCAATTTAGTTTGTAATCTATAACAAAAAAAAGAATGCTACTTCGCCTATTCATGTGCAGTCTTCTGAAAAGATGGAACCTGGACAATTTGTCTGCTGCCATCTGAGTATTCAACGATGAGGGAAGTTAAAAGAAACTGGGAAGAAATTTCACATATTCCCACCGCTATTGATATAACGGGCCATCTCTTACTGTCAGATGTTGATTTTAATTCTTGTGTTGTTAGAATGTAGTATATGCTTCCAAATCCATGTAATTTTTTCTGTAGCTGCTTATTTCTCACAATTGCATCTTGTCCATAAGTACCGGCAACATCTTGTAACCATTTTTGTGTTCTGCATTACAGATTTCTCTTCAAGGGCTTCAGAAGGACTGTTTGGAGGTTTTGTTGTCTATCATAAGAAGTTTTGTTCAAATAATTTTTTATTTTGGCCTACAATTTCAATATACAAAGATCATGTGTTCATATCCAGCGGATTTTTTCAACTCAATCCTTCATACAATCGAACACAATTAGACATGTCACTGGATAACTTACCCGCCAACCCGCTTGCGCGCGCACCCGCAATCCTGGACCGTCGGGCCGTCGGATGGCTGAAACCGACGGTCCAGGATTGCGGGTGCGCGCGCAAGCGGGTTGGCAAAATCCACGTCCTCACTCCAATCCTTTAGATTTCCTATTCCCACACTTTTCCTGTCATAAATCAAACAAGCCCTAAATTTGAAATTTGAAGATTGGTATCATGGTATAAGTCTAGGATCACTAGATATTTTCCTCCCACTCACACAGTCACACCCACACATCACGAACTCTTCCCGATTCCACCACACCGCTGTTTGCGTTCTTCTCCACCGAGAGCAAGATGCTGGCGGCAGGCGCCCACAGGTTCATGCCGGAGGGGGCGACGGCGCTGGAGATCCCCACCGACCGCCCGTCCTTCGTCACCGGCCTGTCCTACGGGACCCCCCCGGCCTTCACCGCGGTCTTCCTGCCGCCGGAGACGCCCACGGGACGCCCGGCCTCCGACATAGTGTACATCTACCTCGACGACCACACCCCAATCCCGCGCTGCAGTACCAGGCGCGGCGCCTCGCCTACGCCTACATCACCCCGGAGACTGCCTCTTTCCGCTAGTATGCTAGTGCGCGCGATGTCGATTGGTATGTTAGGCAAGGTGATGCATGTTTAGTACTGTAGCTTGTTTGGGGCTAGATTAATCCGTGGAGGAAGCTACTTAACTGTAATCATGCATGGTTTCTTTTATGAATGGAGGTCGGCTATGAAATTTGGTTTCGAGAAAGGCAATTAACATGTTGTGAACTTGAATACGCTTGCAGAAGTAAATCAATTTACATGTTCATGTATATTCCTTACGGTTCTCTGAGCATGCATACTCGCCATAAAAACCATATATTGGTGATGGCAACCAAATGAGTATAGCTGCTACATACTCCTACATTATGAAAAGGTAGTAAGGGTGAACTCATGAAAATACTGCATGTAGTATCAGCATTGTAGATGCTGTGCTGAATGGTAGTTTCTTATCGAGCGCACCTCAATTATTTTAGACGACTGTTTCATGTCCATCAATTTCATGAAGGTAACTTGGAAGCACTATCTAATAGAGGTGATCAGCTGAATGTTTGGCTTCTATGGTAGCTCAAACCAAATTGATGCAAGCTTTAAAAATCTTTTTTTTTTCACAAAAGTATATAAACATAAGCCAATTTTTAATTGGTCATTCAACTATTCTGAGCAAATAAAAGTTGCCTTTTGTTAATGGTGCAATCTTTAATTGGTCATTCAACTATTCTGAGCAAATAAAAGTTGCCTTTTGTTCTCACTTTATTTCAAAATCTCTTGTGAGAAAGCCCCCCTCCAAAAACCAAACTTTCCCTAACCAGGTTTGGGAATGGTAAAAACAAGACAGTTCTCATTCTTTGTTTACACTTGCAGTTTATTCTCTCTAATTGTACAAGAAATCATCATGTAATCGTGTGTTTTCATCTGCCTGTAGGTGGCTGAATTTCTCAACTACATTGAAACCTAAAGTGAATTCTAGATTGTTACAATGCAATTAAGGAAATTTGCAGCTAAAAAGTGAAACTGCTACACTAACCAAAACAACTAGGCCATCTGAAACATTTGATTGCCATTCCTGCACAGCCCTGATGAGCAAGCATGGTGCATTGAGAAACATTTGAATTCTATTTTGGTATACATGTGCAATTGTGCATTGACAAACCAGGAGTCCATTCAGTGTTTTCATAAAGCTGTTCTACCTATGGCTTGATCCTAAGAGCAAGGTCTCCACTTTAATTTCTAAGCTGTAAGAAACAGAATAATAATTCGTGAATTAATGAGCAGCCTTCTAATAATATGGAACCTGCACAGTTTGTGTGCTGCCATCAGAGTATTCAGCTGTCAGGTTGCTATAAGAAGTAGTATGCAGACTAAGGCATGGCCTAGTGGTGGGGAAGGGTTGATGCCTTCCCACCCACCCGAGTTCGAGTCCTCATGTTTGCAATTTCGGTGATATTGCACCCTCCTCTATCAAAAAACACGTGGTTTTCCCACGTTGAAATTTTTTTTTTAATAAGAAGTAGCATATGCTCCCAGATCCATGGAATATTACTTTGGCATCTTATTTCTAACACTTGCATCTCGTCCATAATAAGGACAACAATTTCCTGGTTAAGGTTGTCGATTTGAGACTCTAAGCTGCTGATGTGAAATCCTCTAAATTACATCGAGAGTTTTTGAATCCCCTTGCAGATAGTTGTTTTAGTTTGTCCTTATATGCTTAGGTTGTTTATGTTCACCCTGAGAAACAAGGATCGGGTGACTAGCATCCACACCAGCACCTTGTGATTACAAATCTAGGTAAGTTGCATAGATTTTTTTGTCGTTCATTAATTCTCTTTGCTGCCGGAGAAATGGCTTTTAGATGTGGCTGTCTAAGAAACCAAATGGTTACGAAGTCAAAAATTGCTATATCTCTTTCATTTATGAATGACTCCGTGTTTTCAAAGGTATATTATTTGATTGGTTCTTCTACCTGTTGCTCAAAAATAAAAATAAAATTATTGGTTGTGGGGCTGGAGAGGACAACAATGATCTGGTTAGTAAATGTGTAACGATCAAGAGGAAGTCCGAAAGGGTACGGGTAAGAAGGAGCAAATGCTGCTAAAATCCAAATTATCCGATGAAATGTCATATTTGGTGATGAACATGCACCAGTCGTGATATACATTCTTAGCTAGATCATTCTCATGGTTGTTTCCTTTTTCCTACACAGTTCCAGTGCCAGAAACAAACGGACAACTTCTGAACTTTTCTATCTGCACAGTACACACAGTTTGGTTGGTAAAAATCGTGTGAGTAGACCTGTGCACTACAAACAGTTTGGTACTTCTAAAATTGTGCATATCCCGACCTAGGATTGCCACCTGAGTGGTATGGAGCTTCAGGATGGGTATTTCCAGACTCGGAGGAGGCACTTTTAAAATCATATTGATATTTCTTCAAACATATGTAAACATAAGGTCAGTTTGAAATTTCATGGTGCAAACTTTGATTAGTCATTAACTATTCCGAGCTGATAAAAGTTACCTTCCATCGTCCTTTTTCACAACACTGTTGTGAGAAATACAACAAACCAAGCCGGCCCTAATCAAGTAGCTTTAGGCATGATGATAACAATATAGTTGACATGCATGTACTTGTGTTCATAGGGTATCTCAATTTGTTCGATCTAATTGTACAATAAATCATCGTTTAATCTTGTTTTTTTCATCTGCCTGAAGGTGAAACCTGAGCTTCTCAACTAATTTAAAACATGAACTAAATTCCAGATTGTTTTAATGCAATTAAGGGCTGCATAATTTCAGTGATAAAACTGTTCTACCAAAGGCTTCTTGTAAGAACATTTTATGATGGCTTAATAATAATATATACACACTCCAATGTAGTTTCCAACTATAACACAAAAGAATGCTAATTCGCCTATTCATGTGCAGTCTTCTGAAAAGATGGAACCTGGACAATTTGTCTGCTGCTATCTGAGTATTCAACTATCAGGGAAGCTAGAAGAAACTGGAAGAAATTTCACATATTCCCACCTCTATTGATATAACGGGCCATCTCTCGCTGTCAAATGTGGATTTTCTTATGTTGAGAGAATGTAGTATATGCTCCCAAATCCATGTAATTTTTTTCTGTAACTGCTTATTTATCACAATTGCATCTCGTCCATACGTACCGTCAACATCTTGTAACCATTTTCTGTCTTCTGCATTACAGATTTCTCTTTCAGGGCTTCAGAAAGACCAAAGTTTGGAGGTTTGTTATCGACCATAACATGTGATTTTATAAACCTTATCATCACATATATAGGTCAGACTTTCCCTACAATTCACGAGCATTCTGTTATTTAATACTCACTCCGTTCACAAAAAGATGTCTTCACCAACTTCAAATTTGAATGTATCTACACATTAAATTATGTCTAGATACATTCAAATTTAGTGTTGATTGAGACATCCTTTTATGAACGAAGGAAATATGAGAAGTCCGAAAAGGTACGTGAGAGAGGAGAGAGATCAATTTTTTCTCAAGACAGGAAAACATGCAACGAACGGACAGGCCAGTGCGTGGTAGTGGGCTGGGCCTCGGTTGCATAGTACGCCGTAGTAAATACAATTTCTGCAAAAAAAAAGAAAAACTGGGGCCATGGCCCGGTTTGACCCTAACTAAGCTCCGCGCTGAATTGCATGCATGCAGATGCAGTCAGTCGCCCAGCAACGAACGCCGCCGTCTACTTCGCCTGCCATCTCCGACTCCTTCCTCAGGATCCGATTTGTCTGCTGCGAGCTTCTTCTTCCTTCAATCTCCGACTCCTTCCTCACGATCCGATTTCCCCAAGCGAGCAAGCTTCGTCCACAACCCCTAAATCCTCGGAAAGAATCATCTCTTCTCTCCACCACTCAAAACCTGTTTGAGCAAATGGCCAAGGCAACCCGCAGCAGCGTTCTACACGTCACCATCACCCACGTGAGCTATCCGATGTCGGAGGCGCTACTTGGCCAGGTCTTTGATGTGTATGGAGTGAATGAGGTGTGCATGCTGATGAAACCAACTCATGTGGAGGCGTTCGTGCAGTACCGATCATGGCGTGAGGCGAGAAAAGCTCGAGGTGCGCTGCATGCTAGGAACATCTATGATGGTTGCTGCTACATGGACGTTCAGCACGCCCCGCCTAATTCCTTCACCGTTCACAGGCTCTCCAAGACCGAACGGGTAGTGGTGGACTGGGGTCGACTGGAGGTGCCCTCTTCTGCGCCTCCACCGGCTTCCACCGCCGCCCGCAACTGCAAGAAGGTTGATGCCTTGCCGGCTGCGCCCCACGGAAACTCATCTGTTGCCACCTCGACGCTCACAACTAACACCGATGTTGCTGCGCCGACGCCCACCGGGTGTTCAAAGGGATGCTCTGAAAACGACAACGACGACACCAACAGGTTCATGCCCGAGGGGGCGACAGCGCTGGAGATCCCCTCCAACCGCCCCTCCTTCGTCACCCGCTCATCCTACGGGGGCACTGCGACCTTCACCGCAGTCGCGTACGCCTACATTACACCGGCCGAGGCCCCTTGCCGCGCCCAACCGGGGCCCTTCATCCGCCTCGTCTTCCGCACCCTGGCGCTCGACCTGCCACAGACCTTCCAGGTCCGCCCGTCCTCCTCCTTCGGCGCCGACGCGACCATGCGCTTCCGCACGCCCGGCGACAGGGAGGCCGCCATGCGCCGGCAGCCGTTCGAGCTGGACGGCGCTACGGTGAAGCTGGTGCGTGACGACGACACCCCCTCTGTCAGGCTGGTCTACAACGACTACATCGTCCACGCGGCATTGCACCGCTACCCCGTCGACCAGCGCGCCGAGAAGACGATCGAGGGGAACTGCAGTAGCTTTGGGTACGTGTGCGAGATCGACCCTGCCTGCTTCGCAGCACCTGATCTCGCCACCGTCCGTGTCGTCCTTCAGCTTGAGGACCCTGCAGAGATACCCCACGAACTATGGATCGAATACCGTGATGGCTCCATCAGCGTCGTTCCTGTTGAGGTTGTCAGGGTTTGGCACCGCTCACACTCCTACGATGCCCATGGACAGTACGTGCGGATCTTCCAGGCCCCGGTTGCGTCCGCGTGATGGATTTGGCTCCAAAGAGTTTGCTCTGCTGATTTTTGCTCCAATCTATCTAGCTTTAGTTTTATGTAGGCCAATTTGTTAATTGGATGAATAATTGGGTTCTTCAGTTAGTTCTCTACCACCACTTAATTTAGCTGCTAGTGTAGCTGTGCAGGTGTTATCAATGGGTATATTAGGCAAGGTTATGCATGCTTAGGACTGTAGCTTGTGCGGGCTAGATTAGTACTATGTGGTGGAAGCTACCTTAACTGTAATCGTGCACGATTTTTTTAATGAAATGGAGGCGTATATGCTATGAACTTTGATTTGGAGAGAGGTAATTAACATGTTTCAAACCTGAAAGTGCTTGCAGGAGCAAGTAAATTAACATGTTGTTGTATTGCTCTAACGTTTTCTCAATCTATTCTATAAAAACATATATTTGGTGATAGCAACCTAATGATTAGCTGCCACATATGACATATATCTACATTGTGAAAATGTAGTAAGAGTGAACCATGAAAATTCTGCAAATAGTGTCACCATTGGTCAGTGTAAATGTTTCCTTTGCTTAAGCCTAGGTTTTCAGACATCAAATAATATCTTAGATTTGTTTGGTAAAGGGTATATATAAATATCCAAAATTCAGACATCACAGAGATTGTAGATGCTGTGCAGAATGGTAGTCACTCATCGATCACAGCTCAGCTATTTTTTAGGTCTGGTTCATGTCCATCGATTTCATGCAAGTAACATTGGAGAATTGCTATAGAGGCGAATTTCTTAATGGGAAGCAAAATCGGCTCACTGGATTAGTTCTCTATACTGTAGCTGTGTAGGTGATATCGATGTGTATGTTAGGCAAGGCGATGCATGCTTAGGAGTTAGGACTGTAGCTTGTTTGGGGCTAGGTTAATAATATGTGGTGGAAGCTACCTTAACTGTTATCATGCAAGATATTTTTTGTGAAATGGAGGCGTGATATGAAATTTGGTTTGGAGAGAGGCAATTAGCATGTTTCAAACCTGAAAATGCTTGCAGGAGCAAGTCAATTAACATGTTGTATTTCTCTACGGTTTTCTGAATCTATTCAATAAAAACATATGTTTAGTGAAAGTTTAGGCGTCTATGGGTGAAAATGCTCGTTTTTGCATATTAGAACTTTAATATGATAGTAATTAATCAATGCAAGTTTAGGTGCTTATGAGTGAAAACTTAGATGCCGATAGAGACGGCGAGGAGGATCAAACACGCGCCATGCATCCACGTCCCAACTGATCACTCCCCCGACGATTATCCGTCTCCCTCTACTCCTCGACCCCATGGGAGGCGAAGGCCTTCGTGGAGTGGGGTAAGGTGGCGATGACGACACATGGTTCCGTTGACTACCGCAAGTGTACCAGGTGCCCCGACTATAGCACGTAGAGGTGGCTCCGCGCATGGCCCCAGAGCGACGCGTAGGGATGTAAACTGTACGGATAATTTCCGAACCGAATTGAATCCGCATCCGCATCTGTTTTAAAAGACATGGTATGTAATTATGGAAATCCGCCGGATGCGGATAAGGATAATAGTTAGGCGGATATCCGACGAATATTGTAGAGGATATGGTATTGCTATTATTCGACGGATGCGGATTATCCGCCATTTTTGGCGGATTATCCGATATATTCTATTAATATATTCTATTAGGATAATCCGATTTATTAGCCTATTTAGTTCGCATAAATAGCCAGATCTATTGACACATTGACCTAATCACCTGTTTACGTCTTTCCATATATAACTAATCTTATCCGAGTAAGAGTTACACTCATTAATCATATAGTAGTATTCGTTTTATTGCGTGCAACCATGCACTTGCATCACGCAAACGTATTTGTATCCGGTCCGAATCCGCTCCGTTCCCGATCCATATCCGTAGTCCGATATTATCCGCATCCGGTTATTATCCGATCCGCTCCGAATCCAACAAAAAAAATATAGAAACGGATATGGAAAGAGCATTATCCGATCCGATTCAGTCCGACAAATAAATCATATAGGAGCCGACGTGCTTGACATGATGAAACTATCTGGTTTTTGCGACACGACGAGGCTGCACCAACGAAAGAATTTACTTTGTGGCGATACAAATATTTTATCTCCGTGCACGTACACATTTGCTAGTTTTTACTAGTTCATGTGGCTATAGGTGTGTGTGGTGTAGTGCAGCAAGCAATGGCACCGCAATATGCGATTCATGTGTCTTCGGGCTGAAAAGTCCAAAGTTGTTGGGAAAGTCAGCTTTGGATCACATGTGTAGATGCATCCACTACACAAAAATCATGTTTTTGAAAGTCAAAAAATTTGAAAAAAAAATTGGATACACATCTTGCCATTCTATACCCGTACAAAAAGTTTCGAGAAAAAAAAATTGTCCTGTTTATAAAGACAAATTTCGGTGCTAAAAATGACTTTTCACGAGACATTTTTCGTCTTTTTACATGGACTCGCAAAAATGTTTTTTTTTTCGTTAAACTTTGTGACCAAATATAACGCGCCTACAGATGCACATCCAAAAAAATTATCCAATTTTGTTGATATTTTAAAATACAATTTGAACAACAGGTACATATACACATGCGAATCAAAACACTATGTCAAAACTTGTCGCGCTGCAGTAGTTTCCCACTTTCCCCTCTGAACTCAATCATTGGAAGTCAAACATGAAAACAGTAGCACCATATGCAGTCGGTCGCCCAAGTTCCGCAACGAACGCCGCCATCAAATCGCCGCCATCAACGAACCGATCCCAAAAACGTTCCGTAATGTTCCCCGTCCAGACGGTGGCGGCGCGCGCGGGCGTCCTCCGCGACATGCCGGAGGGGGCGACGGCGCTGGAGATCCCCTCTCGATGGGACCGCCCGGACTTCGTCAACCGCCCCTGCTTCGATGGCCCTCCGCCCGCCAGCGCGGTCTTCCTGCCGCCGGAGATGCTCGAGGGACGCCAAGCACCCATGAAGGCCTACCTGAACTTCGCCCCCAATCCGGAGGCTGAATACTTCGCGCGGCGCCACGCGTTCGCCTACATCACCCCGGCCGACGCACCACGCCGCGCCGCGCCGGGCCCCTTCATCCGCCTCGTCTTCCGCACCCTGGCACTGGACCTGCCGCAGACCTTCGAGCTCTTCCCGCCCGAGCACGGCGCCGACGCGACGGTGCGCTTCCGCACACCCGACCACCGGGAGGCCGCCATGCGCCGGCAGCCGTTCGTGCTCGACGGCGCCACGGTGACGCTGGTGCGCGAGGGGGAGACCCCCGACGTAAGGCGCGACACGCTCGACTACATGGTCTACGCCGTGCTGCGCAACTACCCCGTCGAGCTCTGTACCATGAAGCGGGTCGAGGACAACTGCAACCGGTTCGGGTACGTGCGCGAGATCAGCCTGGCCTGCGTCCGCCGCTCGTCTCCCGACGTCGCCTCCATCCGCGTCGTCCTGCAGCTCCAGCACCCTCGGGAGATCCCCCACGAGCTCCGGCTCGACTTCGTTGATCGGTCCACCAGCGTCGTCCCCGTCGAGATCTTGAAGGTTTGGCACCGATCGCATTCGTACGACGCCGGTGGACAGTACGTGCGGATCTTCCGGACGCCGCCTGCGGTGGACGCTTGATGGATTCCAAGCTACAACAGGTTCGTTTCTGTTAATTGTGGCTACGCACTTGGCCAGGATCTTATTTAGAGCGGGAAGTGGTGACATTGTTTTTGATGTGATGGAATTAATAGAGTCGAATATTGTGTCTTGCCATTACTCCTAACGAATCGCTCCCCTCGAGCCCAACCTGGATGCTTCCCTTCAACCTGTTGTTTAGTTCAATCTGACGAACTTGCTGCCACCTGAACAAACTTGCTCCCGTGTAGGATAGAACTATGACTGCCGTAGTCAATTTCACGACTGCCTTTTCATATTGCGATCATTCCTTTAAATACCAGGTTCTTTGAGATTCTTTTGTGCTCAAGGCGCTCAATGTCTCTGCGTTTCAAATTTGCCCGTCACAAACAAGTAGGGCCAAACGACTAACTGGAGATCCCAAATTAGAGCGTGTGCGGGGCTTGACTGAAGGTGTCATACAAGAAATTATGTACACAGAATATTAGTATTAACTTCGGAAAATCTGTTAGAGGAGGACGAGAATGTTTAGCTTCAAAGAGGGAGAGCAAATTGGCTGTGACAAGATGACAAAAACACAAGCTTCTTTCATCATTGTGCAACTGCGTGAAAATAGCACAGTTTAATCAAAGGCTTCATAGACGACGATAGTTACATTGAGGGAAGAAAAAACTAGGCCCTTTGATAATTGATTCACATCAGAAGGACATAAACCGGATGGTACAGTTCTGAACAATGCGGATGCTCGAGCTCTGAAAGCTATGAAGGAGATGTTGTTAGCACCTTTCACTCCGGAGGACGTCACGGAATCTTTATGTGGGACTGGTGATGTCAAAGCTTCGTGCCTTGATGGTCACATCGTTTTTCTATGATGAATTTTGGATGATGGTAGAAGAGGATTTTGTTCTGAAGTTTTGAATTCACGACAATCGGGCGTGATACCTGATGGATAGAACGACACACCTATTGTTATGATGGTGCGAGTTTTGGTACTGTAACTTAAATCAATCAAAATTATGGTATGGTTAATACGATTTTCGAAAATTGAATTATATTTTGATATCACGTCCCATTATAACATATGAACAATAAAATTGTAATGTCACACGTCAGTGACGTAGAAAATTTTCAAATAGTATTTGTAATAGTGCAATATCAATATATACTAGTAGTTCAAATATAAAGTGATACATCCTATAGTTCAATGGTTCACATCAAAAGCACAAGTTTGTAAATTATTAATTCAATGCTTTGGTTGTCATCCAAAGCACAAGTCAAATATGGCATAACCAATCACTCATCATCTTTATTTTCAAGATCACCGACTTCAGGTAGAGCTTGATCCTCCGCAGCCAAGGGTGGACCTAGACATAAAATTCAGTGGGGGCGATGTAGATGAGTGGGGGCAATTATAGTAGAAATTCAAAATTTTGTGAAGAATTTTCCTTGAAATATGACTACAATACACTAAAATTGGAAGACGTGCGTCCGCCCCTGACCACAGCCGCCCCTGCTATTTGTTTTACCGAAGGCAAAGGGACGGGAAAATAGATAGAGTTTCCCGGGCCTTTTTCTCTCTCGGAGGGAAGGTGAGCGCCCGAAAAATGTTTTGCGCGTGATTCTAGCGACTCCCCACGCAAGTTGGTGGCCTCAATCACCACTTTTCTGGTGGATGAGCTCAACCATTTTTTTTGGAGAAAAGTTTCCTAGAATATGGCTAACCACACATCCAACACTACACATCAATAGTTCAAAAAAAAAACACACACTACAAACCAACGAATAACTACCTAAAAATATAACCGAAGTGAGGTCGGCGCCAAAGCCTTTCTGTTGCAAAATTTGCTTGACGCAAGAACAACGTTGATGCCGAATTGTTTCATAAGGATGTCATGCTCAGAATTACTCCCTCCGTTACTAAATTTAAGATGTTTTAGATGGTAGACATATTGTTAGATACATAATAAATTGAGTGAACATTTACATGAAATGTGTGCAGATACAATTTTATACAGCGGATAAAGTCTAAAATATCTTATACTCCCTAGTCCCTCCGTCCAAATAGTTGAGACATCTTTTTGTGTATGGAGGGGTATTTAGGAACTGAGGACCTCTTTGATTTAAAGGAAAAGAAAATCAAAGGAATAGGAAAGAGATGGGAATAGGAAGGATGTCTAGTGTAAAAGTATCCACGTGTCCCGATTCCACTTCCACCCCGCCGCCGTTTGCGTTCTCCGCGCGTCGACACCAAGATGCCGGCAGCCGACGCCCGCCAAACCATGCCGGAGGGGGCGACGGCGCTGGAGATCCCCTCCGACCGGCCGCCCTTCGCCACCCGCTCATCCTGGCACCCTCCACCCGCCACCGCGGTCTTCCTGCCGCCGGAGTCGACGACGCCCACGCCACGCCCGGCCTCCCCCAACCACGGCCGGCGCGTCGCGTACGCCTACATCACCCCGGCCGACGCCCCGTGCCGCGCCAAGCCCGGGCCCTTCATCCGCCTCGTCTTCCGCACCCTGGCCCTCGACCTGCTGCAGGCCTTCGAGGTCCGCCCCTCCTACTCCCACGGCGCCGAAGCGACGGTGCGGTTCCGGACGCCCCACGACAGGGAGGCCGCCATGCGCCGGCAGCCCTTCGCGCTCGACGGCGCTACGGTGAAGCTGGTGCGCCACGGCGAGACCCCCGACGCCAGGCTCGCCTCCGTCGACTACATCGTCCACGCCGCGTTGCACCGCTACCCCGTCGAGCAGCGCACCGAGAAGAGGATCGAGGGGAACTGCAGCGGCCTCGGGTACGTGCGCGAGATCGACACGGCATGCTTCGCGGCGCCCGATCTCGCCACCGTCCGCGTCGTCCTTCAGCTCGAGGACCCTGGAGAGATCCCCCACGAGCTACGGATCAAGTACCCCGATGGCTCCGTCAGCGTCGTCCCCGTCGAGATTGTCCGCCTCTGGCACCGCTCGCACTCCTACGACGCCGATGGACAGTACGTGCCCATCTTCCAGGCCCCGGTTGCATCCCCGTGATGGATTTCAAGCTCTAACAAATTTGCCCTGTTGATTTTTGCTGCAATCTAGTATAGCCTTTGTTTTATGCAGCACGGCCAGGTTCTTAATTAGAACCATAGCCGGCTTAGTCAGTTCCCCAAAGCTACCGCTTAATTAGTGACTGTGGATGATGGCCATAGTAAGTTAGAGAAGGTGATGCATGCTTAGTATATATACCTTGTCTGGGACTTAATCTGTGGTGGAAGCTAGATTAAATGTAACCATTGGTGCTATGCAATTTGGGTTGGAGAGAGGCAATTAACATGTTTGGAACCTGAAAACGCTTGCAGGAGCAAGTCAATTAACAGTTTGATATATTTCTGTACGATTTTGGTGATAGTGACCAATTGAGATGAGTATAGGTGCTACATACTCCTACATTGTTAAAAGGTAGTAAGAGGGAACCCATGAAAATCCTTCAAATAGTATATCACCATTGGTCAGTGTGCATGTTTCTCTTGCTTAAGTCATGGTTTTCAGACAACATCGAATAATATATCCTTGATTTGTTTGGTTAAAGGGCATCTAGTTAAAATATCCAAAATTATGATAGCAAAGTATCATAGATGCTATGCTGAATGGTAGTCGCTCATGATGCACAACTCAGTTATTCTCGAGGACTGTTTCGTGTCCAAGCGATTCAATGAAGGTAACATTGGAGCACTGCCTTATAGAGGCGATCAGCTGAATTGTCAGCTCACTATAGATCAAACCAAATTGATGCTAACTTTAAAAATCCTAAAATTTCTTCAGACATATATAAATTAAGGTTCGTTTGAAATTTCATGGTGCAAACTTTAATTGTTTATTTAACTATTTTGAGCTAATAAAAATTACCTTTTATTATCATTTTATTTTCCAAAACTCTTGTGAGAAATACCCCCAAACCAAACTGGCCCTAAGAAAGTTTAGGTGTGATAATAACAAGACATTTTACATTATTTATGTACACAAGGTATTGCAAGTTACTCTCTCTAATTGTACAATAATGAATCATTTAATCGTGTGTTTTCATAAGCCTGAAGGTGGAACCTGAATTTCTCGACTACATTGAAACCTAAATTGAATGTTACAATGCAATTAAGGAAATCTGCAGCGAAATGGTGAAACAGCTTAAAAACTAGCCATGACAACTAGGACATCTGAAGCATTTGATTGCCATTCCTGCAAAACCCTGATGAGCTAGCATCCTCC
Source organism: Poa pratensis (assembly GCA_947311845.1). Classification (NCBI taxonomy): domain Eukaryota; kingdom Viridiplantae; phylum Streptophyta; class Magnoliopsida; order Poales; family Poaceae; genus Poa; species Poa pratensis. The sequence continues at coordinate 15,621,312 of CAMZMU010000048.1, forward strand.
TGCTCGGCAGCTGCATTTTGGTCTAGTGAATCCACCCGTTCCTTTGAACACATCTCACCGGTTATGTACATGTTTTTGGTGAATTTAATTTTGTTATACATGTGCAGTGACAAACCAGGAGTGCATGATTTCAGTGTTTTTAGAAAGTTGATCTACCATTGACTTGGTTCTAAGAGCAAAAGGTATGCCGGCTTAATTATGTGTACGCTCCAGTTTAGTTTCTAATCTATAACAAAAAGAACACTAATTCGCGAATTCATGCACAGTTTTCTGAAAATGTGGAACCTGGACAGTTTGTCTGCTGTCATCAGAGTATTCAACTGTCAGGGAGCTAGAAGAAGTAGCATATGCTTCCAAATCCATGAAATTTTCTTTAGCAGCTTATTTCTCACACTTCATCTCGTTCATAATTAGCGGCAACATCTTAATTACCCTTGTATTCTGCATCTCGTTTCGAGGTTTCATTGTGTGCCATAACATGTGATGTCTATACCTTATTACAGATAAAGGTCAGATTTCTCTCCATTCACTGCAGTTAGCGAAAGTCCCCCATGATTGTCAGGGTTGTCGAGGCTTTCCACTTGTTCATGGTCATGTACCAGGGCCACATGCCCAAATATTTTCTGCTTGCCAACAAGGACAGCAATTTCTTGGTCAAGGCAAGGCTGTAGATTTCAGACTCTCTGAGCTGCTGATACAAAATCCTCTAAATTACATCGAGAGTTATTGAATTCCCTTGCAGAAAGGTGTTTCAGTTTATCTTTATATGCTAGGAGGTTCATGTTCACTCAGAAAACCATAGCATCGCCAGTGCCTTGTGTTCATAAAAGCCAGGTAAGTTGCGTAGATTTTTTTTGTTGCCACTCATTAATTCCTCTTTGCTGCCGGAGAAATGGAATTTAGGTGTGGCTGTCCAGGAAACCAAATCGTTACGAAGTCAAAATTGCTATTGTCAATTTCGTTTATGCAAGTAAATGATTGACTGCGTTTTTCAAAGACATATTATTTGATTGGTAATTCTACCCCTTCTAAATAACGTAAATACTATTTGATTGGTTGTGCGGCTGCAGAGGACAACAATGATCTGCAGTTTCTTCTCATGTTAGTATATGTGAAACAATCAAGAGGTAGTCCGAAACGGTATGGGTAAGGAGGAGCAGATGCTGCAAAAAGCGAAATTATCTGATGAAATGAGAGATTCGATGATGACCATGCACCTATGTTCCTGCCTAGTCGTCAATATGCATTCTTATTATCTAAAATCATTCCCATGGTTGTGTCCTTTTTACTACTCAGTTCCAATGCCATAAACAAATGGACAACTTCTGAACTTCTTTATCTGTTCAGTACACACAGCTTGGTTGTTCGGAATTGTGTGAGTAGACCTGTGCACTACACACAGTCTGGTCCTTGTGCAATTTGTATTTCTGACCTAGGATTGCCACCTGATCTCTGAGTGCTGTGGAGCTTCAGGATGGGTATTTCCAGATTAGGCCAGGATGCACTCTTGACAAGGATGGGTAATCGCAAATCGATGTCCTCGGTATTCTCTCATGCAGCTGCTCTGCTGCCGTTTATGGAGTGTGGCTTGTAGTCGCAAATTGATGTCCTCGGTTTTCTATTTTCAGTCGATGTTGTTGATGGTATCGTTTCGTTTGTAAACACGAACCAAATTCTTAGACGAATTTGGCACCGGTGTGTGATTTGAATTAGCATGTTGGACACCCTGTACTGTTTGTAGTGCTCATGTGCAACGGTACAAGTTTGAGGCACCAACCAGCAGCACCATGGCATACCGCCGAATACGCTGCTCTACAAATGGAGGATTCGGCAGCAGGAGTAGCGAATATGGCTGGCATAGTCCAGATGTATAATTAAAACTGATGTGACATTAGCATCCATTTTGATAGCCACGATTACAGAAACAGATCATATATATACGAGTGATTCAACGCTGCAGTTAAAATTCAGAGCTGAAAAAAAATCTCAGAATTACACGAACCTTTCAAACCGCACCAAGCCACTACAACACAGTAAAACATTAATAATACTACAAAGAATCACACTAACATTACTGAAATTAATTAAGCCAGCTACGGCTCTTAACCAAGAACCTGAACCACTTCATGTTCCTGACATTAAGCAGATCATCGCATCATAGCAGCCAGAACCAAACCAAACAGAGCACCGCATCAGGCCGCCGCAGTCGGGTCCTGGAACTGGAAGAGACGCACGTACCGTCCACCGGCGTCGTAGGACTTGGAGCGGTCCCAGACAATTACATAAACCTACCACAATTGTCGGCTAAATCACAGGTCAGTGCTACTTTTGGTGATTTTTTCAAAATCCAACAAAGTTTGGGGCGAGGAGCAACAGATTGGGCAAATTTTCATCGGATTACATTTAAACAAGTTCTTGACAGGTTGACTGGTCAAAATAATAGCCACGTCAGCATATTTGACTTTTCTCCTCTCTCTCCTAGCAAGTCCCGTGCATGGGGCTTAAAGCAGACGCCGGGAGGCCAGGCGCCGGATCGCCGCGAGCCCCTGAGCTCGGCATGGTCGCTTCACACACGCACCCCCATCTACGACGCCACCGCCACGACCAGCCTCCTGGACGCGCCGCCACCTCCCGCCACAGCGCTGCCGCCATGCCTCGTGTGATTTGTAACACCCCGCCTCAAGATTGGTACTGACATGAAAAAATCACCAAAATAGGTACTGACTTGTGATTTGACCGACAATTGTGGTAGGTTTTTGTAATTTCCTCCCCGATTCCACTCCAAATGCTGGCGGCCGGCACCCGCCGCCCCCCATGCCGGAAGGGGCAGCGGCGTTGAAGCTCCTGCGCGAGGGGGAGGCCCCCGACGTCTGGCGGGTCTCGCACGACTACCTCGTCCACCTCGCCCTCCACGACTACCCCGTCGAGAAGCGCACCGAGAAGAAGATCCAGCGCCCCCCATGCCGGAAGGGGCAGCTGCCGCAGCTTCGGGTCCTGCGCCAGATCGACCCGGCCTGCTTCGCCGCGCCCGATCTCGCCACCGTCCATGTCGTCGCTCAGAACCAGGACCCTGGAGTGATCGCACACGAACTCCGGATCCAATACCGGGATGGCTCCATGAACGTCGTTAGCATTTACTAAACTAAGCCTTTCTAAAATGATATATATATTTTTTTTTTTTGGCACCGCTCACACTCCTACGACGCCCATCGACGCGTGCGCATTTACTAAGCTAAGCCTTTCCAAAATGATTGTTTTTTGAGAGAAAAATGATATAGTTGTCATACATGTATTTGTGTTCATAGGGTATCTCGATTTGTTCTATCTAACTGTACAATAACTCATCGTGTAAGCGTGTATTTTTCATCTGCCTGAAGGTGAAACCTGAGCTTCTCAACTAATTTGTAACCTGAACTGAATTCTATATTATTTTAATGCAATTAAGAAATTTTGGAGATAAAAACTGGGACTGCGAATCTGACCAAACGAACTAGAATATCTGAAGCTTTTTTTATTGCAGTTTGCGGCTTCCTGCACAACATTGATGAGCAAAAATGCCTTTCATATTCATATTAGCAGCATTTTGGTCTAGTGAATCCACCAATTCCTTTGAACACGCCTCACTGCACGTCTCTAAAGTACGATCATCTTTTTCTTTGAATTATATTTCATATAGATGTGCAGTGACAAACCAGGGCTGCATAATTTGAGTGATAAAACTGTTCTACCAAAGGGCTTGTTCTAAGAACATGGTACGATGGTTTAATAATAATTGTGTGTACACAGACTCCAATTTAGTTTGTAATCTATAACAAAAAAAAAGAATGCTACTTCGCCTATTCATGTGCAGTCTTCTGAAAAGATGGAACCTGGACAATTTGTCTGCTGCCATCTGAGTATTCAACGATGAGGGAAGTTAAAAGAAACTGGGAAGAAATTTCACATATTCCCACCGCTATTGATATAACGGGCCATCTCTTACTGTCAGATGTTGATTTTAATTCTTGTGTTGTTAGAATGTAGTATATGCTTCCAAATCCATGTAATTTTTTCTGTAGCTGCTTATTTCTCACAATTGCATCTTGTCCATAAGTACCGGCAACATCTTGTAACCATTTTTGTGTTCTGCATTACAGATTTCTCTTCAAGGGCTTCAGAAGGACTGTTTGGAGGTTTTGTTGTCTATCATAAGAAGTTTTGTTCAAATAATTTTTATTTTGGCCTACAATTTCAATATACAAAGATCATGTGTTCATATCCAGCGGATTTTTTCAACTCAATCCTTCATACAATCGAACACAATTAGACATGTCACTGGATAACTTACCCGCCAACCCGCTTGCGCGCGCACCCGCAATCCTGGACCGTCGGGCCGTCGGATGGCTGAAACCGACGGTCCAGGATTGCGGGTGCGCGCGCAAGCGGGTTGGCAAAATCCACGTCCTCACTCCAATCCTTTAGATTTCCTATTCCCACACTTTTCCTGTCATAAATCAAACAAGCCCTAAATTTGAAATTTGAAGATTGGTATCATGGTATAAGTCTAGGATCACTAGATATTTTCCTCCCACTCACACAGTCACACCCACACATCACGAACTCTTCCCGATTCCACCACACCGCTGTTTGCGTTCTTCTCCACCGAGAGCAAGATGCTGGCGGCAGGCGCCCACAGGTTCATGCCGGAGGGGGCGACGGCGCTGGAGATCCCCACCGACCGCCCGTCCTTCGTCACCGGCCTGTCCTACGGGACCCCCCCGGCCTTCACCGCGGTCTTCCTGCCGCCGGAGACGCCCACGGGACGCCCGGCCTCCGACATAGTGTACATCTACCTCGACGACCACACCCCAATCCCGCGCTGCAGTACCAGGCGCGGCGCCTCGCCTACGCCTACATCACCCCGGAGACTGCCTCTTTCCGCTAGTATGCTAGTGCGCGATGTCGATTGGTATGTTAGGCAAGGTGATGCATGTTTAGTACTGTAGCTTGTTTGGGGCTAGATTAATCCGTGGAGGAAGCTACTTAACTGTAATCATGCATGGTTTCTTTTATGAATGGAGGTCGGCTATGAAATTTGGTTTCGAGAAAGGCAATTAACATGTTGTGAACTTGAATACGCTTGCAGAAGTAAATCAATTTACATGTTCATGTATATTCCTTACGGTTCTCTGAGCATGCATACTCGCCATAAAAACCATATATTGGTGATGGCAACCAAATGAGTATAGCTGCTACATACTCCTACATTATGAAAAGGTAGTAAGGGTGAACTCATGAAAATACTGCATGTAGTATCAGCATTGTAGATGCTGTGCTGAATGGTAGTTTCTTATCGAGCGCACCTCAATTATTTTAGACGACTGTTTCATGTCCATCAATTTCATGAAGGTAACTTGGAAGCACTATCTAATAGAGGTGATCAGCTGAATGTTTGGCTTCTATGGTAGCTCAAACCAAATTGATGCAAGCTTTAAAAATCTTTTTTTCCTACAAAGCCGATGGACATACGTCCCATCTTTCATTGGTTGCATTTTGTATTTTCAAGCTCTAACAATTTGCCCTGTTGTTTTTGCTGCAATCTATTAAAATCTTTGTTTTATGCAGCACGGCCAGGTTCTTAATTTCCCTAGCCGGTTAGGAAGTTCCCCAAAGCTATTCGCTTAATTAGTGACTGTGGATGATGGCCATAGTAAGTTACAGAAGGTGATTCATGCTTAGTATATATATACCTTGTCTGGGACTTAATCTGTGGTGAAGCTAGATTAAATGTAACCATTGGTGCTATGCAATTTAGGTTGGAGAAGGCAATTAACATGTTTGGAACCTGAAACGCTGCAGGAGCAAGCAATTAACATTTGAAACATTTCTGTTCGATTTTGGTGATAGTGAGCAATTGTGCATTGAGAAACAGGTGCTTCATACTCCTACATTGTTAAAAGGTAGTAAGAGGGAACCCATGAAAATCCTTCAAATAGTATATCACCATTGGTCAGTGTGCATGTTTCTCTTGCTTAAGTCATGGTTTTCAGACAACATCGAATAATATATCCTTGATTTGTTTGGTTAAAGGGCATCTAGTTAAAATATCCAAAATTATGATAGCAAAGTATCATAGATGCTATGCTGAATGGTAGTCGCTCATGATGCACAACTCAGTTATTCTCGAGGACTGTTTCGTGTCCAAGCGATTCAATGAAGGTAACATTGGAGCACTGCCTTATAGAGGCGATCAGCTGAATTGTCAGCTCACTATAGATCAAACCAAATTGATGCTAACTTTAAAAATCCTAAAATTTCTTCAGACATATATAAATTAAGGTTCGTTTGAAATTTCATGGTGCAAACTTTAATTGTTTATTTAACTATTTTGAGCTAATAAAAATTACCTTTTATTATCATTTTATTTTCCAAAACTCTTGTGAGAAATACCCCCAAACCAAACTGGCCCTAAGAAAGTTTAGGTGTGATAATAACAAGACATTTTACATTATTTATGTACACAAGGTATTGCAAGTTACTCTCTCTAATTGTACAATAATGAATCATTTAATCGTGTGTTTTCATAAGCCTGAAGGTGGAACCTGAATTTCTCGACTACATTGAAACCTAAATTGAATGTTACAATGCAATTAAGGAAATCTGCAGCGAAATGGTGAAACAGCTTAAAAACTAGCCATGACAACTAGGACATCTGAAGCATTTGATTGCCATTCCTGCAAAACCCTGATGAGCTAGCATCCTCCTGCTCGGCAGCTGCATTTTGGTCTAGTGAATCCACCCGTTCCTTTGAACACATCTCACCGGTTATGTACATGTTTTTGGTGAATTTAATTTTGTTATACATGTGCAGTGACAAACCAGGAGTGCATGATTTCAGTGTTTTTAGAAAGTTGATCTACCATTGACTTGGTTCTAAGAGCAAAAGGTATGCCGGCTTAATTATGTGTACGCTCCAGTTTAGTTTCTAATCTATAACAAAAAGAACACTAATTCGCGAATTCATGCACAGTTTTCTGAAAATGTGGAACCTGGACAGTTTGTCTGCTGTCATCAGAGTATTCAACTGTCAGGGAGCTAGAAGAAGTAGCATATGCTTCCAAATCCATGAAATTTTCTTTAGCAGCTTATTTCTCACACTTCATCTCGTTCATAATTAGCGGCAACATCTTAATTACCTTGTATTCTGCATCTCGTTTCGAGGTTTCATTGTGTGCCATAACATGTGATGTCTATACCTTATTACAGATAAAGGTCAGATTTCTCTCCATTCACTGCAGTTAGCGAAAGTCCCCATGATTGTCAGGGTTGTCGAGGCTTTCCACTTGTTCATGGTCATGTACCAGGGCCACATGCCCAAATATTTTCTGCTTGCCAACAAGGACAGCAATTTCTTGGTCAAGGCAAGGCTGTAGATTTCAGACTCTCTGAGCTGCTGATACAAAATCCTCTAAATTACATCGAGAGTTATTGAATTCCCTTGCAGAAAGGTGTTTCAGTTTATCTTTATATGCTAGGAGGTTCATGTTCACTCAGAAAACCATAGCATCGCCAGTGCCTTGTGTTCATAAAAGCCAGGTAAGTTGCGTAGATTTTTTTTGTTGCCACTCATTAATTCCTCTTTGCTGCCGGAGAAATGGAATTTAGGTGTGGCTGTCCAGGAAACCAAATCGTTACGAAGTCAAAATTGCTATTGTCAATTTCGTTTATGCAAGTAAATGATTGACTGCGTTTTTCAAAGACATATTATTTGATTGGTAATTCTACCCCTTCTAAATAACGTAAATACTATTTGATTGGTTGTGCGGCTGCAGAGGACAACAATGATCTGCAGTTTCTTCTCATGTTAGTATATGTGAAACAATCAAGAGGTAGTCCGAAACGGTATGGGTAAGGAGGAGCAGATGCTGCAAAAAGCGAAATTATCTGATGAAATGAGAGATTCGATGATGACCATGCACCTATGTTCCTGCCTAGTCGTCAATATGCATTCTTATTATCTAAAATCATTCCCATGGTTGTGTCCTTTTTACTACTCAGTTCCAATGCCATAAACAAATGGACAACTTCTGAACTTCTTTATCTGTTCAGTACACACAGCTTGGTTGTTCGGAATTGTGTGAGTAGACCTGTGCACTACACACAGTCTGGTCCTTGTGCAATTTGTATTTCTGACCTAGGATTGCCACCTGATCTCTGAGTGCTGTGGAGCTTCAGGATGGGTATTTCCAGATTAGGCCAGGATGCACTCTTGACAAGGATGGGTAATCGCAAATCGATGTCCTCGGTATTCTCTCATGCAGCTGCTCTGCTGCCGTTTATGGAGTGTGGCTTGTAGTCGCAAATTGATGTCCTCGGTTTTCTATTTTCAGTCGATGTTGTTGATGGTATCGTTTCGTTTGTAAACACGAACCAAATTCTTAGACGAATTTGGCACCGGTGTGTGATTTGAATTAGCATGTTGGACACCCTGTACTGTTTGTAGTGCTCATGTGCAACGGTACAAGTTTGAGGCACCAACCAGCAGCACCATGGCATACCGCCGAATACGCTGCTCTACAAATGGAGGATTCGGCAGCAGGAGTAGCGAATATGGCTGGCATAGTCCAGATGTATAATTAAAACTGATGTGACATTAGCATCCATTTTGATAGCCACGATTACAGAAACAGATCATATATATACGAGTGATTCAACGCTGCAGTTAAAATTCAGAGCTGAAAAAAAATCTCAGAATTACACGAACCTTTCAAACCGCACCAAGCCACTACAACACAGTAAAACATTAATAATACTACAAAGAATCACACTAACATTACTGAAATTAATTAAGCCAGCTACGGCTCTTAACCAAGAACCTGAACCACTTCATGTTCCTGACATTAAGCAGATCATCGCATCATAGCAGCCAGAACCAAACCAAACAGAGCACCGCATCAGGCCGCCGCAGTCGGGTCCTGGAACTGGAAGAGACGCACGTACCGTCCACCGGCGTCGTAGGACTTGGAGCGGTCCCAGACAATTACATAAACCTACCACAATTGTCGGCTAAATCACAGGTCAGTGCTACTTTTGGTGATTTTTTCAAAATCCAACAAAGTTTGGGGCGAGGAGCAACAGATTGGGCAAATTTTCATCGGATTACATTTAAACAAGTTCTTGACAGGTTGACTGGTCAAAATAATAGCCACGTCAGCATATTTGACTTTTCTCCTCTCTCTCCTAGCAAGTCCCGTGCATGGGGCTTAAAGCAGACGCCGGGAGGCCAGGCGCCGGATCGCCGCGAGCCCCTGAGCTCGGCATGGTCGCTTCACACACGCACCCCCATCTACGACGCCACCGCCACGACCAGCCTCCTGGACGCGCCGCCACCTCCCGCCACAGCGCTGCCGCCATGCCTCGTGTGATTTGTAACACCCCGCCTCAAGATTGGTACTGACATGAAAAAATCACCAAAATAGGTACTGACTTGTGATTTGACCGACAATTGTGGTAGGTTTTTGTAATTTCCTCCCCGATTCCACTCCAAATGCTGGCGGCCGGCACCCGCCGCCCCCCATGCCGGAAGGGGCAGCGGCGTTGAAGCTCCTGCGCGAGGGGGAGGCCCCCGACGTCTGGCGGGTCTCGCACGACTACCTCGTCCACCTCGCCCTCCACGACTACCCCGTCGAGAAGCGCACCGAGAAGAAGATCCAGCGCCCCCCATGCCGGAAGGGGCAGCTGCCGCAGCTTCGGGTCCTGCGCCAGATCGACCCGGCCTGCTTCGCCGCGCCCGATCTCGCCACCGTCCATGTCGTCGCTCAGAACCAGGACCCTGGAGTGATCGCACACGAACTCCGGATCCAATACCGGGATGGCTCCATGAACGTCGTTAGCATTTACTAAACTAAGCCTTTCTAAAATGATATATATATTTTTTTTTTTTGGCACCGCTCACACTCCTACGACGCCCATCGACGCGTGCGCATTTACTAAGCTAAGCCTTTCCAAAATGATTGTTTTTTGAGAGAAAAATGATATAGTTGTCATACATGTATTTGTGTTCATAGGGTATCTCGATTTGTTCTATCTAACTGTACAATAACTCATCGTGTAAGCGTGTATTTTTCATCTGCCTGAAGGTGAAACCTGAGCTTCTCAACTAATTTGTAACCTGAACTGAATTCTATATTATTTTAATGCAATTAAGAAATTTTGGAGATAAAAACTGGGACTGCGAATCTGACCAAACGAACTAGAATATCTGAAGCTTTTTTTATTGCAGTTTGCGGCTTCCTGCACAACATTGATGAGCAAAAATGCCTTTCATATTCATATTAGCAGCATTTTGGTCTAGTGAATCCACCAATTCCTTTGAACACGCCTCACTGCACGTCTCTAAAGTACGATCATCTTTTTCTTTGAATTATATTTCATATAGATGTGCAGTGACAAACCAGGGCTGCATAATTTGAGTGATAAAACTGTTCTACCAAAGGGCTTGTTCTAAGAACATGGTACGATGGTTTAATAATAATTGTGTGTACACAGACTCCAATTTAGTTTGTAATCTATAACAAAAAAAAAGAATGCTACTTCGCCTATTCATGTGCAGTCTTCTGAAAAGATGGAACCTGGACAATTTGTCTGCTGCCATCTGAGTATTCAACGATGAGGGAAGTTAAAAGAAACTGGGAAGAAATTTCACATATTCCCACCGCTATTGATATAACGGGCCATCTCTTACTGTCAGATGTTGATTTTAATTCTTGTGTTGTTAGAATGTAGTATATGCTTCCAAATCCATGTAATTTTTTCTGTAGCTGCTTATTTCTCACAATTGCATCTTGTCCATAAGTACCGGCAACATCTTGTAACCATTTTTGTGTTCTGCATTACAGATTTCTCTTCAAGGGCTTCAGAAGGACTGTTTGGAGGTTTTGTTGTCTATCATAAGAAGTTTTGTTCAAATAATTTTTTATTTTGGCCTACAATTTCAATATACAAAGATCATGTGTTCATATCCAGCGGATTTTTTCAACTCAATCCTTCATACAATCGAACACAATTAGACATGTCACTGGATAACTTACCCGCCAACCCGCTTGCGCGCGCACCCGCAATCCTGGACCGTCGGGCCGTCGGATGGCTGAAACCGACGGTCCAGGATTGCGGGTGCGCGCGCAAGCGGGTTGGCAAAATCCACGTCCTCACTCCAATCCTTTAGATTTCCTATTCCCACACTTTTCCTGTCATAAATCAAACAAGCCCTAAATTTGAAATTTGAAGATTGGTATCATGGTATAAGTCTAGGATCACTAGATATTTTCCTCCCACTCACACAGTCACACCCACACATCACGAACTCTTCCCGATTCCACCACACCGCTGTTTGCGTTCTTCTCCACCGAGAGCAAGATGCTGGCGGCAGGCGCCCACAGGTTCATGCCGGAGGGGGCGACGGCGCTGGAGATCCCCACCGACCGCCCGTCCTTCGTCACCGGCCTGTCCTACGGGACCCCCCCGGCCTTCACCGCGGTCTTCCTGCCGCCGGAGACGCCCACGGGACGCCCGGCCTCCGACATAGTGTACATCTACCTCGACGACCACACCCCAATCCCGCGCTGCAGTACCAGGCGCGGCGCCTCGCCTACGCCTACATCACCCCGGAGACTGCCTCTTTCCGCTAGTATGCTAGTGCGCGCGATGTCGATTGGTATGTTAGGCAAGGTGATGCATGTTTAGTACTGTAGCTTGTTTGGGGCTAGATTAATCCGTGGAGGAAGCTACTTAACTGTAATCATGCATGGTTTCTTTTATGAATGGAGGTCGGCTATGAAATTTGGTTTCGAGAAAGGCAATTAACATGTTGTGAACTTGAATACGCTTGCAGAAGTAAATCAATTTACATGTTCATGTATATTCCTTACGGTTCTCTGAGCATGCATACTCGCCATAAAAACCATATATTGGTGATGGCAACCAAATGAGTATAGCTGCTACATACTCCTACATTATGAAAAGGTAGTAAGGGTGAACTCATGAAAATACTGCATGTAGTATCAGCATTGTAGATGCTGTGCTGAATGGTAGTTTCTTATCGAGCGCACCTCAATTATTTTAGACGACTGTTTCATGTCCATCAATTTCATGAAGGTAACTTGGAAGCACTATCTAATAGAGGTGATCAGCTGAATGTTTGGCTTCTATGGTAGCTCAAACCAAATTGATGCAAGCTTTAAAAATCTTTTTTTTTTCACAAAAGTATATAAACATAAGCCAATTTTTAATTGGTCATTCAACTATTCTGAGCAAATAAAAGTTGCCTTTTGTTAATGGTGCAATCTTTAATTGGTCATTCAACTATTCTGAGCAAATAAAAGTTGCCTTTTGTTCTCACTTTATTTCAAAATCTCTTGTGAGAAAGCCCCCCTCCAAAAACCAAACTTTCCCTAACCAGGTTTGGGAATGGTAAAAACAAGACAGTTCTCATTCTTTGTTTACACTTGCAGTTTATTCTCTCTAATTGTACAAGAAATCATCATGTAATCGTGTGTTTTCATCTGCCTGTAGGTGGCTGAATTTCTCAACTACATTGAAACCTAAAGTGAATTCTAGATTGTTACAATGCAATTAAGGAAATTTGCAGCTAAAAAGTGAAACTGCTACACTAACCAAAACAACTAGGCCATCTGAAACATTTGATTGCCATTCCTGCACAGCCCTGATGAGCAAGCATGGTGCATTGAGAAACATTTGAATTCTATTTTGGTATACATGTGCAATTGTGCATTGACAAACCAGGAGTCCATTCAGTGTTTTCATAAAGCTGTTCTACCTATGGCTTGATCCTAAGAGCAAGGTCTCCACTTTAATTTCTAAGCTGTAAGAAACAGAATAATAATTCGTGAATTAATGAGCAGCCTTCTAATAATATGGAACCTGCACAGTTTGTGTGCTGCCATCAGAGTATTCAGCTGTCAGGTTGCTATAAGAAGTAGTATGCAGACTAAGGCATGGCCTAGTGGTGGGGAAGGGTTGATGCCTTCCCACCCACCCGAGTTCGAGTCCTCATGTTTGCAATTTCGGTGATATTGCACCCTCCTCTATCAAAAAACACGTGGTTTTCCCACGTTGAAATTTTTTTTTTAATAAGAAGTAGCATATGCTCCCAGATCCATGGAATATTACTTTGGCATCTTATTTCTAACACTTGCATCTCGTCCATAATAAGGACAACAATTTCCTGGTTAAGGTTGTCGATTTGAGACTCTAAGCTGCTGATGTGAAATCCTCTAAATTACATCGAGAGTTTTTGAATCCCCTTGCAGATAGTTGTTTTAGTTTGTCCTTATATGCTTAGGTTGTTTATGTTCACCCTGAGAAACAAGGATCGGGTGACTAGCATCCACACCAGCACCTTGTGATTACAAATCTAGGTAAGTTGCATAGATTTTTTTGTCGTTCATTAATTCTCTTTGCTGCCGGAGAAATGGCTTTTAGATGTGGCTGTCTAAGAAACCAAATGGTTACGAAGTCAAAAATTGCTATATCTCTTTCATTTATGAATGACTCCGTGTTTTCAAAGGTATATTATTTGATTGGTTCTTCTACCTGTTGCTCAAAAATAAAAATAAAATTATTGGTTGTGGGGCTGGAGAGGACAACAATGATCTGGTTAGTAAATGTGTAACGATCAAGAGGAAGTCCGAAAGGGTACGGGTAAGAAGGAGCAAATGCTGCTAAAATCCAAATTATCCGATGAAATGTCATATTTGGTGATGAACATGCACCAGTCGTGATATACATTCTTAGCTAGATCATTCTCATGGTTGTTTCCTTTTTCCTACACAGTTCCAGTGCCAGAAACAAACGGACAACTTCTGAACTTTTCTATCTGCACAGTACACACAGTTTGGTTGGTAAAAATCGTGTGAGTAGACCTGTGCACTACAAACAGTTTGGTACTTCTAAAATTGTGCATATCCCGACCTAGGATTGCCACCTGAGTGGTATGGAGCTTCAGGATGGGTATTTCCAGACTCGGAGGAGGCACTTTTAAAATCATATTGATATTTCTTCAAACATATGTAAACATAAGGTCAGTTTGAAATTTCATGGTGCAAACTTTGATTAGTCATTAACTATTCCGAGCTGATAAAAGTTACCTTCCATCGTCCTTTTTCACAACACTGTTGTGAGAAATACAACAAACCAAGCCGGCCCTAATCAAGTAGCTTTAGGCATGATGATAACAATATAGTTGACATGCATGTACTTGTGTTCATAGGGTATCTCAATTTGTTCGATCTAATTGTACAATAAATCATCGTTTAATCTTGTTTTTTTCATCTGCCTGAAGGTGAAACCTGAGCTTCTCAACTAATTTAAAACATGAACTAAATTCCAGATTGTTTTAATGCAATTAAGGGCTGCATAATTTCAGTGATAAAACTGTTCTACCAAAGGCTTCTTGTAAGAACATTTTATGATGGCTTAATAATAATATATACACACTCCAATGTAGTTTCCAACTATAACACAAAAGAATGCTAATTCGCCTATTCATGTGCAGTCTTCTGAAAAGATGGAACCTGGACAATTTGTCTGCTGCTATCTGAGTATTCAACTATCAGGGAAGCTAGAAGAAACTGGAAGAAATTTCACATATTCCCACCTCTATTGATATAACGGGCCATCTCTCGCTGTCAAATGTGGATTTTCTTATGTTGAGAGAATGTAGTATATGCTCCCAAATCCATGTAATTTTTTTCTGTAACTGCTTATTTATCACAATTGCATCTCGTCCATACGTACCGTCAACATCTTGTAACCATTTTCTGTCTTCTGCATTACAGATTTCTCTTTCAGGGCTTCAGAAAGACCAAAGTTTGGAGGTTTGTTATCGACCATAACATGTGATTTTATAAACCTTATCATCACATATATAGGTCAGACTTTCCCTACAATTCACGAGCATTCTGTTATTTAATACTCACTCCGTTCACAAAAAGATGTCTTCACCAACTTCAAATTTGAATGTATCTACACATTAAATTATGTCTAGATACATTCAAATTTAGTGTTGATTGAGACATCCTTTTATGAACGAAGGAAATATGAGAAGTCCGAAAAGGTACGTGAGAGAGGAGAGAGATCAATTTTTTCTCAAGACAGGAAAACATGCAACGAACGGACAGGCCAGTGCGTGGTAGTGGGCTGGGCCTCGGTTGCATAGTACGCCGTAGTAAATACAATTTCTGCAAAAAAAAAGAAAAACTGGGGCCATGGCCCGGTTTGACCCTAACTAAGCTCCGCGCTGAATTGCATGCATGCAGATGCAGTCAGTCGCCCAGCAACGAACGCCGCCGTCTACTTCGCCTGCCATCTCCGACTCCTTCCTCAGGATCCGATTTGTCTGCTGCGAGCTTCTTCTTCCTTCAATCTCCGACTCCTTCCTCACGATCCGATTTCCCCAAGCGAGCAAGCTTCGTCCACAACCCCTAAATCCTCGGAAAGAATCATCTCTTCTCTCCACCACTCAAAACCTGTTTGAGCAAATGGCCAAGGCAACCCGCAGCAGCGTTCTACACGTCACCATCACCCACGTGAGCTATCCGATGTCGGAGGCGCTACTTGGCCAGGTCTTTGATGTGTATGGAGTGAATGAGGTGTGCATGCTGATGAAACCAACTCATGTGGAGGCGTTCGTGCAGTACCGATCATGGCGTGAGGCGAGAAAAGCTCGAGGTGCGCTGCATGCTAGGAACATCTATGATGGTTGCTGCTACATGGACGTTCAGCACGCCCCGCCTAATTCCTTCACCGTTCACAGGCTCTCCAAGACCGAACGGGTAGTGGTGGACTGGGGTCGACTGGAGGTGCCCTCTTCTGCGCCTCCACCGGCTTCCACCGCCGCCCGCAACTGCAAGAAGGTTGATGCCTTGCCGGCTGCGCCCCACGGAAACTCATCTGTTGCCACCTCGACGCTCACAACTAACACCGATGTTGCTGCGCCGACGCCCACCGGGTGTTCAAAGGGATGCTCTGAAAACGACAACGACGACACCAACAGGTTCATGCCCGAGGGGGCGACAGCGCTGGAGATCCCCTCCAACCGCCCCTCCTTCGTCACCCGCTCATCCTACGGGGGCACTGCGACCTTCACCGCAGTCGCGTACGCCTACATTACACCGGCCGAGGCCCCTTGCCGCGCCCAACCGGGGCCCTTCATCCGCCTCGTCTTCCGCACCCTGGCGCTCGACCTGCCACAGACCTTCCAGGTCCGCCCGTCCTCCTCCTTCGGCGCCGACGCGACCATGCGCTTCCGCACGCCCGGCGACAGGGAGGCCGCCATGCGCCGGCAGCCGTTCGAGCTGGACGGCGCTACGGTGAAGCTGGTGCGTGACGACGACACCCCCTCTGTCAGGCTGGTCTACAACGACTACATCGTCCACGCGGCATTGCACCGCTACCCCGTCGACCAGCGCGCCGAGAAGACGATCGAGGGGAACTGCAGTAGCTTTGGGTACGTGTGCGAGATCGACCCTGCCTGCTTCGCAGCACCTGATCTCGCCACCGTCCGTGTCGTCCTTCAGCTTGAGGACCCTGCAGAGATACCCCACGAACTATGGATCGAATACCGTGATGGCTCCATCAGCGTCGTTCCTGTTGAGGTTGTCAGGGTTTGGCACCGCTCACACTCCTACGATGCCCATGGACAGTACGTGCGGATCTTCCAGGCCCCGGTTGCGTCCGCGTGATGGATTTGGCTCCAAAGAGTTTGCTCTGCTGATTTTTGCTCCAATCTATCTAGCTTTAGTTTTATGTAGGCCAATTTGTTAATTGGATGAATAATTGGGTTCTTCAGTTAGTTCTCTACCACCACTTAATTTAGCTGCTAGTGTAGCTG
The DNA here is from genome assembly GCA_947311845.1 of Poa pratensis. Classification (NCBI taxonomy): domain Eukaryota; kingdom Viridiplantae; phylum Streptophyta; class Magnoliopsida; order Poales; family Poaceae; genus Poa; species Poa pratensis. Next base: position 15,638,200 of record CAMZMU010000048.1, read on the forward strand.
TGCAGGTGTTATCAATGGGTATATTAGGCAAGGTTATGCATGCTTAGGACTGTAGCTTGTGCGGGCTAGATTAGTACTATGTGGTGGAAGCTACCTTAACTGTAATCGTGCACGATTTTTTTAATGAAATGGAGGCGTATATGCTATGAACTTTGATTTGGAGAGAGGTAATTAACATGTTTCAAACCTGAAAGTGCTTGCAGGAGCAAGTAAATTAACATGTTGTTGTATTGCTCTAACGTTTTCTCAATCTATTCTATAAAAACATATATTTGGTGATAGCAACCTAATGATTAGCTGCCACATATGACATATATCTACATTGTGAAAATGTAGTAAGAGTGAACCATGAAAATTCTGCAAATAGTGTCACCATTGGTCAGTGTAAATGTTTCCTTTGCTTAAGCCTAGGTTTTCAGACATCAAATAATATCTTAGATTTGTTTGGTAAAGGGTATATATAAATATCCAAAATTCAGACATCACAGAGATTGTAGATGCTGTGCAGAATGGTAGTCACTCATCGATCACAGCTCAGCTATTTTTTAGGTCTGGTTCATGTCCATCGATTTCATGCAAGTAACATTGGAGAATTGCTATAGAGGCGAATTTCTTAATGGGAAGCAAATCGGCTCACTGGATTAGTTCTCTATACTGTAGCTGTGTAGGTGATATCGATGTGTATGTTAGGCAAGGCGATGCATGCTTAGGAGTTAGGACTGTAGCTTGTTTGGGGCTAGGTTAATAATATGTGGTGGAAGCTACCTTAACTGTTATCATGCAAGATATTTTTTGTGAAATGGAGGCGTGATATGAAATTTGGTTTGGAGAGAGGCAATTAGCATGTTTCAAACCTGAAAATGCTTGCAGGAGCAAGTCAATTAACATGTTGTATTTCTCTACGGTTTTCTGAATCTATTCAATAAAAACATATGTTTAGTGAAAGTTTAGGCGTCTATGGGTGAAAATGCTCGTTTTTGCATATTAGAACTTTAATATGATAGTAATTAATCAATGCAAGTTTAGGTGCTTATGAGTGAAAACTTAGATGCCGATAGAGACGGCGAGGAGGATCAAACACGCGCCATGCATCCACGTCCCAACTGATCACTCCCCCGACGATTATCCGTCTCCCTCTACTCCTCGACCCCATGGGAGGCGAAGGCCTTCGTGGAGTGGGGTAAGGTGGCGATGACGACACATGGTTCCGTTGACTACCGCAAGTGTACCAGGTGCCCCGACTATAGCACGTAGAGGTGGCTCCGCGCATGGCCCCAGAGCGACGCGTAGGGATGTAAACTGTACGGATAATTTCCGAACCGAATTGAATCCGCATCCGCATCTGTTTTAAAAGACATGGTATGTAATTATGGAAATCCGCCGGATGCGGATAAGGATAATAGTTAGGCGGATATCCGACGAATATTGTAGAGGATATGGTATTGCTATTATTCGACGGATGCGGATTATCCGCCATTTTTGGCGGATTATCCGATATATTCTATTAATATATTCTATTAGGATAATCCGATTTATTAGCCTATTTAGTTCGCATAAATAGCCAGATCTATTGACACATTGACCTAATCACCTGTTTACGTCTTTCCATATATAACTAATCTTATCCGAGTAAGAGTTACACTCATTAATCATATAGTAGTATTCGTTTTATTGCGTGCAACCATGCACTTGCATCACGCAAACGTATTTGTATCCGGTCCGAATCCGCTCCGTTCCCGATCCATATCCGTAGTCCGATATTATCCGCATCCGGTTATTATCCGATCCGCTCCGAATCCAACAAAAAAAATATAGAAACGGATATGGAAAGAGCATTATCCGATCCGATTCAGTCCGACAAATAAATCATATAGGAGCCGACGTGCTTGACATGATGAAACTATCTGGTTTTTGCGACACGACGAGGCTGCACCAACGAAAGAATTTACTTTGTGGCGATACAAATATTTTATCTCCGTGCACGTACACATTTGCTAGTTTTTACTAGTTCATGTGGCTATAGGTGTGTGTGGTGTAGTGCAGCAAGCAATGGCACCGCAATATGCGATTCATGTGTCTTCGGGCTGAAAAGTCCAAAGTTGTTGGGAAAGTCAGCTTTGGATCACATGTGTAGATGCATCCACTACACAAAAATCATGTTTTTGAAAGTCAAAAAATTTGAAAAAAAAATTGGATACACATCTTGCCATTCTATACCCGTACAAAAAGTTTCGAGAAAAAAAAATTGTCCTGTTTATAAAGACAAATTTCGGTGCTAAAAATGACTTTTCACGAGACATTTTTCGTCTTTTTACATGGACTCGCAAAAATGTTTTTTTTTTCGTTAAACTTTGTGACCAAATATAACGCGCCTACAGATGCACATCCAAAAAAATTATCCAATTTTGTTGATATTTTAAAATACAATTTGAACAACAGGTACATATACACATGCGAATCAAAACACTATGTCAAAACTTGTCGCGCTGCAGTAGTTTCCCACTTTCCCCTCTGAACTCAATCATTGGAAGTCAAACATGAAAACAGTAGCACCATATGCAGTCGGTCGCCCAAGTTCCGCAACGAACGCCGCCATCAAATCGCCGCCATCAACGAACCGATCCCAAAAACGTTCCGTAATGTTCCCCGTCCAGACGGTGGCGGCGCGCGCGGGCGTCCTCCGCGACATGCCGGAGGGGGCGACGGCGCTGGAGATCCCCTCTCGATGGGACCGCCCGGACTTCGTCAACCGCCCCTGCTTCGATGGCCCTCCGCCCGCCAGCGCGGTCTTCCTGCCGCCGGAGATGCTCGAGGGACGCCAAGCACCCATGAAGGCCTACCTGAACTTCGCCCCCAATCCGGAGGCTGAATACTTCGCGCGGCGCCACGCGTTCGCCTACATCACCCCGGCCGACGCACCACGCCGCGCCGCGCCGGGCCCCTTCATCCGCCTCGTCTTCCGCACCCTGGCACTGGACCTGCCGCAGACCTTCGAGCTCTTCCCGCCCGAGCACGGCGCCGACGCGACGGTGCGCTTCCGCACACCCGACCACCGGGAGGCCGCCATGCGCCGGCAGCCGTTCGTGCTCGACGGCGCCACGGTGACGCTGGTGCGCGAGGGGGAGACCCCCGACGTAAGGCGCGACACGCTCGACTACATGGTCTACGCCGTGCTGCGCAACTACCCCGTCGAGCTCTGTACCATGAAGCGGGTCGAGGACAACTGCAACCGGTTCGGGTACGTGCGCGAGATCAGCCTGGCCTGCGTCCGCCGCTCGTCTCCCGACGTCGCCTCCATCCGCGTCGTCCTGCAGCTCCAGCACCCTCGGGAGATCCCCCACGAGCTCCGGCTCGACTTCGTTGATCGGTCCACCAGCGTCGTCCCCGTCGAGATCTTGAAGGTTTGGCACCGATCGCATTCGTACGACGCCGGTGGACAGTACGTGCGGATCTTCCGGACGCCGCCTGCGGTGGACGCTTGATGGATTCCAAGCTACAACAGGTTCGTTTCTGTTAATTGTGGCTACGCACTTGGCCAGGATCTTATTTAGAGCGGGAAGTGGTGACATTGTTTTTGATGTGATGGAATTAATAGAGTCGAATATTGTGTCTTGCCATTACTCCTAACGAATCGCTCCCCTCGAGCCCAACCTGGATGCTTCCCTTCAACCTGTTGTTTAGTTCAATCTGACGAACTTGCTGCCACCTGAACAAACTTGCTCCCGTGTAGGATAGAACTATGACTGCCGTAGTCAATTTCACGACTGCCTTTTCATATTGCGATCATTCCTTTAAATACCAGGTTCTTTGAGATTCTTTTGTGCTCAAGGCGCTCAATGTCTCTGCGTTTCAAATTTGCCCGTCACAAACAAGTAGGGCCAAACGACTAACTGGAGATCCCAAATTAGAGCGTGTGCGGGGCTTGACTGAAGGTGTCATACAAGAAATTATGTACACAGAATATTAGTATTAACTTCGGAAAATCTGTTAGAGGAGGACGAGAATGTTTAGCTTCAAAGAGGGAGAGCAAATTGGCTGTGACAAGATGACAAAAACACAAGCTTCTTTCATCATTGTGCAACTGCGTGAAAATAGCACAGTTTAATCAAAGGCTTCATAGACGACGATAGTTACATTGAGGGAAGAAAAAACTAGGCCCTTTGATAATTGATTCACATCAGAAGGACATAAACCGGATGGTACAGTTCTGAACAATGCGGATGCTCGAGCTCTGAAAGCTATGAAGGAGATGTTGTTAGCACCTTTCACTCCGGAGGACGTCACGGAATCTTTATGTGGGACTGGTGATGTCAAAGCTTCGTGCCTTGATGGTCACATCGTTTTTCTATGATGAATTTTGGATGATGGTAGAAGAGGATTTTGTTCTGAAGTTTTGAATTCACGACAATCGGGCGTGATACCTGATGGATAGAACGACACACCTATTGTTATGATGGTGCGAGTTTTGGTACTGTAACTTAAATCAATCAAAATTATGGTATGGTTAATACGATTTTCGAAAATTGAATTATATTTTGATATCACGTCCCATTATAACATATGAACAATAAAATTGTAATGTCACACGTCAGTGACGTAGAAAATTTTCAAATAGTATTTGTAATAGTGCAATATCAATATATACTAGTAGTTCAAATATAAAGTGATACATCCTATAGTTCAATGGTTCACATCAAAAGCACAAGTTTGTAAATTATTAATTCAATGCTTTGGTTGTCATCCAAAGCACAAGTCAAATATGGCATAACCAATCACTCATCATCTTTATTTTCAAGATCACCGACTTCAGGTAGAGCTTGATCCTCCGCAGCCAAGGGTGGACCTAGACATAAAATTCAGTGGGGGCGATGTAGATGAGTGGGGGCAATTATAGTAGAAATTCAAAATTTTGTGAAGAATTTTCCTTGAAATATGACTACAATACACTAAAATTGGAAGACGTGCGTCCGCCCCTGACCACAGCCGCCCCTGCTATTTGTTTTACCGAAGGCAAAGGGACGGGAAAATAGATAGAGTTTCCCGGGCCTTTTTCTCTCTCGGAGGGAAGGTGAGCGCCCGAAAAATGTTTTGCGCGTGATTCTAGCGACTCCCCACGCAAGTTGGTGGCCTCAATCACCACTTTTCTGGTGGATGAGCTCAACCATTTTTTTTGGAGAAAAGTTTCCTAGAATATGGCTAACCACACATCCAACACTACACATCAATAGTTCAAAAAAAAAACACACACTACAAACCAACGAATAACTACCTAAAAATATAACCGAAGTGAGGTCGGCGCCAAAGCCTTTCTGTTGCAAAATTTGCTTGACGCAAGAACAACGTTGATGCCGAATTGTTTCATAAGGATGTCATGCTCAGAATTACTCCCTCCGTTACTAAATTTAAGATGTTTTAGATGGTAGACATATTGTTAGATACATAATAAATTGAGTGAACATTTACATGAAATGTGTGCAGATACAATTTTATACAGCGGATAAAGTCTAAAATATCTTATACTCCCTAGTCCCTCCGTCCAAATAGTTGAGACATCTTTTTGTGTATGGAGGGGTATTTAGGAACTGAGGACCTCTTTGATTTAAAGGAAAAGAAAATCAAAGGAATAGGAAAGAGATGGGAATAGGAAGGATGTCTAGTGTAAAAGTATCCACGTGTCCCGATTCCACTTCCACCCCGCCGCCGTTTGCGTTCTCCGCGCGTCGACACCAAGATGCCGGCAGCCGACGCCCGCCAAACCATGCCGGAGGGGGCGACGGCGCTGGAGATCCCCTCCGACCGGCCGCCCTTCGCCACCCGCTCATCCTGGCACCCTCCACCCGCCACCGCGGTCTTCCTGCCGCCGGAGTCGACGACGCCCACGCCACGCCCGGCCTCCCCCAACCACGGCCGGCGCGTCGCGTACGCCTACATCACCCCGGCCGACGCCCCGTGCCGCGCCAAGCCCGGGCCCTTCATCCGCCTCGTCTTCCGCACCCTGGCCCTCGACCTGCTGCAGGCCTTCGAGGTCCGCCCCTCCTACTCCCACGGCGCCGAAGCGACGGTGCGGTTCCGGACGCCCCACGACAGGGAGGCCGCCATGCGCCGGCAGCCCTTCGCGCTCGACGGCGCTACGGTGAAGCTGGTGCGCCACGGCGAGACCCCCGACGCCAGGCTCGCCTCCGTCGACTACATCGTCCACGCCGCGTTGCACCGCTACCCCGTCGAGCAGCGCACCGAGAAGAGGATCGAGGGGAACTGCAGCGGCCTCGGGTACGTGCGCGAGATCGACACGGCATGCTTCGCGGCGCCCGATCTCGCCACCGTCCGCGTCGTCCTTCAGCTCGAGGACCCTGGAGAGATCCCCCACGAGCTACGGATCAAGTACCCCGATGGCTCCGTCAGCGTCGTCCCCGTCGAGATTGTCCGCCTCTGGCACCGCTCGCACTCCTACGACGCCGATGGACAGTACGTGCCCATCTTCCAGGCCCCGGTTGCATCCCCGTGATGGATTTCAAGCTCTAACAAATTTGCCCTGTTGATTTTTGCTGCAATCTAGTATAGCCTTTGTTTTATGCAGCACGGCCAGGTTCTTAATTAGAACCATAGCCGGCTTAGTCAGTTCCCCAAAGCTACCGCTTAATTAGTGACTGTGGATGATGGCCATAGTAAGTTAGAGAAGGTGATGCATGCTTAGTATATATACCTTGTCTGGGACTTAATCTGTGGTGGAAGCTAGATTAAATGTAACCATTGGTGCTATGCAATTTGGGTTGGAGAGAGGCAATTAACATGTTTGGAACCTGAAAACGCTTGCAGGAGCAAGTCAATTAACAGTTTGATATATTTCTGTACGATTTTGGTGATAGTGACCAATTGAGATGAGTATAGGTGCTACATACTCCTACATTGTTAAAAGGTAGTAAGAGGGAACCCATGAAAATCCTTCAAATAGTATATCACCATTGGTCAGTGTGCATGTTTCTCTTGCTTAAGTCATGGTTTTCAGACAACATCGAATAATATATCCTTGATTTGTTTGGTTAAAGGGCATCTAGTTAAAATATCCAAAATTATGATAGCAAAGTATCATAGATGCTATGCTGAATGGTAGTCGCTCATGATGCACAACTCAGTTATTCTCGAGGACTGTTTCGTGTCCAAGCGATTCAATGAAGGTAACATTGGAGCACTGCCTTATAGAGGCGATCAGCTGAATTGTCAGCTCACTATAGATCAAACCAAATTGATGCTAACTTTAAAAATCCTAAAATTTCTTCAGACATATATAAATTAAGGTTCGTTTGAAATTTCATGGTGCAAACTTTAATTGTTTATTTAACTATTTTGAGCTAATAAAAATTACCTTTTATTATCATTTTATTTTCCAAAACTCTTGTGAGAAATACCCCCAAACCAAACTGGCCCTAAGAAAGTTTAGGTGTGATAATAACAAGACATTTTACATTATTTATGTACACAAGGTATTGCAAGTTACTCTCTCTAATTGTACAATAATGAATCATTTAATCGTGTGTTTTCATAAGCCTGAAGGTGGAACCTGAATTTCTCGACTACATTGAAACCTAAATTGAATGTTACAATGCAATTAAGGAAATCTGCAGCGAAATGGTGAAACAGCTTAAAAACTAGCCATGACAACTAGGACATCTGAAGCATTTGATTGCCATTCCTGCAAAACCCTGATGAGCTAGCATCCTCCTGCTCGGCAGCTGCATTTTGGTCTAGTGAATCCACCCGTTCCTTTGAACACATCTCACCGGTTATGTACATGTTTTTGGTGAATTTAATTTTGTTATACATGTGCAGTGACAAACCAGGAGTGCATGATTTCAGTGTTTTTAGAAAGTTGATCTACCATTGACTTGGTTCTAAGAGCAAAAGGTATGCCGGCTTAATTATGTGTACGCTCCAGTTTAGTTTCTAATCTATAACAAAAAGAACACTAATTCGCGAATTCATGCACAGTTTTCTGAAAATGTGGAACCTGGACAGTTTGTCTGCTGTCATCAGAGTATTCAACTGTCAGGGAGCTAGAAGAAGTAGCATATGCTTCCAAATCCATGAAATTTTCTTTAGCAGCTTATTTCTCACACTTCATCTCGTTCATAATTAGCGGCAACATCTTAATTACCCTTGTATTCTGCATCTCGTTTCGAGGTTTCATTGTGTGCCATAACATGTGATGTCTATACCTTATTACAGATAAAGGTCAGATTTCTCTCCATTCACTGCAGTTAGCGAAAGTCCCCCATGATTGTCAGGGTTGTCGAGGCTTTCCACTTGTTCATGGTCATGTACCAGGGCCACATGCCCAAATATTTTCTGCTTGCCAACAAGGACAGCAATTTCTTGGTCAAGGCAAGGCTGTAGATTTCAGACTCTCTGAGCTGCTGATACAAAATCCTCTAAATTACATCGAGAGTTATTGAATTCCCTTGCAGAAAGGTGTTTCAGTTTATCTTTATATGCTAGGAGGTTCATGTTCACTCAGAAAACCATAGCATCGCCAGTGCCTTGTGTTCATAAAAGCCAGGTAAGTTGCGTAGATTTTTTTTGTTGCCACTCATTAATTCCTCTTTGCTGCCGGAGAAATGGAATTTAGGTGTGGCTGTCCAGGAAACCAAATCGTTACGAAGTCAAAATTGCTATTGTCAATTTCGTTTATGCAAGTAAATGATTGACTGCGTTTTTCAAAGACATATTATTTGATTGGTAATTCTACCCCTTCTAAATAACGTAAATACTATTTGATTGGTTGTGCGGCTGCAGAGGACAACAATGATCTGCAGTTTCTTCTCATGTTAGTATATGTGAAACAATCAAGAGGTAGTCCGAAACGGTATGGGTAAGGAGGAGCAGATGCTGCAAAAAGCGAAATTATCTGATGAAATGAGAGATTCGATGATGACCATGCACCTATGTTCCTGCCTAGTCGTCAATATGCATTCTTATTATCTAAAATCATTCCCATGGTTGTGTCCTTTTTACTACTCAGTTCCAATGCCATAAACAAATGGACAACTTCTGAACTTCTTTATCTGTTCAGTACACACAGCTTGGTTGTTCGGAATTGTGTGAGTAGACCTGTGCACTACACACAGTCTGGTCCTTGTGCAATTTGTATTTCTGACCTAGGATTGCCACCTGATCTCTGAGTGCTGTGGAGCTTCAGGATGGGTATTTCCAGATTAGGCCAGGATGCACTCTTGACAAGGATGGGTAATCGCAAATCGATGTCCTCGGTATTCTCTCATGCAGCTGCTCTGCTGCCGTTTATGGAGTGTGGCTTGTAGTCGCAAATTGATGTCCTCGGTTTTCTATTTTCAGTCGATGTTGTTGATGGTATCGTTTCGTTTGTAAACACGAACCAAATTCTTAGACGAATTTGGCACCGGTGTGTGATTTGAATTAGCATGTTGGACACCCTGTACTGTTTGTAGTGCTCATGTGCAACGGTACAAGTTTGAGGCACCAACCAGCAGCACCATGGCATACCGCCGAATACGCTGCTCTACAAATGGAGGATTCGGCAGCAGGAGTAGCGAATATGGCTGGCATAGTCCAGATGTATAATTAAAACTGATGTGACATTAGCATCCATTTTGATAGCCACGATTACAGAAACAGATCATATATATACGAGTGATTCAACGCTGCAGTTAAAATTCAGAGCTGAAAAAAAATCTCAGAATTACACGAACCTTTCAAACCGCACCAAGCCACTACAACACAGTAAAACATTAATAATACTACAAAGAATCACACTAACATTACTGAAATTAATTAAGCCAGCTACGGCTCTTAACCAAGAACCTGAACCACTTCATGTTCCTGACATTAAGCAGATCATCGCATCATAGCAGCCAGAACCAAACCAAACAGAGCACCGCATCAGGCCGCCGCAGTCGGGTCCTGGAACTGGAAGAGACGCACGTACCGTCCACCGGCGTCGTAGGACTTGGAGCGGTCCCAGACCGCGACGATCTGCACGAGGACGCCGCTGGTGGTGCCATCGAAGTACTCGATGATGATTTCGTGGGGTATCTCTTTCGGGTGGTCGAGCTGGAGGACGACGCGGACCGTGGCCAGGTCGGGCGCGGCGAAGCAGGCCGGGTCGACCTCCCGCACGAACCCGAAGCGGCGGCAGTTGTGCTCGATGTCCTTGGCGGTCCGCTGCTCGATTGGGTAGTCGTGCAGCGCGACGTGGACCATGTACCGGTGCCGGCCGTCGTCGGGCGCGTCAACCTCGTCCTCGTCCCTGGAGAGCTTCACCGTGACGCCGTCCAGCTCGAAGGGCTGCCTGCGCATGGCAGCCTCCCGCTCAGCCGGCGTGCGGAAGCGCACCGCGACGTCGCCGTCGCCGTCGGTGGGGAGGACCTCGAAGGTCTGCGGGAGGTCGAGGGCCAGGGTGCGGAAGACGCGGCAGACGAAGGGCCCCGGCTCCGCGCGGCACGGGGTGATGTGCGCGTACGCGAAACGCTGCTCGCAGATCGCATCCTCCGGCGTGTTTAGGCGCATCGTGACGCGCTCGCGCTCCGGCCGTCCCCTGCGGCGCCTCAAAGACCTCCGAAAGAACAGGTGCTCCGCGGTGGCGGCAGGAGCGACCCCGAGGCCCGCGAAAGAGTTGACGAGTTCCGGGCGGTCGGTGTCGGCGGGAATCTCCAACGCCGTAGCCCCCTCCGGCAGCATGGCATGGACGGCGCCGGCGGTGCGGACGGGCAGCATCTTGCCTGACGATGGAGAAGGAGTAGTGGCGCTCCAGAGGCGCAAAACGCCACTCCAACTGGGGACCGCGATGCAGTGCTGGCTGGTGAGGGGCTGCCGCTTGGCGCCAAGAACCAATCTGAGATGGGAGGCAGAAGGTTCGAGCTTGCTCTCTCCTGTCAGCTAGTAGTACCAGATAGGAAGAAGCAGAGGACAGGCAGGTGGAGCCAACCCTGAGCTCAGAACCCAGCCCTGGTCAAAGATTCGCTGGGCCCTGAGCTTGACCAGGAGACCATGGTGTGCTTCTTGGACTGAGATCCCGTGCCCCGCCAGAGCCAGGTCACGGCGTGCCCCGCGGCACAACATCCACCATTCATCCCCAATCCAACGGACTGCAACGAATCAACGAGAAAGTCCAGCTCGTATCAACAACAGGTAGTGCATTTCTTTCTTCCAGTCCCCTCCAGGCAACGAGGGGGGAAGGGGAAAATTACGCGGGCGTTCTCGGTCGGAGCTTGGCCGCTGCCGCCGTCGTTGGAAAGTGAGAGGGAGCAAGCTCCAGCGCCGGCCACCGGAGAAAACAGCGCTGGAAAGCCGGCCGTTCCCACTCTGTCGGGCTCCTGCCTGCGCCACACTCCCGCAGCTCCTCCTCCCAGCCCCGCTTCGACAGACTCCTCCGCCCCGCGCCGCCGACTCCCTCTGCACGCTCTGCGACCACTCCTGCAGGTGGCCTCTGTTGCTAATTTTTCTGCGAGCTCCATGACGCCCGTGGACGTCAGAGCTGTCCATCATAGGGTGCGTGTACGAGGACGGCGGAGGGAGGCATAGGAGGTCGGCGGAATGGACGGAGGCAGCCTTTCCAGCGGCGCTCGCGGAGGAGCCTGTCAAAGCGGGGCTGCAAGGAGGAGCTGCGGGAGTGTGGCGCGAGGAGGAGCTCGTTGGAGTGGGTGCGGAGGGCTTGCAACTCGTTTTGGCTCTTTTTAGATGGAGTATATAAAAAAGGCACCGGAGGGTCTGGAAAGTGCAACTTTACTGTTCACCACCCAAATCACCCATTTGTTATTTTTTGTCCAGCCCACGATATAACGAATTTCGATATGAATTTTGCACGGTTACAGATCTCGACACAATCTATATTTGACATTTTTTCTCGATTTTTTCCAGCAAAAAAAAATGCCGATTTTGAATTTTCAAAAAACGAGAGCCAAAATCTGCGTCCCCCACCTCCCACCACCGCACCCTCCTGGCGGCCGCCACTTCGGCGTTGTCGTCCACCCTCTCCCTGCGTCCCCACCAAGTTCCTCCGCCGCCGCCGCCGCCCGAGATCCCGACGGGTTTACACATGGTCCTTCTAAAATTGTGCATATCCCGACTTAGGGTTGCCACCTGAGTGTTGTGGAGCTTCAGGATGGGTATTTCCAAACTAGGCCAGGAGGCACTCTTGACAAGGATAAGGTCAGTTGGGTTGTAAACGTCTTATCATGTTTTCTTTTCTTTTGTAGCGAGATATTTTCTTCAGTTTGATTGTTGTCATCCACTCAATCAAGGAAGTCGTTAATATTCCCAACTATCCTTCAGTTATTTGAACTTGGAAAGTGTTATTTTGGCGAAAACCTATTTTGGAGCCCGGGCTACATGGTGGCTGTTTCTTAAAAATTCGAAATCGACATTTTAAAGTTTCCAAAAACCGTGATTTTTTTCCTGGATGTGGATATTGTCGAGATCTAAAATCCTGCAAATTTTCAACTCCAAATTAGTTGTATTTTGGACTGCACAAAAAAGACAAACGGGTAGATCTGGGTGGTGAACAATACGCAGTTTCAAATTTTTGAAATTTTCACTGATTTGTCCTGTTGTACAGACCAATATAAAACAAATTTGGAGTTGAATTTTTTTTGCTTCATTGTAGATCTCGACAATATCGACACCTGGGAATTGTTTCACAATTTTTGGAAATTTTGAAATATCAATTATCAAATTTTTAAAATAACGGCCACCATGTAGCTCGGTCTCCAAAAATCCACTCTCTTATTTTGATCCTGTATGCCACCCATGTTTTCATGTTGGTTCCGCACAAACCATTTGCCGGTGTGCTATTTTCTTGCAGTCCTGGGCTCCTGGCTACCCCTGGGCAAGAAGAACAAGGCAGCGCGGAGGAGGCGTTGCGGAGGATTGAAGCGCTTCAAGGATTTAAGGTTTCGGGGCAGCAGCGACCAGCGAGGACCTCATGATGTCTCTTCTCTCGCGGCTCGCGCAGCTTGCTGCCGTTTTTGGAGTGCGGCTTGTAATCGCAAACTTAGTATTTTTTTAATTTTTTAGCAAAGCTTATAAAGTTTATGATTACAGATTTGAGGCTATCCTGTAAAACTTTGATGAACATGACATTGCAATCCTGTGTATTTCATATTCTTGCGTTTTCCCTATCCTGTGAATCAAAGATGCCATTAGCATTAGACTTAAGGTGAACCAGAACGGGGCCATACGGATTCGGCACAGTGATCAGCCCGGTCTTTGTACCATCCAGCCTCGTATGTTTTGAGAGCCAAACAGATGTCCTCAGTTTTTCTATGCCGTTCAAGGCATCGTCCAGTTTGTAGTATTCTGAACCTAAATGGAACCTTGGCCGGTTTGGGGCTTTATACAGTAAAATCCGGCGCAGCTTGCCCTTTCCTTCTACATGTTACCTGCTGAGCAAACCTGCGGTTCTCTCGATTTTACTTGCTGTGCTATGCTGTGATGTGCTGCAATTATCATAGAGTTACGTACAGACACACGAATTATGATATCTTGTAATTTGAGTTAGCACCTTGGACACTTTGCAGTGCTCATGTACAAGTCAGTCCTGCAACAAGAAGCAGCACCTAGACACTATTGCACTCCGGTGCTGTCACCGCTCCCCTTCCTTTGGATAGGGTTACTGTTCGGGAGCGGCGAAACACAGGCGACCGCGACCTCCGAAGGCTTCGCCGGTGGATTTGCTGCTCCCCTCCGCCTCCGGTCGCCGCTTCGGCGCCGCGAGGTTTGGGGGATCCTCGGCTCCGTCGTGCGAGTAGATAGGACCTAGGTCTAGGTGTGTGTACCCAGTGGCGTTTCCGTTGGCGGTGGCGGCGGCGCCAGGTAGGGTTATGTCCTCCCCCTCTTCCCGTTCCGGCTCTTCGCCGGGGAGGCTGTGGAGTTTCTGTCGGGCGCGGTCCTCTGTCCGTGCTCCTCTGGCCGGCCGTGGCGGCGAGGGGAGGAGCTCGGTGTGGTTGCCGTGTCCGTTTTGGTGCAGGTGGTGCGGGTGGTCCTCTTCATCGACGTTCGAGCTCTGGCCGGCCTTGGTGGCGAGGAGAGTTGCGTCGGGAGGTGCTGAGGTGGTTGTGGTGGCTGGCCTGGGCGGTGCTCCGTCGGCTGGAGGTTCGGTGGAACTGGGAAGTGCGCACTGCGGCCGTGTTCGTGGAGTGAGCTTAGGCTTCGTCGCGTGGCGGCGGACGACTCTTGCGGCCCTCTACTTCTTGTGGCAGTGCTCTCTCCCCGGAGGAAGGTGGTACGGCGACGGCGGCGCCGGCTAGGATCTTGGGAGCCGGCGAGGGGTCTGTTTGCGTTTCCTTTTTGGTGCACAGGGTGTTTTGTGCAAGTTTCGGGGTCCTTTTGTATTTTCTTTTTCTTTGCTGGACCTTCTTGTATTTTGTTCTGAACACTCTGAATATATGAATCGGATCCCTTCCTCAAAAAAAAAAACAAGAAGCAGCACCTTTACATGATTCAGAGCTGAAACTACAGACAGGCAACATCTAGCTAGAACGTGTCACTGAGAGCAGCATTCATGGTGCAGATAGCATCAATCTCACAATTACACGAACCTTAGGATGACTCCAACGGGGCGACGCAAACGGACGCGCGTTTGGTCCGCGTTTGGTCCGTTTGCGTCGCCAAAAGGATCCATGTCCGGCCCACGTCCGCCCCTTTCCGGCCACTGCCCCCAACGGGGCGACGCATCGAGTCCACCCTCTGTTTTTTTTTTCAGGTAAGCAGGCCCTATATGGGCCATTTTCATTGATATATAGGGGAGGTGGGCCACAAACGGGCAGGGTTTTTGATTATTCTGAATAGTTCATCAAAGCTCAAATAATACAATTCATAAAAGCAATCCGAATAGTTCATCAAGTACTTATTATTACAATCCAAATAGTTCAAACAAACACAAACAAATAGTTTCAGAAATAATAAATTGTTTCATGCATTACAAACCAAATAAATAAGACAAGTAGTTCATCAAATGGAACTACTGCCCCTGATCACCCTGGTTACCGTAGTGCTGCCAGACATGCTCCACCAAATCATTTTGGAGCCGAACATGGGACTCCTTCTCACGAATGTCACGGTGAAAGTCGAGGAACTGAGCAAATGTGGACGGTCCCTGGGGCTGAACCAACTCACCCCGGAACTGCCATGCCTGCAATCCCATACGCAAGCATGCGAATGGCGGCGGTGCACTTCTGGTACGACGAGAAGCCCCTCATACCACATGCATCGGGCTTGCACATGAAGTAGTCATCAAAATGCATCACGCCCACCCGGATGCGGTTGAACAAGGACCTCCTCATCCGGAAACGGCGCCGGAAAACCTTGGGAGGGTATGTGGGCTTGTGGGGACGGAAGTAGTCCCCATACAGCTGGATTTGGCCAGCTCGCCGGTTCCGGTCAAGAGCAGGAGAACGGCCCGGCAAGGAGCCAAGGAACACCGGTCGCATCCTCTCTATGTACTCGTTGACGATGAGGGTGACAACCAGGCCGTCACTGTCATCATCGTCGGAGGAATCGTCCGAGGATGAGCGCTGCATGATGTGGTTCTTGTAGAACCACTCATCCGAGCTATCCATGGCCGAGGGACGTACCTGAGTAGCCGGGGCGAACGGCCGAACACTTTGTGGGCGGCGTGTCTATCGCGGGGCGCTGTGGACGCTCCTGGCCGCAAGAATCACCGGTGACGGTGGGGAAGCGCCTGCTCCGGTGACGGCGTCCCCGGAATGGCCTGCGGTGCCAAATCGAGGGTGCGACGGCGGGTGGCGGCGAGAGGGGCGGAGGAGGAGGAGATTGGGGTGGGGATGGTCTGATTTGCGGGCCAGGGGCGGACTAGGGGAGGACACAAAAGAGCTCCGTTTCGCGTCCGGGGCCGACGCATCGGTGGCCCAAATTTGGGCCAGGGATGCGTCGCGGCGGACCAAAAAACGGACCGCGGTCCGTTTGCGTCGCCCCGTTGGGCCGTGTTTTTGGCCCTCGCGGACACGAACGGATGCGGGCGGACTCGATGCGTCGCCCCGTTGCAGTCATCCTTACAAACCGCACCGAGTGACTGCAAGTCTACAACACTAACCGGAACGCTAGACAATATCCCTGATCCAGGATTCAACAGAGAACTAACATTAACGGCTCTAACTAAGAACCTGAACTGTTATATCCTGACATTAAGCAGATCGTCGCAGCCACCGATGATCCATCCATCCATCAGGCCGCCGCAGCCGGGGCCTGGAAGAGACGCACGTACCGTCCACTGGCGTCGTAGGACTGTGCGCTGTTCCAGACCCTGATGATCTGGACGGGGATGACGCTGGTGGAGCCGTCATAGTAGCCGATCCGGAGCTCGCGGGGGACTTCGCGCAGGAACCCGAAGCGGCGGCAGCTGCTCTCGATGTCCTCGGCCGTGCGGCGCAGCTCGACGGGGTAGTCGTGCAGGGCGACGTGGACCATGATCTCGGCCTGGGGCACGGGGAAGTTGGGGACGATCTCGTTGTCCCGCAGCAGCGTCACCGTGGCGCCGTCCAGCTCGAAGGGCTGCCTGCGCATGGCCGCCTCGCGCTCCGCGGGCGTGCGGAAGCGCAGCGCGGCGTCGCCGTAGCCGCCGGTGCGGGAATGGGGGAAGACCTCGAAGGTCTGCGGCAGGTCGAGAGCCAGGGTGCGGAAGACACGGCGGACGAAGGGGCACGCGTCCGCGCGGGCCGGCGCCTCGGGCGGGGTGATGTAGGCGTACGCGAACCCTTCGCGTACAGCGACTGCTCCGGGCTCTGGCGTATCGTCACGTACTCCATGTCCGGGCGTCCCTTGGGCCTCTCCGACGGCGGGACGACCAGGCGGACCGCGGTGGCGGCCGGAGGGACCCTCAGGCCCGCGAAGGTGTCGACGATGGCCGGGCGGTCGGTGGGAATCTCCAGCGCCGTCGCGCCCTCCGGGAGCAAAGCATTGGTGCCGCTGGCGGCTAGCATGTTCGCTTTGCTTGACGCTGGACGAGGTGGTGGAGTAGTAGTGGTGTGAGCAAAGCTGGGGAGCGGCGGTGGTTTTAAGGACATGGATCACTCGGAGGAGATGAGCAGGTTGGTGGTGCGCCATGAATGGCAACGTAAACCAGCGAGTTTATGATGGCGTGCGTTGCGGCTTTTGACAAGGTTTTAATAAGTGAACGCAGGCTGCCTTGATGTCATACGCCATGCCCCATGCTGGCATGGCATGCACGGCATTTCTGGGCACGCCGCGCTGCACGGACTACACACAACCAACAGCACCAAATCGAAAATAAAAAAAATAAAAAAAAAACAGCACAAAATCGAAGCGTTGGGCTAGGGATGAATACGGGCGCGGCCAAAACAACAAAACTAACCCGACAACCCAAAGTTTAACACGAAATCAAACCGTTTTCGAAACTTTAGCTCGATCTGATCTTGCTTTCCGGCAGCAAAGCGTTGGTGGCGCGGGCGGGCAGCATCTTGCTTGACACTGGACGAGGAGGTGGAGTAGTGGTGTGAGCAAAGCTGGGGAGTGGTGGCAGTGGTTTTAAGGACATGAATCGCTCGAAGGAGACGAGCAGGTTGGTCGCAATGAATGGCAGCGAGTTTATGGTGGCGTGCGTTGCAGGTTTTGGGTTTTAAGGCGAACGCAGTTTGCGTTGATGTGATATGACATGGCCCATGCTGCACACGTCGCGCTGACCGCCTAGTTTAATGTTTGTCAGCTTTTTTAGAAATTTCTATAGAATACCATCGAATTTTAAAAATCTGCCCCTGAGTCATTGAGTATCAACAATTGTGCGTACCAGTCTATTTTAAAATGGATAACATTCTAATTACTCGGAGTGGTTGTTTATTGTGCTTCCTTTATTGCAGATCAACAAAGTATAAAGAATCCCACGAGTAATAAAATTTTACAACTACAAACACTAAAAGCGAGCAGAAGGCGCGCCGCCGTTTTTATTGTAATAGAGCTTGTTGTATTAGACAGACGGGAAGTCGTCGTGCTAAGTCCCCGAGGACCAGCGCACTGGAGCTGTAAACATCGTTAATGATGACAACAGTAGATCGAAAGAGCCGGAACTGCAATCACACGGACAAAAAACAAAAATAGACTGGATCTCCGCTGGCACTAGGCGCACCACGGGAGCGAGGATAGTACGGGAGGACCTTATCTGACTTCAAGATGTAGCCACCGCATCACCATCTCAAAGAAGACACTACCATCTCAAAGAAGACACTGATAAAAAATCTAAACAAAGGACGGATACCCTCCCACCGGCGAGAGGCTGTGATCCGCCATGCCACCAAGGCCTTAAGACCTCCGGAGACAGAGCGGACCGACAATGTTGCCGGCGAGGGGGGCGGATCCTAGATGGGTTTTAGGAACGCCTCCCGTTCGCCTCCTCTCCTATGGTCCAACCTCACGTACGTATCGTTTCGTTATAATGCCGTCATGTCGTCGACCACTTTAATCCCAGGAATAATGCTTTTAGCCATGCAACCTTCCTAGTGGTCTCATAGCATACAAAAAATCTTGATAGCACCATAGACGAAGCAGTTATCGTTTTTTTAGAGTTATCATCCATTGATAGTCCAGGTAGCGTGCTCCCCTCTGTTGTCTCCACTATATAAAAGTTGTCGGGTCGCAGTAGTCCTTCCCAACTTGTACCATCGACAATATAACATTCCAGACTAAGTCGCCGATTTGGAACTCATTGAGCCGGACTTTATTGTTTTATGTTTTCGCTACCCGCAACTTCTCCTTCACGATATCCTTCAAGGCTATTAGTCGTTTGTCTATCATCAAATCATGATAATCAGGTGATGTGTTATTGATTGAGTGGGATGTGTTATTGACAGTCAGGTGATCGACCAAAAAGGCATTAACAGAGACTCACAGTCCTCACATGACAGAAAATTTTAAAACGAAACCGTGCATGATTAATAATAGTCAAGGTAGCTACCACCACAGATTACCAACTACAGTAGAACTACTAAGTACTAAGCATGCATCATCTTCACTAAAGACGAAAGTCACTACCAGAAAAGCACTCTCCGCCGAGTTGTCTCGGCTTTGCCGAGTGCAAAATGTCGGGGGGGGACTCGGCGAAGAGCGTCTAAGCCGACACCTCGCAGACGAAACTCGGCGAACTCTGATACACTCAGCGAACATAACCTTCGCCGGTACTCCGTGGAAAAAGCGCTCGGCGAAGACTTAATTCTCGGCGAACGTCCACGAAAACACTCGGCAAAACAGCGATCTCGGCGAAATGGATGACCACGCGGCGCCTGCCAGTGGGACCCAAATTTCGGCGGCGATGCGCCAATTTCGCCGAGTGCCACAGCCGGCGAAGATGGGAGCACTTTTCTTCGACGCCAACAACACTCGGTAAAAAGTGCGCGCGAAACTTTTGACATTTTGCCGCCTTTTCTTCAAACTTTCGCCGAGCCTGTCGGTGGCTGGCTCTCGACGAAGAAATGGCGCGGAAAAAATTTGGTTTGCCGCGCCATTTCGCCGAGTTTGTCGGTGGACAGCACTCGGCGAAGACATGGGCGGGAACGAAAATTTCGTTCCGCGCCATTTCTTCGCCGGGTGTCCGTCTTCGCCGGGAGCTGCCCTCGGCAAACCTGGTGGGCGGGAGAATTATTTTCAGATGGCGCCAATTCGTCGCGATGTGGAGGCCTTCGCCGAGTGTCTTTCTCGACGAAATGGAGCCAATTTTTAGGGTTATTTTCAGATGGCGCCAGCTCCTCAGCCCTAAGCTCGCCTATAAATACGGCACCTCTCAGCCAGCTTTCTCACTCATTCTTCTCAAACACACAACATTCGGGTTCCCTAGCTACGTCCTACAGTGAATGCAACGACATTCGACCGTGAATCACTGTAGGGCTGTAGCTAGGGGAAACCGTGTGTTTTGTTTCCCAGGTTACTCACTCATATATTCTACCTTGTGCTCAAACACAAAACATTCGGGTTCCCTAACTATGCCCTACACTGAATGCAACGACATTCAACCGTGAATCAGTGTAGGCTATAGCTAGGGGAAACCGTGTGTTTTGTTTCAGCTATATTTAGGTTTTCAACACAACTTATTTTTCATCCGGATTAATTCGTGGCGTCCAACACAAATCATCTGGATTCCCGAGCTCAGTCGCACACTGCATGTGATATCGCAGCCAGTGTGCGACTGTAGCTCGGGGAAACCGTTTGATTTGTTCATCGATGTGTTTAGTCGCACAGTATTTTATGTTCTTTATTACACGACCTGTAAAAAATTTGGGTGGTAACATTTTCGGCGGGAAATTTTGCGGGTTTTTTTTTGCGGGAAATTTTGGGCGGGAAATTTTGGGCGGGGTAGCTGGTGGGAAGGCTATAAAAGACCCCCCCCCCCCCCCGGCCACTGATCTTTTTCACACAAATTCGCCCATTGCAATATTTACTCCGTCGTAGATAGTTTCAGGAGAAGGATGTGGAGTGGGCTTGAAGACTCCGAGCATGGGCACTGTGTGTTGTCTCGCACTCCCGGCATGGTCAAGCTGGAGGAGAAGTGGAGCGGGCGCGCACTGATGGCGATGGTCGGAGGTAGCCGACCACCGGTGTCGCCGGAGACGGTCGTGGGGGCGGTGGTGGTGCAGTGCGTTGTGGACCGCCGCCACGTCAACGTGGAGGTTTGCGCGCCGCCATTCGACTTCTTCGTGCGCTTCCGCTTCAGCGAGGACTGCACTCGCGTCCTCCATGCCTCCCCCGGCCTCGCGGTCAACGGGAGACGCTCACGGATGGAATCATGTGATAACATGAGGCCAAATCAGGTTAATTATGTTCACATGGCCCACCCAAACACAACCAAGTATAAAAGTCCTTGGAGCTACCCCCTTTCGACGCCCATCGAAGGGGTAGACGACACGGTCGACTTCTGGTCTACTGTGGGGGGGTTTCGACGGAACCGGGGGCTTCGGGGTGTCGGAACCTCACCAAAACATAGGTGGTGCCCTAATATATGCATTAGGTTGTGGTGGTAGGTTGCTATAGACATATCGAGACTCCGAGGTGTGACCGCCTTCACAAACCGCACTTATCCCCCTCGAAGGTTATGCTCTTCTATGTGGAAACCACCATTTCGGGTGCGACGGATGGAACCATGTGATAACATGAGGCCAAATCAGGTTAATTATGTTCACATGGCCCACCCAAAACAACCAAGTATAAAAGTCCTTGGAGCTACCCCCTTTCGACGCCCGTCGAAGGGGTAGACGACACGGTCGACTTCTGGTCTACTGTGGGGGGTTTCGACGGAACCGGGGGCTTCGGGGTGTCGGAACCTCACCAAAACATAGGTGGTGCCCTAATATATGCATTAGGTTGTGGTGGTAGGTTGCTATAGACATATCGAGACTCCGAGGTGTGACCGCCTTCACAAACCGCACTTATCCCCCCGAAGGTTATGCTCTTCTATGTGGAAACCACCATTTCGGGTGCGACGGATGGAACCATGTGATAACATGAGGCCAAATCAGGTTAGTTATGTTCACATGGCCCACCCAAACACAACCAAGTATAAAAGTCCTTGGAGCTACCCCCTTTCGACGCCCGTCGAAGGGGTAGACGACACGGTCGACTTCTGGTCTACTGTGGGGGGGGGGGGTTTCGACGGAACCGGGGGCTTCGGGGTGTCGGAACCTCACCAAAACATAGGTGGTGCCCTAATATATGCATTAGGTTGTGGTGGTAGGTTTCCATAGACATATCGAGACTCCGAGGTGTGACCGCCTTCACAAACCGCACTTATCCCCCCCGAAGGTTATGCTCTTCTATGTGGAAACCACCATTTCGGGTGCGACGGATGGAACCATGTGATAACATGAGGCCAAATCAGGTTAGTTATGTTCACATGGCCCACCCAAACACAACCAAGTATAAAAGTCCTTGGAGCTACCCCCTTTCGACGCCCGTCGAAGGGGTAGACGACACGGTCGACTTCTGGTCTACTGTGGGGGGGGGGTTTCGACGGAACCGGGGGCTTCGGGGTGTCGGAACCTCACCAAAACATAGGTGGTGCCCTAATATATGCATTAGGTTGTGGTGGTAGGTTTCTATAGACATATCGAGACTCCGAGGTGTGACCGCCTTCACAAACCGCACTTATCCCCCTCGAAGGTTATGCTCTTCTATGTGGAAACCACCATTTCGGGTGCGACGGATGGAACCATGTGATAACATGAGGCCAAATCAGGTTAGTTATGTTCACATGGCCCACCCAAACACAACCAAGTATAAAAGTCCTTGGAGCTACCCCCTTTCGACGCCCGTCGAAGGGGTAGACGACACGGTCGACTTCTGGTCTACTGTGGGGTGTTTCGACGGAACCGGGGGCTTCGGGGTGTCGGAACCTCACCAAAACATAGGTGGTGCCCTAATATATGCATTAGTTGTGGTGGTAGGTTGCTATAGACATATCGAGACTCCGAGGTGTGACCGCCTTCACAAACCGCACTTATCCCCCCGAAGGTTATGCTCTTCTATGTGGAAACCACCATTTCGGGTGCGACGGATGGAACCATGTGATAACATGAGGCCAAATCAGGTTAGTTATGTTCACATGGCCCACCCAAACACAACCAAGTATAAAAGTCCTTGGAGCTACCCCTTTCGATGCCCGTCGAAGGGGTAGACGACACGGTCGACTTCTGGTCTACTGTGGGGGGTTTCGACGGAACCGGGGGCTTCGGGGTGTCGGAACCTCACCAAAACATAGGTGGTGCCCTAATATATGCATTAGGTTGTGGTGGTAGGTTGCTATAGACATATCGAGACTCCGAGGTGTGACCGCCTTCACAAACCGCACTTATCCCCCTCGAAGGTTATGCTCTCTATGTGGAAACCACCATTTCGGGTGCGACAGATGGAACCATGTGATAACACGAGCCAAATCAGGTTAATTATGTTCACATGGCCCACCCAAACACAACCAAGTATAAAAGTCCTTGGAGCTACCCCCTTTCGACGCCTGTCGAATGGGGTAGACGACACGGTCGACTTCTGGTCTACTGTGGGGGGTTTCGACGGAACCGGGGGCTTCGGGGTGTCGGAACCTCGCCAAAACATAGGTGGTGCCCTAAGATATGCATTAGGTTGTGGTGGTAGGTTGCTATAGACATATCGAGACTCCGAGGTGTGACCGCCTTCACAAACCGCACTTATCCCCCTCGAAGGTTATGCTCTTCTATGTGGAAACCACCATTTCGGGTGCGACGGATGGAACCATGTGATAACACGAGTCCAAATCAGGTTAATTATGTTCACATGGCCCACCCAAACACAACCAAGTATAAAAGTCCTTGGAGCTACCCCCTTTCGACGCCTGTCGAAGGGGTAGATGACACGGTCGACTTCTGGTCTACTGTGGGGTGTTTCGACGGAACCGGGGGCTTCGGGGTGTCGGAACCTCACCAAAACATAGGTGGTGCCCTAAGATATGCATTAGGTTGTGGTGGTAGGTTGCTATAGACATATCGAGACTCCGAGGTGTGACCGCCCTCACAAACCGCACTTATCCCCCCGAAGGTTATGCTCTTCTATGTGGAAACCACCATTTCGGGTGCGACGGATGGAACCATGTGATAACATGAGCCCAAATCAGGTTAATTATGTTCACATGGCCCACCCAAACACAACCAAGTATAAAAGTCCTTGGAGCTACCCCCTTTCGACGCCCGTCGAAGGGGTAGACGACACGGTCGACTGTGGATGGGTTTCGACAGGAGGGCGCTTCGGGGTGTCGGAACCACACCAAAACATTGGTGGTGTCATTAAATATTCATTAGAGTGTGTTACCTAGGTTGTTAGGGTTGTATTACCCAATTGTTAACAATTAATTAAAAATATGAATTAAGAAACTTGTTTTACAATATTTTTTATTCATTTGCCGAGTCTGGCACTCGGCGAAGCCTATACTCGGCGAAGATCTGGCGGGGTCTTAGGAAAAATTTGCCCCAATCGAGCCGAAAATCCCCAATCCTCGCGCGCTGCCGGCCCTCTCTCCACCAAACCGAACCCCAGCGAGCCCCCGCCGCCGCCAGCCGCCGCCCTTTGCCTCCAGCCACCGTGCTCCCCCTTCGCCGTCGCACCCGCCACCCTCCTGCTCCGCTGTCCCTCCTACTCCCCGATTCGCCGTCGCCCGTCCGCCGCCGCGGCATGGAAGGCGCCTGCAGCTAGGGCTTTCCCTCCGGCCACCGCCCTCCCCCTTCGCCATCGCACCCGCCCGACCCTCCTGCTCCGGTCTCCCTGCTTCTCCCCGGTTCGCCGTCGCCCCGTCCGCCGCCGCGACATGGACGCTTGCAGCTAGGGTTTGCCGCTGGCCCACCTGAAAGGACAATGATGTCGCCTAGAGGGGGGTGAATAGGCGGTTAAAACTTTTCCGGTTTAGGCTTGCTAATTGCGGAATAAAACTAGGTGTTTAAATTAACAAGCCGACAACTTAACTAAACTAGGCCCACCTATGTGCACCAATAACTTATGCTAAGCAAGACAAGCAACAAGGTGATAGCAAAAGGATACTTCAAGCACGAAGGCTATCACAATGTAAATTGCATAAGTAAAGAGCTCGGGTATAGAAATAACCGAGGCGCGCGGAGACGAGGATGTATTCCCGAGTTCCTCCTTGTTAAGGGAGTACGTCTCATTAGAGAGGTGTGAACCGACACAACGGTTCAACAACCACAAAGATATCACCTTCTTCTCCGATGAACCGCACCACAAAGGTTTGGTTCACCTTCCACTATCGGTATTCCTTCGAGGCGGAATCCGGAGCCTTTCAACAACAATCCGGGGCACAACCCACAATGGGATTGGGGGCTCCCGAACGGCTCTCAACAACAATCCGGGGCACAACCCACAATGGGATTGGGGGCTCCCGAACGGCTTCAAGTGACCACACAAGGGTCCAACCACCACAAAGGCATCTAGGGTCCAAGGATCCAAGAGTAACAAGTTCACAAGCTTTCAACTATCACGAATCCTCGTGGAGAGCACACCGATGCACCAAATGCAAAAGGCAAGAGCACAAGTGCTCAAATCCTCCACTCTCAAATTCCAACAAAGCAACAAATGCTTATGGGGGAATAAGAGAAGAAGAACAAAGAGGAGAACCACACAAGAACTCCAAGAACTAGATCCACTAGGTTCCCCTCACTTAGAGGAGATATTGATTGGTGGAAATGTAGATCTAGGTCTTCTCCTTCAATCCTCCAAAGATCAAAGAGTTTGGGTGGAGGGATTGGGAGATATCAAGGAAATGAGCTTGCAACAATGAAGGAGAGAGAAAGCAAATCGTGTTGGGCAGAGCTAGCTGGCTGGAGGTAGGTGGAGGGGTATTTATACCCCTCCCAGAAAAAGAGCCGTTGCAGCCAGTTTTGCACCGGAGTTTCCGGTCCAAGTGACCGAATACTCCGGCCTGGGGCGGAAACTCCGGCCCCTTGGGGGCGGAAACTCTGGCCCCCACTAGGAGGTGAACCACAAACAGACGAGAGAAACACAGGCAGAAACTCCGGCCCCCTGGGACCGGAAACTCCGGTCCGGGGCGGATACTCCGGCCCCCACCAGGGGATGAACAAGAACTATGCCTCTTCGAGGAAAAATCCTGAGTCCGGAGACTCCGGTCCTGGGGACCGGAAACTCCGGCCTGAACAGCAGCAACAAAACAGCAAATCCTGAAAAGCGATAACTTTCTCGTTTGAACTCCAAAACAGGTGAAACCAATTTCGTTGGAAAGGTAACGACGAGTGCTAACCCACAAAATGGTTATGAAGTCAATATTGCCATATCTATTTCGTTTATGCAAGGAAACGATTGACTCCATCTTTTCAAAGGTATATTATTTGATTGGTTCTTCTACCCGTTACTCAAAAATAAAATAAAAATGATTGGTTGTGGCCTTGTGGGGTTGCAGAGGACAACAATGATCTGGTTAGTAAATGTGTAACGATCAAGAGGAAGTCCGAAAGGGTACGGGTAAGAAGGAGCAGATGCTGCAAAAATCAAATTATCCGATGAAATGTCATATTTGGTGATGAACTTGCACCAGTGTTCTTGCCTAGTCGTCGATATGCATTCTTAGCTAGATCATTTTCATGGTTGTTTCCTTTTTACTACACAGTTCCAGTGCCAGAAATAAACGGACAACTTCTGAACTTTTCTATCTGCTCACTACACACAGTTTGGTTGGTAAAAATTGTGTGAGTAGACCTGTGCACTACAAACAGTCTGGTACTTCTAAAATTGTGCATATCCCGACCTAGGATTGCCACCTGAGTGGTATGGAGCTTCAGGATGGGTATTTCCAGACTAGGAGACCGCACTTCTAAAATCATATTGATATTTCTTCAAACAAATGTAAACATAAGGTCAGTTTGAAATTTCATGGTGCAAACTTTGATTAGTCATTAACTATTCCGAGCTGATAAAATTTACCTTCCATTGTCCTTTTTCCCAACACTGTTGTGAGAAATACAACAAACCAAGATGGCCCTAATTAAGCAACTTTAGGCATGATGATAACAATATAGTTGACATGCTTGTACTTGTGATCATAGGGTATCTCAATTTGTTCTATCTAATTGTACAATAAATCATCGTTTAATCTTGTTTTTTTCATCTGCCTGAAGGTGAAACCTGAGCTTCTCAACTAATTTGAAACCTGAACTGAATTCCAGACTGTTTTAATGCAATTAAGAAATTTTGGAGCTAAAAACTGGGACTACGAATCTGACCCAAACAACTAGAATGTATGAACCCTAACTTGAAGGTGGACCGGTAATATTTCCAACACGAAAACGCAACAAGTTTTCCAAATGAAATCCGTTTTCGAAGAACTTGGGCTTGTCATGAAGATCACGACAAGCACCAAAACCCAACAAGGAGAAAAGCCATATAAGAACCAAGAAGGATGAAAAGCCAAGTATGCAAAGGTTTGAGCTCTCCACAAAGATGCGATCAAGTTACTCACTTGAGAGCCCCTCTTGATAGTACGCCGTCTATCCTATAACCCGGTCTCCCACTAACACCATGAGACCGGTAAAATAGAAAACCTATCAAGATCATACCTTTGCCTTGCGCATTCCACTTGAGCTCGATGATGATGATCTTGGCTCTCTCAAGTTGGAGCACCTTTCTTGATTGTGCTTGCTAGCACATGCTCGATGAAGACTTCTCCAAATGCTCCCCCATACTCCATTATGGGAGGGCCTCGCAAAGCTCTGTCTTCATGTCTCCTTTGCAAGCTTCAATCAAATGATATCTTTCGAGATGGATCATATTGAGCTTGCACTTCATCTTCTCTACACATGACCATTCTTCATATAAACCCTTGAGTAGAGCATTGATCATCATGTAATCTTCTAGAGTCCAACACATGAACTCCAATCATTTCCTATGGACAAGATCTACAAGTATATCTCAATGCAAACATTAGTCCAACACATGAACTCCAATCATTTCCCATTTCGCATGTCTCCGGCGAGTCTATTCCAAAATCTAATACACGAAACTGGTTAATCAAACAATGTAGGCACACATGGTTACAGTAAGAGATGTCTCGTCCGGTTGAACTGTCGCAAACAATCTTTCTCTTCCTTTCTTAGTAGCAGATCCAACATGACTATATTAAACATTAAGCAATCATGGTTAAGCTAACCACAACACAGGTTATGGGAGAAGGCCATGCCCTTGCCGTAGCCGGATGTCCACCCGCCACACAACTAGCACTTGATCCCAGACATGGTTCCAGCGCCGCCCGTGCCAGTCTTCCAGGGTCACGTGGGAACACAGGTTATGGCAGATGGTTCGATATGGAGCATGATGCTCCTACTTTGTCGTCAGGCCGCCACGCAGGTGCTGGCGTCGTAAGACGACGACGAGCTCCGGCGCGCTATAGAGGTGTTCGAGGTGTAGGAGCTCGGGCGGTGGCAAGATATGGTACATACACTCAGGGCCTCGACTATTCATACGTCTTAAATTTGATGTATTCATACTATTATTAATCATTGCTACATATTTTTCTCTGTTTTATATCAATTTACAGTGTTTTCATTGGAATAACCTATTAACTGAGCGCCAAATACAATTTGTTTTCTGCCTTTTATTGCATCCTAGTTCACATCCAGGAAAATACTGGCAGCCGCCGCCTCTGCTGCTGTTTACGTTTTCTTCTCGTCAACATAAAAATGCTGGCAGCCGACGCCCCTCGCACCATGCTAGAAGGGGGCATGTTTCTCAATACAAAAGTCTCTACTAGATGTTAGCATGCTTTTACTTTTACACTTAGACTAATATTTTAATATTAAACATAGAAAATAATTTATACAAAACATGTTTACTTATCTTAGATAGTACATTTACCATTACACTTAAAATAATAATGTGTAGCATAATATTAATATTTAATTCCAAGGTACAGATTTTTATATGTACCAATTCTAAAGTGTATCATTTCAAATAAAATTGTGCGATTTTCTTTTGGGTCAGGGAAAGGGAGACACATGTGTTTTTGTTAAAATTTATGCTTCGATATATGTGCTATAGTGTATGTTTGTGTGTCTGTGTCTATTATATTAACCTTAAATATCTTTCTAGAGAAATCTAGATTGAATGTGTCTAACGAACATCTTTATAGAGGTTTATCGAGTATACGATAATTCATCTTCAAGTAAATAAATAACTCTGGAGACATTTTCTTAGCGAACTTAATCACCATTGCTCGGTTTTGTGACTCTCCCTTATTTATATAACTAGAAAATACCCCACACGTTGCAGCGGGAGTTTCAGTAAGAACTTGTGTAAATGAAAATGCATAAGACATATAAAATATGAAGTTGTTTCCAGAAATATGACGTGGTTAGACTACATGTAAAATATACTATGGGTGATGAATATTACTGGGGGCGACATGGACAATTTATTAGCTAAAAGAAAGAATGATACTTGCATTTTTTGATAGAAAATTAACATATATTAATTATTTAGGGTTTAGGGTTTATCTTTTAGCTAGGCACAATTATATGTTGAGTATTAATATTAATATTAAATGTATATTTTGCATGCAGTCTATCTGCGTCATACATCTGAAAATAATTAGTACATGTTAATATTAATATTAACCATGTACGAATTGGGAGGGAAAACTATGGTTATGGTCTTATCAATGGCATTTTCTTTCTGTCGAAAAAAAAGAAGAAATGTTCACTACCACAAGTGCAACGGTACTGATCTTAGGCCGGTGTAGCTCCTCTCCCTACTCCACACCAAGTCAAAGGCCGGTGTAGCTGCTAGGAGCCTACAACATCTCCCGTGATCACTCTGCTCGGCACTTCACTACAAGTATCAATTGGCAGGAGGCCCGAAGTCAAAGTTGAAGCTGACTCCACGCCACAGCAACATCAGTGCAGTACTGAGGAGAATTTTTATAACATACCAGCGGAAATCACCTTCTCATCAACACAATTGGTAAATGATGTTTACCATAGTATTCACTGAATCAACTATCTATCGACAACATCCCCAAAGTGGTATAGCTGTTTTTTTCATAGTTAATTTTGAGTCCAGACATCTGCTCAACAATGCAAACAACAAAAAATTAATTCTCAGGACTTGGAACATCATCTTGGATGAAAAAACTATGTCATCAGCGTGTTGCGTTGGTGAAAATCGATCACATGTGCCATAAGATAAGTTTTCAGTGTATCTCAAAAGGGTTGATAAAATTCAATAGGGAAGCCATCTTGGGAGGCGAACTAATGGTTCTCAGCATACAAGTGCACCAAACATAAGTAAAAATGTTGGAATTTCTTAGAATTTCAAAAACTTGTCAGAGAAACTCCGATGTTTTTGGCGCTGAAAGATGATTAAGTCTTGTATTTGTATACAAAGTTTGGTGAGCAACTGATTCCCATATAGATCAGGAAAAAAAGTCAAATATATGAAGAATATAGCATGTAATGTCTTTTCTTGCAAATCTTTGTCCCAGTTGAAACTAAAGTTATTATCAGGCGAATATTTGTATACGGGTACAATATTTGACATGTTTGTCCGACCAAAAGTTTCATAAATTTAAACTTTTTTGAATTACTATTTTTCAAATATACACTCCGCTGTTACCCATGTCCACCAACGTATTTTTGAGTCATCTTCATATTAATATTTCTCTTTCTCTATATCAAAGGTATATTTGTTCGAGATTTTGTTAATGTAGGTCAAAATCTCTGGAAATTCGCATTGGCACCCGGGTGCATATGCTCATGTTATAGTTTTCAAAATTAAACAAATATGAGAACTTTTCAAAAAAACTGAAAACACTTGGGCACAAACATATACAAGTTTTCAATATCAGTGCAAATTTCCGGAACGAAATGACACATTATGTGGCATGTACAAAAATGACAAATTTTGTGGCCGAAATGAGAACTAAAGCTACATTGTCAAAGCACATATTTTGTTTTTTTGCCCAGACCACATAAAATGACATTTCCCTGCGTAATTTTGCTCGAGTATTGAAAACTGATATATGTTTGTGCCCAATTTGTTTCAGATTGTTTCAAAGTGTTTTCATATTTTTTAATTTTGAAAACTATAACAGAAGCATATGCTGTGATATGCACCCGGAGTCAAAACGCCTCTTCCAAACTCTCTTGTAATGTATAGTCTCCTAGTCCCCTACACCCTGGACCTACCAGTAGCATAGAAGCTCTGTTGTGTTTTGTGTCAAATATTGTGTATGTGTTGGGTTATGTTTGGACTTGGAGTTGTATTAGGTGTGTATATGTACGAATAGTGTTCGTGAGGGGAGCACCACACGTGTAACCCATGATGATTTGATAGCAACGAGCACGCAGGGGGAGCCGGCGGCTTGTGCCGGCGCCTAGGGCGGCCAGGGTTGCGGTATCAATGGGGAGGAGCGCCCGTAGTAATGCCCCGCAGATGTAGGTGAGTTCGCCGAACTGCGTTAACAAATCTCGGTGTCGTCATCGTGCTGCGATTGCTTGGTTTTCGGTAGATCGATTTAGCGCCTATGACAGCTTCAATTGGTATCAGAGCGAGGTTGAAGCTGCGGATTGTTGATATAGAGAATCGAGGAACTTCGACGTTGGGATCAGGATCGTCGGCACGGAGGTCAATCGACGTGTGTGGGCGAGAAAGCCGATCGGGAGAAGTTGACGAGTTCCTGAAGCAATCGAGATCGGATCGGACATGTGCGATAGTTGGCGTTATACCTGGGCATGGGCAGCCCGGCCCGACGACCCGGCCCGAGCCCGGTCGCCAGGCTCGGGCTTGCACTTCGGGCCGGACTCGGGCCTTGATTTGCAGCCCGAAGCATAGGTCGGGCCGGGCCCGGGCTTCAGTTTCCAGCCCGAAATTAGCCCGGCCCGGCCCGGCCCGGCCCGAACATCACGCAGATCTGAAAAATCCATCTAAATCTCCTCCCCGCCGCCGTATAAAAAGTGGTCTCCCCGCATCCCCATCTACGAGTGTAACCTAAATCCAACAAACAGCTCCTCGCACTAAACCGTAAGCGCCAAGATCTGGCATTCTGGCCTCTTCCCGGCGTCTGTCTCACCCCGGCCGGCGACGCCGACTCTTCTCTTCCCTCCATCGACCTCTGCTGGCCGGCTCTCTCCTCGCCTGCTTAGGGAGCTTCCCGGCCAGGATCCATTGTCTCTCGCGGCCGGCGTCCAAGCTACAAGCGCGCTGCCCTCCGTCCGCTGTGTGCGCGCGTCTGGAGAGCCAATCCTTGCGTTGGTCAGAGCCATTTGTGCTAGCATCTAGCGAGCAGATGCATATGTCTAGTATCTAGTGGATGCGCTTGTGCGTCCTGTACTTGATTCGTTTTTTACAGATCGATTGATACTTCGTCCTGGATGTGTGTATTTTAATGCATTCAAATGCTAGATCTATGGATGCGTGCGTGCGTGCTTGCTGGATGTATGGATCTGTGTATTTTTTTGTGCTGTGAATTGCCAGATCTATGGATTCATTGTTGTTTGACTGAACAGCGGCAGTTTTCACAGCATGGTCGGGCCTCGGGCCGGGCTTTCGGGCTTCCGGGCTCGGGCCTGGGAAAAGTAGAAAATTGCCGGGCCGGGCTCGGGCCTGGCTTTCGGACGTCGGTTTTTTAGGCCCGGCCCGGCCCGAGAAATGGCCAGATATAGTTGGCGTGCAGCAGCAGATCCCTCGGCGGAGGCGGTAACGCCGCATATGCGCAAGGCTGCCAGGCAGCAGCGCGTGGCCAGGAACTGCGGTGCAGGGCGACGCCGCTACGGTATGCACACGAGCGAGCAGGTCCAGTCCATGTGGGGGCGCCTGATCAGCCATGTTAGGCCAAACGCGCAAGGCCAAAGGGACAGGGGACGCTCTGCTCAGTTTTCGATCGATCGGAAAACAGCAGCAGGAGATTTGTTTGGTGAAAAAAAAGAGCGTCTACTGTGGTTTTCCATCGGGAGCAAAGGAAAAAAAAAAAGGAAATTCAGCTTTGGCGGCACGTGGGCGTGAGGTGCATGTTACCTGCATCCTCTTTGGTACGTGTGTATTTTTCAGGTGTTGTTTCTTTTGCTCGGTATACAATGTTTGTGTACGGGATGGAAGCGGTGTACCGTGTACGGAAGACAAACGCGGAGTCGCAGATTCAGAGGAAGATTGACAAGGTTTGGTCAATGTTATTTGATTCGAACGTTGTATGGGCGACGGTCGATGACGTAGCATGGGGCCAAGTTGATCAAGATGGACTGGATGCGGCGAGGGACGACGTGCTGGAGCGTGTCGTGAGGATCATGCATACACCGGGTGCCGGACAGTACGCGGAAGGTGGACTGTGCACAGGGTGGAGCATGGGTGCAGTCGGATACGTTCGGCTGGGTCGGACTGGACAGTCTGACAGATCGACGGGATGTCGGTCGGACAGAAGACGGTGAAGATCGGCGACCACGAGATAGGAGCGTGAGGGCTGATGGTGTCCGTATTCTGTGGCGTGGAAACACGTGGCGCATGGTTATGCGTGCTTCGACATGCATTGACGCAAGGTTGATTCAAGATGGCGTACGCATGGGATCTTGAGGTCGACGGGGCGTGGGGTGGATTGATCATCTACCAATGAGTCATGTTGAAGGTGGAGCTGGAGTCTCTGAGGGGAGATTTCACTCGGCTGATGGAGGGGCTGCGGCGTAAGCATGCGGAGAGTCGAAGCCTAGTCAGCGGGAAGGCGAGATCGGGAAGGCGAGAAGCACGTTGGTCGGACTGGACGTCAGGGTTCGAGAGATACGTAGAACTCGGCATCGGTCGGGTATGACTGATGGTTGTCTGCAGTGGGGCCTGAGGTGGTGTGGGTTAGCGACCCAGTAGATCTTGGCCAAGATTGCAGATGCTCGACGCGGTAGTAGCGGCGAGGTGTGCGGTAAGCACGGGACACGACGACAGACCAGGGCACAAGCGGTCAGACATGTTGTTGGATATGTGTGCAGGGGTGCTGAAGCAGTGTTGGCGAGTATCAGGTTCAAGTTGGTGACTGGGTCTATGGATATTGACATGTCAGGTGATAGACAAGAGTCGGCCATAGGGAATCTGAGAAAGTGTTGGAGAGTCTCAAATGTCGTAAGCGTGGAGAGTACATGGCCGTATATTCTGTGATGTTCAGTGCACATGGCAAAGTGCATGTGACTAGATACAGAAGGAGGCAGAGTGCTATAGCTGTGGGACATGTAGAAGACTATACAGGATGAGACGACTGTGAATTTGACTCAGGGTGACTAAAAGGCGACGGTGAAATTCCTTCAAGTTGGAAGCACTTTCACGCAGATCAGTGATCGATGTGTGATGATGTTGAAACGGGAAGAAGGGACTACAGTTGCAGGTGGAGTCACGTGGAGTCTGGGAGTAGTAGCGGATCTCATGGAAGACAGCTCAAGTCCGGAGTACATGGAGGTTTGACGCATTGACGAATTCAAGGTGGCGGACAATATTCGCCAATGTGGAGTTTGTTGTGTTTTGTGTCAAATATTGTGTACGTGTTGGGTTATGTTTGGACTTGGAGTTGTATTAGGTGTTGATAGGTACGAGTCGTGTTCAGTCGAACTCTTGTAACCTGGTCATCCCATATAATGAGGGGAGCACCACACGTGTAACCCATAACGACTTGATAGCAACATGCACGCAGGGGGAGCCGGCGGCTTGTGCCGGCGCCTAGGGCGGCCAGGGTTGCGATATCAATGGGGAGGAGCGCCCGTAGTCATGCCCTGCAGATGTAGACGAGTTCGCCGAACTGCGTTAACAAATCTCGGTGTCGTCATCGTGCTGCGATTGCTTGGTTCTCGGTAGATCGATTTAGCGCCTATGACAGCTTGAAGCTCCAAGTCAAAGTTGGAAACGATGGCAACAGAAGCGCAGTGCTTACCAGCAGACTGCAGTGGCGACCTCTGCTCACACTCCACCCCAAGTCCCAACTCCCCGGCGACGCGCACCCTCTTCACGTCTTCCATTCCACGGCTGCTTTAAAGGGCACTCCTCGTCCTCCGGCCACCTCCAACAATCGACGCCTCCGTGTTCCCTCCGCTCGAGCCAGCAAACTATAATGCTAGTCCCCCTCGCCCACCCCACCGCCGCCGAGCCCACCTCCGAGTCCGACCGCCCGGCCTTCCACTACGTATACAAGCCCGCCGACGTCCCCGCGTCTGCCACCGCGCTCCCAGTGGCACCTTCCAACTACTCCGCCGTGCGCCCTCCTCCCGTCATCTTCGACCAGGCGCAGTACCCGATGTGCTTCGCCTACGCGCGCCTCATGCCGCCCAGCCGGAACCCGGCCGCCGACATCCGCCGAGCCATGCACGCCGCGTCGAGGTTCACGCTCCTCTGCTCCGCGCACGGCACCATGGCGCTCCGCTTCCGCACCCCCGCCGACCGCTAGGCCGCCATGCGCCAGCAGCCGTTCGCGCGCGACGGCTTCACGGTAGAGCTCCTACGCGCCTAGGACACATCCATCCTGGACGACTACCTCGTCCACAACATACCCCAGCACCTCGTCCGCAGCCCCGACGACCTGCTCGTCCACGTCGCGCTGCGCCGCTACCCGGCCAAGCAGCGCACCGAGGGGGACATCGGCGCCAACTGCCGCGGCTTCGGGTGGGTGCTCGAGGTCGACAGGGCCTGCCTCGACGCGCCGGACCTCGCCCCCGTCCACGTCGTGCTCTGCGTCGGCCACCCGAGGGTGATACCTCAGGAGCTGCGCGTCCTCTACGCCGACGGCTCCACCAGCGTCATCCCCGTGGAGGTCCTCGGGGTGTGCACCTGGCCCGCCGCCTTCCGCGCACACGGGAGGTATGTGCGCTTCTTCCAGCAGAACCAGGCCGCGCCGGCGCCGGCGGATTTGCTAGGCTCGATGATGCAGGCGATTAGCCTCTCTTAGGCTGCAATGCTTGCCATGGCAATGGCAGCAAAAGCAGTACTCCAAGCTATTAACCTCAAAATTAGTTCTGCAGAAGCAGTAGTGTAGTCTTATGTATGGTATGGTCATCGTGTTAGTGGAAAACCCTGGGTGTCGTCGAAGGGTACGTACGTTGGTGAAGATTGATGGTGAGTTGGTGACGCGTGCTTGCTGTAGCTTGTTTTGGGGCTTAATCTGTGGCGGAAGCTACTGTAATCTTGCATCTATGTTACAATGAACTGGGAGCGTGGATTGTTAGAAAGTGTCATTTTCGTTTCCATCCATGTCCTGTAATACTCTGTCTCTGCAGTGTGGATTTTTCTCTTGTTCAATCTGTTAATCGAAAAATGATTATGTTCATCTCTTCTGAAATTGTAATGATGTCAAATAGAGCACGTTGGACAAGTCAGTGACTCAACTGCAGGCTCGACTACGTCAAGGGATATCCTTCTCCAGAAATTCTGCCAGCAGTGTATAGCTGCTGATACAACACCGGAAACATATTTAGTTGACAATTGAGTGCACTGTGTAACTGAATATCCAAAGGGAAATTGTTTGAAAGTGTCGCAGAGCTACACATGATTGGAATTATATTTCGTTTCTTGCGGTATATAACAATGTGTCAATGTGGAATTATTTGGAATGCTAAATTGTGTGGCATACAAGGCAATATTTTTCTATGACATGTGTGAATGAAATATTTTACGAAATTTAGCAGCGTTGTCGCAAAAAAATAACCTCATACTTATAATACTCTCTTTGTTCCAAAATAATTGAGTTCTACATTTGTGCTAAGCCGTAATTTGTTTTTCATGATTTGGACCAAGGTTGTAATTTTTTTTGTCAATGTCGCATAACCCGGCCACCGCATCAATAGATGCACATTGCCATTTCTCGAAAGGTTAGGGCCTCCCCTCTCGAAGTTACTAAGGGCCTGTTTGGTAGCTTGCAGAGGTTTCTCACCTGCGACGGGGCAGGCTGGGGAGGACAGTGCTGAGCTAAAACAGTTTCTGGCCATCTTGGGCTAGTTGTTTGGTTGCCTGCAGCAAAGAACGCCGCATGGGCTTAGCCACTCGGACTGCGTGTTTGGTTACGTCGGCTGCATGCTCAAATGCAAGTAGGCATGTGTTTGGTTGTATGCAATGCTGCTGCTACGGTAACCTCTTCCAGCCTTTGGTGAGGTTACCATACTATGAAATACACACGAATGAATATGATCGACATAGCATAGAAGTACGATAGTTTTAACCAAGTACCATAATCACATACATAAGTAGCCTAGCACAAACTTAGTCTGATCTACCAGGTAGGACGAACATTCAACGGTCTTCGTCTTTCTTGAAGTTCAGTGGGTGCTCAGGGCACTGTCTCACCACCTCACATCCAGAGTTGTCAAAGATGATCACCTTGTACGCCATTGCACCGAGCTTCTTGAACATGACCAGATAACCAAGATCTAAGCCATGTGCTATGGCAAATGCTGGCCATCCTTTGACGAGGCAAGCTCTTCCATTGACATCAGCAACGGTGATAGTCCAGATGCACCCAGTGTTCGTCTTAACTGTGATATCACCGGGCACCTCACCCAAGTAGGGCCTGAAGGCGGCAGGAACTGGGAGGAGGTCAAGTCCGGGTGCTAGCACCACTTTGCAGAAATGGTTGGGGGAGGCTGTGTCCTTGATCCATCCATAAGCTGCCTTCCTTCTCTTGAAGACGGTGTCAATGTCATCTGTGGTCATTGTCATCTTCTCAGCCTGGCACAAAGATATTGGTTTGGGTTATAACACTGACGAAGATCATCACACTGAACAAGCTGCGTAAGATAGATAGAAGGAGTCCAAGTGCTCCCAAGTTTGATCATTGTGATGGAGATTGTAATGGTTGGTCTCAGTTTGAAAAGACGGTTGAGACAACATGGTCCAGGTCCACCAGACCGGCCTACAAAAGCAAGTAGAAGCCACAACGATCTGTGACTGGATCTCAATTTTGTTGGACGTCTGGTGGAAATGGTTGTGTCCCAGCCCTTACATCATTGGCCTCAAACTTACACGAAAATCGTAGTTGCAACTCAAAATCGAATGCAAAAAAAGGGTTGCTTGGTTTCAGCACATGTAGAACCATGTTTGCTCTTACTGACTAGCTAGCAAAAGAAATGAACATCCACATATCTTTGTGGCTGCTTTTAACTTTTGCTAGCAGTCAGTAGGTGACAGCTCTAACACATATCATCATGGACCAAATCTAGTATGTCAAAATCGAATTATGAAAATAGTGTTGCTTGGTCTCAGAAGATGTAGAACTATGTTTGCGCCTTTTGAAGAGCCAGCAAAAGAAACGAACAGCCACATAAAATGGTGACTGTTTATAGCTTTTGCTGGCACTCAGCAGGCGACAGCTCTAACAATTTCATCATGGACTGAATCAAGATGCCTCAGTTAGCTACTACATTGAGCTGTAGAATCAAAATAAGAACCGCATGACAACCAACAAAACCAAGCAGAACACACAAGTGAAATTGTGCAGGCTGCTCAATTTTGGTGGCTGCCTTGTGGTTGCAATGCAGTCTCTGACTCCTTAATGGAAAACCATTCATCATTGGCGAAAAAATCTACATTCAAGCCTCATATGTGAAAGGTATCGGTGGGAAAAAAGAGTGCCTATAAAAATGAAGTATAAATAATAGCACTCTCATTGCCATTACCCTTGGTTCTATAGGCCATCTTCTTTCAACTAGGATGCCTTGAGTTTAATCATCGGCTACCATGGAAATGGCTCACGAAGACTATGAAAAGTTGCTACAAATATAGGCCTCGGATTTGCATTTTTACATGGTAGAATTGAAAGAGGTGATAGTACTGAACCAAGAACACAGGATAATCAATTAATCGTATGTTGCACAAGGTTCAGTACCACAACCTCTATCACGAAGGGCGCGTTTGGTAGCTGCAGATTCATCATAGGCCAGAGAAAAATAGACCGGACTTTGTAACATACTGTAAAACCATGGATCAAGTATGAAGAACACCCCAAAATGAAGAACACACCAAATAAAATGCAACCTGCTTTCAGTGCAAGCACAGATCTGTAATGAACCCTAAAACAGCGTAGATCTACGGTGCATGTCATAATACTGAGTAAATCAAGCCGGATCTACAGATCTATGCTGCGTAAGATAGATAGAAAGAGTCCAAATCATCATACCGCCATTGACGAAGAACTCGACGAACTCGAGAGGACTCGGGGCTGGCTATGGGACAACGCAGCTCCGCTTTGGCCACGGACGAGTTAACGATGGTCTGCCTTCTTCTCCCGCCGATAATGGCCGCCGATGTGCCGCCGGTGAATCAACCGTCGTCGAAGAGAGAGAGGTGAGAGGAGAGCGAGTGCAGTTGGGAGTGGGAGAGTGGGCGGTGAGGGGAATAAATGGCGCGTGTCCCCGAAGGGACGCGGCGTCTCCCCGTGTGCGACCTGCTGCCACCGCTTGTGCTCCACTCGGCATGGCCGCCTGGAAACGGCCGATTCGGCCGTTCACGCAGGGCCTGGCCCGAGGGTGCTTTGAGGACCGTGCTATGCAGGCCCAAGAGGAAAAACGGAAAACCAAATGTCAGGACCTCGCATCTGGCGGGCCGGGCCACCCTATCTGCAGGCTACCAAACGCGCCCTAAATAAATTTTAGTCTTTGTATTTTGTCCATCTAATTCAATCAATTTCCAACATACAGTAGTTGTGATACTGGTTGGTGTGGAAAGATGGTAAGTAACAAGCAAAAATAGTATCTAGCAGCTTACAGGTTCTAGTTTACAAGTAAAGTTGCAATCCCACCAATAGGTTGATGCGGCAGGAGGTAATATATTAGCTATATTGTTGGATGCCC
Source organism: Poa pratensis (assembly GCA_947311845.1). Classification (NCBI taxonomy): domain Eukaryota; kingdom Viridiplantae; phylum Streptophyta; class Magnoliopsida; order Poales; family Poaceae; genus Poa; species Poa pratensis. Next base: position 15,677,517 of record CAMZMU010000048.1, read on the forward strand.
CGCTTTGGAGTTTTCAAAAAATGTGAAATAAATCCTGGACATAGAATATGTTGTATCTTGTGCATCCATATTTTTTTCTCAAACAATATGCCCATATGTGACCCTGCAAAAAGACAAATATGGTGTGAATAGCACATGATATTATTCATTTAGGTTTTTTTTTGCACATGTCACATATGGCCATGTTATTTTGGATGAAACTTTGTGGGTGCTTAAGACACAACATAATACATATCTATGATTTATTTCGTAATTTCTGAAAACTTTAAAGTGGGACATCCGATAATGGGATGCGGGTACAACTAGTTGCAAAATATTCGCACTCCTCTCTTCGTCGCTTCTGTGATTAGAGTGCAACTGCAGTTCGTTCGTCAAAAGATGCAATCTCCCTATCGTTTCTCACGCTTTGGCAGCGACATGTAGATCCACTGCGAAAGACGTGAAAAATCATTTTAAACGTGCTGGTGGTTTGTAAGAAACATTGACCTTTCTGTTGACAACCAAATTATTACGGGAAGTCCAAAGGGGGCCAAGCTAAAGTAAATCACCTATCCCACATAGTTAGACTAGGTCGAGGAGGGCGAAGCTACATCGATAAAAAATCATCGGGAGAAACTGGAGGCTGTTCCCAGCCCAAGGCTTCTGCAACACACCACCACTGAAACTGGACATTCAAAGAAGGTGTGAAACCGTCTCCAAATCATTTGACCCTTTCCGTCCTTGGCCATGCATGCCAAGCTGCTCTCCGTCCAGGCCCGTCTCCTCCCGCTTTCAAATCACACAGTAAGTCTAGCATTCTTGCACCCCACGTAAGACGTAACCACGACCGGTTAACTGGCCACCCTGCGATTTCAGTCCCATCGTCAAGCTGCCCCGCACTCGCCATTAACGCCGGGCCAGCAATCTGCCGTCTTCCGGTGATCGTCGCACCGTGCACTAAACTGAACCAGTGGCAGCGTCTCGAACTCGAAGTCTTCCTCCCATTCTTCACATCTCAGAGCCCGTCGTCTCCAACAGACCCACACCACTGCTCTTCTTCCACCATCAGGATGCAGCCCGCCTGCACCGCCTTCCACCTTTTGCTTCCGGATGGCGCGACGGCGTTGGAGATCCCCTCCAACCGCCCAGCCTTCATCAAGTCTTTCAAGCCAATTGGCATATTCCCGGCAGCGACCGCAGTCCGCCTCGCCACCTTGCCGTCAGAGAGGAGCACACCCCGCCCGGGGCCAGCCGCCGTGTATGTGATGCTGTCCAGCCCCTACCCTGAGCTGGAAGACGACGCGGAGCGCACGGCGTACGCGTACATCACCCCGGACACGTCTCCGCGCCGCTCCGACCCGGGGGCCTTCATCCGCCTCGTCTTCCGCACCCTGGCGCTCGACCTGCCGCAGACCTTCGAGATCAACAACAACCCCTTCTTCGGCGCCGACGCCGCGGCCGCAGTGCGCTTCCGCACGCACGCCCAGCGGGAAGCGGCCATGCGCAGGCAGCCCTTTGAGCTCGACGGCGCCACGGTGGAGCTCGTGCCCTTCCGGATGATCAACCTCTGTTACCCTCGTAACTTCTTCATGATTCACATCGCCCTGCACAAGTACCCCATCGAGCAGCGGACCCTAAAGGACATCAAGGACAACTGCAGAGGATTCGGGTGGGTCCATGAGGTCGGGTTCGATTCCCCCGACCTCTCCACGGTGTGCGCCATCCTTCGGCTCGAGCACCCTCGAGAGATCCCCTACGAGCTCCACATCGAATACTTCAATGGTTCTACCAGCGTCGTCCCCATCGAGATCCTGAGTGTCTGGGAACGCTCCAAGTCATTCGACGCCAATGGAAACTACGTACGATCCGGCTTGACGGCCGGCGGAGTTCTCGGTTATTTGGGTGGATGATGTCGATGGGCAGCTTTGGAGCCTGGATAATGTCGATGAGAGCTACCATGCTTGTTTAGCGTCCCTTGTCTGGAGTACCTAAAGTTGTAATCCTGCATATGTGGTTATGAAATAAAGGCGTTTTACTGTAAAATTGTGTATTACCTCTATGTTCTGACACCTGACTACGTGTTTCAGACAATGCTAGTTGCATGACCAAATGTTAAGTTGTTGCAGTATGTCTTTGGTTCCTTGGGTTCCTATGGGCCCTCTTAATTTGGATTGCCCCGATTTTAAAGAAAATTATATAACTGTAATTGGTACGATTTATTTCTATGAATATTCTTTGGATCCTACAAAATTTCCTATGCTGCGCTCAATTTCATAGGAGCTGAACATCCACTTCGTCATTTTTATCAGTCACTCTCGTAAGGTACCTAAAGTTTATCCTAAAAAGTCAAACTTAACTATTTTTGACCAAGATTTAGAAAATATTATCAGCAATTATAATACCAAATCAGAACCATTACAGAGGTCGTTTACCAATTGTTAGATCTGATACCAATTGTTAGCTTTGACCAGATCTTCACGTCGCGGTCGTCGAGTACTTTCCAACGGTACGCGGACGTAACACAGCTCCTCGGTACAACTTCGTCAATACGCGCGTACTAATCAGCTAAGCAGACATCCAGCCACCAATGGATCGATCTGCTCCTAGCTATGCACGTACGCACACAATCGCTGGACACACGCGACACAGGAAACTCGATTGGATTGCTAGAGGCGCATATCGCGCCTTGTGCTCTTTCTTTATTTCTTTGCTTCGATTTGGTTTACAGGGGTCGCTTACACATGTATATATAGCACCTGAGGACCAGTTAACCTAGTAGGATTAGGAGACCGAATTCCTATACTACTCGGAGCTCTACTCGTATACAAACACAAGTGCTTATTTCCAACAGATTCACCAAGACATACATTTTTATATTTATTTTCTCTGTATTTCATATAGTGATTTTTTTATATTAAATCATGGTTAAAGTTACTCAAGTTTGACTTTTGAGGAAAATCTATACAACTTATATCAAGGAACGGGGAGTAGCAAATAATACAAATATTTTATTGTTACAATCTGACTAAACAAATTGTTGCATGAATAGTTCTACAAACTAAACAAATAATAAATTGTAACAAATGAAACTTTTTAGACGGGAGGCTCGAAAAAGCTCAGCTTTGAATTAACTAAGCCACATACAACAAAGGTACAAGGGTGCTGAGAGCATCTCCAGTCGGAGCCCCAAATCCGCCCCCCATAGTGTCCGCGGACGCGTCCGCGGACAGTGACCGGACGACCCCCATAGTTGGGCTCTACAACCACATCCCCCAAAAATTTGCCCCCAAACTCATGCAAGGCATGCAACGTCGATCCGATCGATACATACCGCATCATATTACAAGACATGGAGTTCAAATTCAAATGAAATTAAGAAAGTTCAACAAGTTGTCCGATACAAGGGGCGGATCAAGGGGCGATGAAGGGGCGGATCCACCGGAGCCATCAACGCCGAGGTCACGGTCGGAGATCTTCTTCTTCATCATGAGGATCCACTTGGCGCTTGGCTCATCCAAGAGGGAAGCGTCTTGGAACATGATTCTTTGTTCCTCGTACTTCTTGCAATCATGTTTTTCTCGTGCTCCATGGCATAGGCATCCGCCATCTTCTTTTGCTCCATCTCATAGGCATCGGCCATCTTATTTTGCTCCAATTGGAGCTTCAACCAAGCCTCCTCCTTCGTCACGCCCAACCTCTCCCTCTCAATGTCCAACCTCTCCTTGAGCCGGAGGCGTTCAAAGTCCATTCTCTCCCTTTGCAAAGCCAAGAAGGCGTCATACCTCTCGGCCTTCTTGTCCTCCCTTTCTTTCTCCAACTTGTGCATGGATCATCCTTCTTCGAGAAGATGTCCTTCCATGTGGTGGACATCTTGGTGGCGGCGCCGTCTCGTGCCACCCGGTCCTTCGCCCACTTCCTCCCCATCATGGTCCTCTTCCGTCCACTTCCTCCTTCGGATGGCCCATCTTCTTCATCAACTCCAATTGGGATGGAAGATCTTGATCCATCGTTGGTCTTCCATTTCTTGGCCAGATTCTTGTGATCATCATATTGGAGCATCCACTTGGGCTTCCCGTTCAACTCTAGCCAACAATGTGAGAGGGTGAAGTGTTTCTTCTCCACTTGATGGTACAAAGTGGCGGCCAAACTTGTCTATCAAACACAAAAGTAGAGAAATTACCACCAATGAAGTGTGATGCAATGAAGAGATGTCAATAAACAAAGTATAAGCAATAGCTTACATAGGAAGTCACGTTGACGCCACTAGAATTCCGGTTCACCACTTGTGCATGGAAACCGCAATACTTGTTGACACTTTCTTGAATTGCAGCCCACCTATGTTGGAGAGAGCTGGCATTGCGATCGGACACAATGGGGTGGGGTAGCACATATTCCTTTTGATGATGGAAGTGAGCATGTATCTTCTCCCACAACCTTGTGCCCTTTTGCTCGGTTCCACATATAGGATCCATGCTTGTGGCTAAGCAAGCTCGGCAAAGCAAAACATCTTCAAACGTAGTGTACGAAGAGCCTCTTGGCGTGTACACCTTCCGCTTCGCCTTAGCCGCAACCCCCACCGCTGCGGACTCACCCACAACTGCGGTAGCCGACGGATCCTGTGATGCCGTTCCTCCCCATTTCGGATCAATTCCAGCATATATTCATTCTTATCATCCTAAACATGCTAAGAATTACACTACGGACCTAGATTGACTCGGAACTATGAAGTTCGGATAGATATGCATACCGTATAGTCAATTTGACTTTCGTCAAACAGGTTATGGACGACGTCGGTGGCGGTGACGCCGGAAGCATCCCGCGTCCGCTGGAGCGGCGGAGACTCCCCCATCATCTCGTCGTCCTACGTCGGCCGAACCTGCGACGGGTACTCATCCGCGATGAGGATGAGGCCCGGCTCCTCCGGGTTCGTCGTGGAGGATGTCGACCTTCTTGCCGGCATGACGACAGGCGGAACCTGCGTAGGACGCCGGACGACGGGCACGGGCGTGGACAACACCGGCTCCTCGTCCTGCATATCCGCGTTGGCTATCCGTTCCGCCTCCGCCAGCGCCTCCAGCGCCGCTTTCTCCGCCGTGAGCTCGCGGAGGCACTGCCTGCGGCACCGCGTCCGCCGCGCGATGGTCTCGGCTTCAGCGCCGAGTCCCCCGCTTGGTCGACGGACTGGGAGGAGCCGCCGTTCTCGGTCAAATCGATGGCTTCCGTCGCCTCTATTGGATTTGCAGGTGGACGCGGCGGGAGGAATGAAAACTACCGGCGGGAAACGGAGGCGGAGAAGGGGATAAGTGAAAGTGGCCGGCGCGCCGGAATTTTGGTTGAAAATTGGGTAGGGCCCCCTTGACAGATCCGACGTGGCGGACGTGTCCGGGCGCGTTCGGGCGGCCCCAAACCCGCCCTACATATGGGCTGGCTTTGGGGGGAGCCGGACAGCCCGGACGTTTGGGGAGGCTTTGGGGGCCGCGTTGGGTGGACCAATTCAGCCCAAAACGCATCCGAGCTGTCCGCCCGGACGTATAGGGAGGGTTTGGCAACCATGGTTGTAGATGCTCTGAGAACAGCAAACAAAAGCAGAAACAAACAAGTAAGATTATAGATCGCAGCGAGAGCAAACTACACATGACCACAAGAACATAAAGTCCGAGTAGTTGCGGCCAACACCAATAGCGGCAAGCAGAGGCCCCTACCCCTACTAGGCACTCCATTGTGAAAATTGCACCTTCACTCCTGGAGGCTTGGGATTTAGAGCCGTTAAGGAGCACGGTCCGAACGAAGAAAGCCGCCTATTTCTGAATTACAAACTGAAGATACCCAGACAAGACAAACGGCAAACACACAAAGGAAGGGACACCAGCATAGCTGGGAAAATACGCGTAAAGGCACGACTCTCAAAAGTGCTACTGCCGGACGAGACCCCTATCCCCTCGCCAGGATCAACGGCGCCGAACCCTTCAGCAAGAAGAACCCGCAAAGAGATACACTACCGCTGCAAGAAAAAACCCTCCAAACAAATGAGTTGAAGACCTTCATCCATAGACCACAGATCAACTCATGGCAATACTGGAGCACCTCAGTTACATGGCAATGTCTTCAAGGTACCCGCGATACCGAGACGCCGTCATTGCCCGGTTTAAACGACCTAGGGTTTTCATCCGGGATAGAGAAAGGGGACGGAGACCACTAGAACACCTCCAAGAAGGGATATGGCGCCCGTACGCGTCACCGATGTTGGGGTAGCAAACAATAGCCAGAGCTTTCACTCGGTCTCCCACACTCCACCACTCCCAGCGTCGTGCCACTCGCTGCAGCGAGAAATTGACCCACATATCCGGCGAGAGGAGAGCAAAGGCGAGGTGGAGAAGGACCACAACCTATAGATTTGATGACCGGCGTAAGACCAGCCATCAATCCCTGCTCACCCCGCCGCCCTAGCGGTCCAAGGAGAATGAACGTCACCCGCATGCGTTGCTTGCTCCCGAGCCGACGCCGCATTCACCTCCGAGGGCCTCGGCCTCGACGTCCAAGCTCCCATGCGCAGACATCTATCACTAGCAGGGATCTACTAGGGCGACCCAAGGCAGGAGAGGGGTGAGAATCCCCGTGGCCAAAGCCCGGCGGTATCCTCAGGCGGCGGTGGGGAGGCAGAGCCAACAAGAGAAAGGGGTATTTTTGGGCGAGGTTTTCGCCTCCCTAGTCGCCCAAGCGGAGCGACCCGGGGGAGGTGACTATTGGAGGTTGGTTCTAAAACTACTGTTTCCCGTGATGCTACCACACATGTGATACGTCCAAAACGTATCTACTTTCTCGAACACTTTTGCTGTTGTTTTGCCTCTAATTTGTGTGTTTTGAATACAACTAACACGGACTAACGCTGTTTTCAGCAGAATTGCCCTGGTGTCTTGTTTTTGTACAGAAAGTCAACTTTCGAGAAAATCCCCAGAAAATATCGCAAAGTTCCTATTTTATCAGAAGACCCACGGAGCCAGAAGGGAGACGGAGGCGAGCCATGAGGCGCCCTCACCACGTGGCGGGCGGTGGGCCCTGGGCCGCGCCACCACATGGTGAGGCCGGCTCGGTTACCCCCTCGCGTCCCCCTCTCGACTACTTAAAGGACTTGACCTAAAAACACCGGGGGGATCGACCATATTTCAGAAACTCTCCAGAGCGCCGCCGCCATCGAAAACCCTATTTCGGGGACAGAAACTCCGTTCTGGCACTCCGCAGGGACGGGAATTGGAGGAGATCATCGCCATCATCATCACCGACGCCTCTCCATCAACCATCCATGTTTCCCCCATCCTTGTGTGAGTAATTCCCCGCTGTAGGCTGAAGGGGGTGGAAGGGATTGGATGAGATCATTCATGTAATAGCTATAAGATTGTTAGGGCACGGTGCCTAGATTCCGTTGTTAGTACTTTATGTCATTGTTGCAACTTGTTATGCTTAATGCTTGTCACTTAGGGCCCGAGTGCCATGATTTCAGATCTGAACATGTTATTGTATCATGAGGATAATCATTGTTTTAGATCATATCTGCAAGTTGTATACACATATAATTGTCCAGAACCCGAGGCCCCAAAGTGACAGCAATTGAGACAACCGGAGGGGATGGCTTTGATGTGAGGATCACATGTGTTCACGGAGTGTTAATGCTTTTCTCCGGTACTTTATTAAAAGGAGTACCTTAATTACCAGTAGTTTCCTTGAGGCCCCACTGCAAACGGGCTGGTAGGACAAAAGATGTTGTGCAAGTTTCTCATTGCGAGCACGTACGACTATATACGGAACACATGCCTATGGTTACTTAGTACTTCGATGCTTTATCATTATTTACCTGCAAATGCCTTTGTCTTGATTATTATATGAATTATCTTATCCATGCAATGCCGTTCATCCATCCCTATGCCTACAGTATTTTAATCCTGCTGTCTACTGCAATCACTACTGTTGTCTCTATTTCACTGCTGCTATTATTTCACTACTGCTATTGCTAAAAACTGTTGCTACTGATAATCTGTGTCGAGCAAGTCTATTTCCAGGTGCAGCTGAACTGACAATTCGGTTGTTAAGGCTTATAAATATTCTTTGGCTCCCCTTGTGTCGAACCAATAAATTGGGTTTTACTTCCCTCAAAGACTGTTGCGATCCCCTATACTTGTGGGTCATCAACATGCTCCACCAAAAACATTTCGGATTTGAACGTGAGTCTCTTTTTTCACGCATATCACTGTGGGAGTCGAGAAACTGAGAAAATATGTCACTCCAGCTTGAGGCTCAACTAACTCACTCTGAACTGTCATGATTTTTCATAGTCTCTCATCACGCTCATCCATTACGATCATGCTGTGCATGATCACACAAGTTGTCATCACCTCCCACGTGGTCTCCTTGCTCCATGTTCAAGGTGAAATAATATTACTCTCATACCTGACAGTGGCTGTAACGCCCCAATTTTGGGAAGTCAGAAAAACACAGTTTTTAGAGAGCAAAAATCAGGACCAACAAAAACTTTTTGAAAAGGCTTCACTAATGCTTGTGTTTCACTTCCCATTGCTCTGTTTGACGTTGATTGCTTTCTTGTTTGAGTTAACAACCACCGAAGACACCAACCTTTGAACTCAACTGATATAGCATATCATTTAATTTTGGTGATCATGTTATGATAAGAAGAATGATCAATATATCTTCTCCAATCTTATTTTGGCCAAACTCTTTTTCAAATATGTTTTGATTTTAGCACCAACCCATGGACCTATTATTTAAGAAAGTAAAGTATTTCCAAAACTACATGTTTACAAACTATGGAGGTCTATGTAATATCTCCTACCAATTTCAACTCAGTTATTTTGCAAGTATCAAGATCCTTTTTCAAAACTCCTATTTTCAACACCTTTTGAAAATGATACAAGTGGGAGATATATTACTCCTATATTTCTCTTTATCAAACCTTTTGAAAATATCAAGTTATGAGTTGAGATACTTTTAAACATCATCTTGTCATGGTTGTGTGTGATTCACTTTTTCACAAGATGATGATGATGGTTATGAAAGACTTTGTTGTGACAAGTTGTTGTGGTTTGACTTGTGTGATCGGTGATGTTAGTTCGCTTGTTTGTATTGACTTGTTTGTGTTAAAATTTTGTTATTAGCTATTTTCAACAAGACTAGAGTTGGTTAATAAAATATTTTGTGAACAAAAGTGTTTCCTAAAATCTTGAGATAAATCCCTGACATGCACATGGTCATGTGTGACCTAATTGAACATCACCACCACCTTGCCTAATTCAAACTCTTGAAGAAACATGGAAAAAAACCTTCTCTCGACCTATCTTCTTCTCTGTTAAAAGATAACCTATCTTGAGCCTCACCAAATCTTTAACATTGGTCAATTTGGAAATGCACCTTCATAGATCTCAACCAATCCATCTTATCTTGACATCCAAGCTGTAATTTGAATCTTTCAAATTCATTTGCTTATCTATCCATGTTCACTTTGTGGCCTAATCAAAACAGTGACCCCAACTCCAGTGTTTTAAAGACTTTTGGCAATTTTGTTTTGACACTGAAACCTTGCCTTTATGGCAATGCAGCACCACCTCATCAATTCTTGGCATCTTATCTATCAACTCAAAGCTTTTGATGCCACCAGAATAACTGTTTCCTGGGACTTAGAATTTTTCACTAAGTCCTAAATCTGAAAATTCTGAATCTGTTATTTTATTCTCTTTTTGCCTCCTTACAAAACCATCCAAACTTACTTTTTAATGAGTACACCTTGTTAACCATTGTGGTCACTATAGATAGTACTTCACCTCTGTATCTTTATTCTTGATCATTTTAGTCTTTTGGCCACTTAACCATGATGGTTTTGTGACCCTCGTGTTAAAAGTTTTTCTGAACTTCTGTCAACTTCTAAACCTGTCCCAAATCTTTTCAAAACGGATCCTAAATCTATTGATCTATCTCCCATCTTCCTCCTAACCCTCCTACTTCCCCTTGTGATTGTTTGTAGCGGTACTTGGCACTGCTGAGCCCTGGCCGTGGCCACTCAGGCCTTGCTCGGCCATGACTCCTTTTTTCACCTCACCCCTCTCCCCAAACTGTTGCCTTGGACGTGCCAGAACCATCACACACCCCCTGGACCTCTTGCCCTCGACTCTGGCCAACCCTAGCCCTGCCTCTTCCTTTTATTTTTCTTGCGGGCATTTTTACGAACACCTGCTGGCCAGATACGGCCGAGCACCTCCTTCTCCCTCCAATCGGAGCCCTCGACCTTCTCGTGACCCTCTCTCCTGCCAAAGACCGCCCCCTGCCATCATTAGTGCTCGGGCGAGTCCCTGCCCCTTTGTCTATTGCGTCTGTCCCGAGTGACGCCCTTGCCACCCTATGCCCGCTGGCCACCTCCCTCGTTACGACCAGCCCATGCCGAACCCCAGCCCTATACCTTGCCCGTGAGCTCTCCCTACTCTCCAGACACACCGCGGACACCGCCCACCCCTCCAATCACACTCCTCCGACCGCCCACTCGTGCCCGTGCGCACAGCGCACGGTGGACCGGCCACCTCATGGATATGAGGCCACAGGCCCTCTCCCGCACCCTATCCTTGCCATTTGCACTCCCCCATATCCACTCTCCCACCTTGAGCGAGCGCGCTTGCCCTCTCGTCCTCTGCCGGCGAGGAACGCGAGATTTCCATCTCGGTTTCGAGATCTTGCCGGGAAGATTTCGAGTGACCCCGTCCATCATTCTCTGCCATTTTTGCGTCTCCGAGATCCCCTCGTCGAGCTCTTTCTCACCCACTTCTTTCTCTGTCCAGGAGACGTAGGAGCCGTCGTAGCCGTTCGGTGCCCGACCACGTGCTACCTCGACGCCGCCGTCATCTGGGATCCTCCTGCATGATCTGCTGCCACACACGTCTTCCTCAAGCTTCCCGCACCCGAATCCATCCTCTTCATCGACCTGCAGAAGCCCTAGGTGAGCCTTGTGAGCGCGTCGCCATTGTTGAGCTTGCTGGTCCGTTCTGGACGTTCCTAGGAAAGAGAAGAACAGCTACCGTCGATCTTCGAATCAACGGTTTTTTGATTGGTTCTAGATCTGTTTCTGGCCATTAGATCTTGATCCTAGGGTAACTTACCCCTTCACTTGGCAGCTCAGCGCACTGGGCCGGCCCGGCCACGCGCGGCGGTTGTTGGGCCAGATCCGGCCCGTTTTTAGTTTTTTTTTGGTCAAATGCTTCTCTGTTTTTGAAATTCCTGTTAGATCTGCTCCCAATTTTAATCCACCATTTAATACTCTTACATGCAAATTTTTAGATCTAAATTTCCACTTGTTCCTGAGTGTTTTCTCTAACAGGTGGCGTTGGTTGTGTGGCAAAATAAGTTGCATGCTTTTGTTAATAGTTGATCTTGTAGAATGTTTCCTTTTCACATTTTTTTAATATCTGGAACTAGGGGTGTCCAATAGGAGTAAATCCACTTTGTGCAGAAAGATAAAGTTCATATCTTTCTGTAGATTCTAGTCTTGCATGCAGGAGTTTCCTAAAACTAGAGTTGTAGTCATTTTAGTTTCAGGACCAGAAGTACTTGAGGCATTTTTAGCTCTCAAATGGTAGGTGCTTTGGGTGCAAATTCAATTTTCCTAGTTTAGCATGACTTCTAGCAGTACTTTGTTAAAAGGGTTTAATTTTAGGAGCATTATTTTAGGACTTGTGGATTTTTCCCCAAAACAACAACTTTGTTGCTACTAAAATTCCATTTTTATTGTTTGCCTTTAATTGTTTATGTTTAGGATTGTCTTAGACTTTTTGTCCAGAGGATGTTTGTGAGTTGAAATGCTTGCTGTTTTGTTTATTTACTTTAGATTGTTGTCAACCTGCTTCTTAGAGTGACGGTAGTTCCATTTATTTTACCGGTACATTAGAACCGCAAGAGGAGGAGTAGTACGTGGAAACTGAACAGGTCTACGAAGAAGAACAAGAGGAGGGACACTTTGCTGAGCAAGGCAAGCCACCTCAACACCCTATTGAACTCCTACTATTTGTACAAAGCATGTCTTGTTTTCAAAATAAATTAATGCATGTTTTATCTTTTTTTTGTGACATTTTGTCACCCCAAAACTATTTTCCAAAATTATTGTTTGGCCAAAGATATATCTACTAGTATATAATAGGTTTCATAAAAATAAGACTTTACTTGAGAAGCCTTCCACTTAAGGCGCTATCAAGAAGATTATATTTTCTAGTAGCATATACTTATACTCTTTCCTCAAAACTTTAGGATGGGAGCCTGGTTTTGATGAAATGTTTTCGGAGAAAAACCCGAGTCGCTGGGAGCGATCGGGGAGAAAGTGTTTTATAAAACCCATGTTGCTGGGAGCAAATGGAGAAGTTTACGAAAACCCAAATGCTGGGAGAATTCGGTGAGTTGCGAAAACCCGAGCTGCTGGGAGCAGTCGGAGGTGGAGGTGTTTTGAAAAACAAAGTACTGCCCTAGCGGCCGCCCGAACAATTAACCCGTGCAACCACACTACCTGAGATGGGTAGGGCTTAGCCGTAAGCTTGTCCACTTTAGTGCGGAGGATCTCATACTCTATAAGGGCGAGGCCCTCGAAGCCGGGTTGTCGTCTGTAAGAGACAATACACTGATGCGGATCAGTAGCCGGACGATTACGTTGGGTCCCCCTGCCGTGGCGGTGTGGCGTCCTAAGAGAGACCAGGGGTCTAGTGGAGCACACGGTGCCGAGGGGAACAAACCTAGCGGGAGTCCTCTATACTAGAGTGGATTAGGGGAAAGCTTTGATCATGTTATCCGAACCCCCGCATACTGTCGTATGAGGACCGTGGCTGATCACGACGGAATGACTGTTTGGTGTGGTGAAAGTGCACCACCTCTGCAGAGTAAAACTATTCAAATAGCCGTGTCCGCGGTCATGGACGGTTGGAAAGGTCCCCGATCTAGGCGTACGGGCAAGTTTTATGTTTTCAAAAGAAAAGTGGTTTCTTGGTGGAAACAAGGAGGCAATTCAAGAAGGTACCTGGGAGGTACGGATTTGGGGAGAAGATGGTTGGTCTCGGGGAGACAATTCAGTCTGATCTCATGGAAGGAAAAAGGGGTATCCATATCCTAGTGTCTTTGAAAAATTCTACAAAGTGTTTTTAAAAAATGTGGAAATAGTACATGCTATTTCTGCAATAGAGAATTCTATCTCTAAATGTGTTTTCATCAAAGATATAGAGATGTCGTATTCTCTGTGTCTAAAAGCATTGATTGCGAAAACTAAGCCTTATAGTATTATATAGCAGCTATCCCAGTTTTCGAAAACGTTTTTATTGCATTACCATAAAAACTTAATCCTTGAGGTGGTCTTGCGAGTACGTAAATGTACTTATTTGGTTGTGTCCCTGGATATTCAAACGTCCAGATTATGGCGAGGAGGTCTACGCCGAGGAGGAAGAGTATGCTGACGACTACGCCACTTAGCTGTCACCGGTCAACTGCACTTGTGGGAAGGCGTCCTTGGAAGATGAGGGTCGACGCTAGCCACGAGCTTCCGCTGTATCGTAGTTAATTCTGTCCTGCGCGACGAAGATTGCAGACTTGGTCATGTGACCATTAAGTGTTGTAAGACTTTTTATTCGTACGACTTGAATGATGTAACTCTTGATACCATGTTGGTTATGTGATTGCGATGCACTGATCATTGGGATCATGATCTATTTACATAACGTGGACATCTCGGATTTCGGTCTGAGGGGTCCTCACAGTGGCCAGGGCAAACAATCAAACAACATGTGAATGGCATTGGGTCACGGGTGCTCCGAGCCATGAGGAAGCGAGGAACTCTCACCGCAGTGGGTAGGAAGCAGCTCCGGTGCCGGTGGTGAAGAGTAATAGGTGATGACCTCCGGGATGACCTAGAGTAACAAATCGGGGTGGCGGCAGGAGGGCACTAGAAGTGTATGCGCGTGTCCGTGGTCGATGCAAACGTAACCTAAATTTGGGCCAAGACACGGACAACGATCCATTTTTGCCACCTCGTGGGACATGATTTTTGGCTGTGTAGTTTTTAAAAATTAAACTAAAACCATGATCTATAGTTGGTTAAAATTGTTCAAGAAATTAAAATATGGTTTCACTGATATCACATTATTTTCGATAATGTGATGACAAAAAATTGCTCTATAACTACAACAACTGTTTTGGTAAGAACATATCATGTATGCGCGTAACATTTTTGGTAATCTAAAATTTGTGGGTAAGTAATTATCATACCATATTTTAAAATAGCGATGTAATCGACGGTGGATCTGTTTAGTGAACTATAGTTTTACATGATGTGAGATTAGTACTGGAGGTTGGTACTCTTTAATTAAAAAAATTTATGAATGAATGATGCGTACTCATATGTCTTAATGAGTTGTGTATTTTTTGTCCATTAAGTCACCTTTTTCTGTTTAAAATATGAAAGATCTCATATGTATTCATAGAGATACCATTAGTGTAAGAAACACACAATAAACTACGAAATATAAATTTAGCAAAAAAATATTATGAAAAATACTATGAAGTACAAATGTAGTGAAAGAATATATGGAAAAGTTGTTACATATGAGAATTCAAGAGAACAAAAAGATTTAATAATTGGAAATAACAATATATATGAACTAAAGAATAACTTTATAGGGTATTTTACTTTTCTTTTACTCAAAATTTCAACGGTTCATTGTTTGCTTTTTAAAAAAACTCAAATTTTTATGTTCTACTATTTACTTATTTTCAAAGTATTATTTGGTCACCACTTGTTGACCAATATCATGGGTTTCACCTCAGTCATATCAGAGGAGGATAAGGAACACTCTGGACTCATGTCAATAATAAAATATTATTTGAACTAAACTTTTATAATTCTATGTAACTTATTTTCATCATGCTAGAGTATAAGTGGAAGTACAACTTCTTTATTATAATTTGGCACTTTTAACCACACACTAGCAAAGATAAATATTGGTTACAATATTTTTGTGTTATATGGTAATTTATCTCGTTGAATAATACAGTTGCATTTACATTATGTTATTATCAAATTTCCTCCATTGTTTTGGCAAGTGCATGGACTACAGTGTTTACATTGTACAACTCCTTAAATATTATGCTACATATCTCTAAAACTTAAAAGGGGTTTCTAGTAATGTAAGTGTATTTATTGAAACTTCTAGAGTACAAACCATACATTTGAAATAATTATTACCAGTTTGTTCGTAGTGAAAGGACACGGATGTCGCCTAGAGGGGGGTGAATAGGCGATTAAAATTCTTTACGGTTTAGGCTTGAATAAATGTGGAATAAAACTAGCGTTTAATTTATCAAGCAAGAAACCTAAACAAGCTAGGTTTACCTATGTGCACCACCAACTTATGCTAAGCAAGACAAACAAATATGTGATAGCAAGATATATTACTTCAAGCTCGATGGCTATCACAAAGTAAATAGCATAAGTAAGAAGCTCGTGTATAGAAATACCGAGGCACTTGGAGACGATGATTTATCCCGAAGTTCACTTCCCAATGGAAGCTACGTCTCCGTTGGAGCGGTGCGGAGTCACAAAGTGATCCCCGAATAGCCGTCAAATGGCACACCATAATCTCCTTCGTGCCTCCGCCAATGCGGAGTGCCACGATCCACTATGGGACACCTGAGGGTGGTCACCGAACCCGTACAAGGATGAGGCACACTCCACAACTTAATTGGAGGCTCTCACGGAATCCCACGGCTCCCAAAGCCACAAGACTCACAAGGCCAGGGCGCGTCTCCGCAACTCAATTGGAGGCTCCCGGCTAATCCCCGCGGCTTCCAAAGCCACAAGAACTACCAACGACCGTCTAGGATTCCAATGAACCAAGAGTAACAAGTCCTCAACTTCAACTTCCACGTATCACCGTGGAGAACTCAAACCGATGCAACTAATGCAATGGGCAAGAACACAAGAAGTGCTCAAAATCCTTCACTCTCAAATCCCACCAACGCAACTAATGCTATTGGGGGGAGAAGAGAGGAAGAACAAAGAGGAACACCAAATCCCTCCAAGATCTAGATCCAACAAGCTTCCCCTCACTTAGAGGAGAGATTGATTGGTGGAATAGTAGATCTAGATCCCCTCTCTTTTCCTCTAATTAGAAACAAGAATCATGGAGGGATAGACAGATAGCAAAGCTCAAGAAGGTCAACAATGGGGGAAACACGAGCTGCAAGAGTTAGCGAACCTTTGGGGAAGAAGGCCCCATTTATAGGTCCCAAAAATCCGACCGTTTGGTATATATTCGTGCCGTTCGGAATGAATCCGGATTTGGCTTGGAATTCCGAGTGGCTCGGAAAATTCCGGATTAAAAACAAAATGATTCCGGAAGGTATACAGAACCGAA
>CAMZMU010000048.1:15703004-15867262 GCA_947311845.1 Poa pratensis
TGTTGTGTACTGGGTATGAAAGTAGCATTGCTTACTGAATAAAACATATAGTATTCAATTGAAATACTAGTGTTGAGCTTGTTTAATTGAGAAAGATACATTTAATTGTGATTGTTTCTAGGTTTATTATATTGTTCTTCATGATCCAAGAATACGGTGGTGCGGTGCCACGGATGGCTAGAGCATAGCATGGCACTCAGAAGGAAAATGTAAACGGCTCATTTAATTTTTTTTATAATTGACACTATTTAGTTTTCAAAAGTAGAGAAAAAAATTCTAGGTATAGCTATGCATATATCTAAAAGCGTGTAAATTATAAGTTAACTCATTGTATTTTAGGCTACACAAAAGAGATAAACCGGAAAACTGAAAATTCTAAAATTGTGTATTGTTCACATAGAGATACTTTCATTTTTTCCGAGATCACAATACAATGAATTTTGATTTAAATTTGCACACTTATAAATAGTACATTTGAGATTTGTTTTTCGATTTTTAGAATAACTAACTAACTATCATTTTTATTTTTATTTTTATTCAAGAAAGAGCCTCTGTAGCTCGAGAGTCAAACTTGGAGACGATCGCCACAGAGGCAACAGAGGTGCACCGCTTAGCTGCAATCACTCCACCTGTATTGCTCCCAACTGCCCGCGCCGCTTAACTGCCCGCGCAGCGCGAGCTCGCCTCGACACGAGTCGCGCGTAGTGGCGTGAGTCTTTCATCGCTCTCTCCTCCTCCGGCCATCCCGTGTCAAGCTACTCGCCATGTCTTCCCGCCCCATCATCCTCTCCACATCCATGCTAGTCGCCCGCGCCCACCCCGCCGCCACCGAGGCCACCTCCGACGCCGACCGCCCAGCCTTCCACTACGTCCACAAGCCCGCCGACGTCCCCGCGGCCGCCACCGCGGTCCCACCGCCATCGCCGGAGTACTCCGCCGCCATCGCCGCGCAAGCCGCGCGCCCACCCTCCGAGCAGGCGCTCCATCCGATGTGCTTCGCCTACGCGTACCTCACCACGCCCAACCGGAACCCGGGGCCCGTCATCTTCGAAACCATCCTCGCAGCGGCTTTCGACCTGGTCTGGAGCCTTGTCGCGCTCCTCCCCTCCGCGCACGGCGCCATGGTCCTCCGCTTCCGCAACCCGTTCCACCGCGAGGCCGCCATGCGCCTGCAGCCGTTCGCGTACACCGGCGGCGCTGTGACACTCGTGCGCGCGTGGGACACGTCCATCCTAGACGACTACCTCATCCACAGAGATCCCCAGCACCTCGTCCGCAGCAACAGCGACCTCCTCGTCCACGTCGCCCTGCTGCGCTACCCGGCCGAGCAGCGCACCGAGACGGACATCGGCGCCAACTGCCGCGGCTTCGGGTGGGTCCTTGAGGTCGACCGTGCCTGCTTCGCTGCGCCCGACCTCGCCTCCGTCCACGTCGTGCTCTGCGTCGGCCACCCGAGGGAGATCCCCCGCGAGCTCCGCATCGTCTACGGCGCCAACGGCTCCACTAGTGTAGTGCCGGTGCAAATTCTCGGCGTCTGCGACTGGCCCGCCGCCTTCGGCGCCAACGGGAGGTACGTGCGGTTCTTCCAGCAGAATCAGGATGCGCCGGCGCCGGCGGATTTGCTAGGCTCGAGGATGGAGGCGATTAGCCTCTCATAGGTGCACGTCATGACAGTGCCAGCAAAAAGTAGTACTCTTATGTAGTCCGAACTCCGAAGTATGTAATTAGAGCCGTAACCGGATCAATTAGGACGTAGCTTAGTTAGTTCTCCAAAACTGCTAGTATGTCTTATGGAGAAGATGGTGATGCGTGCTTGTTTTGTAGCCTGTTTTGGGGGCTTAATCCGTGGTGGAAGCTACCTATTTGACTGTAATCACGCATCCCTTTGCTATGAATGAACTGGAGGCGTCAACTTTTTATCAGATTCGTGTTCGTGTACGTCCTTCTTACATTATGTGTGGATGTTTCAATCTGTGGAGGAGCAAAGTCAATCGAAATGGTTCTGTTCTTGTCTTCTCAATTTTTTTTTTCCGGGTAAAACAAGATCTTTATTGAGCATTAGGGCTTACAAGTTGTTCCAATTCAAGCTCCCGATTAAAAAATTTAGGACCTGAACCAAACATAACCAAAGTTCTAACTTCTGTCCTTGCCCAATCGCAGTGACTGACCCTAACCTACCCTCGATCTACATTTACAAAATTACAAACTCTACCGGCAAAAGCTAATCTCTTAATCTCATCAATAATATGTAAATAGGGTGAACGGTCTTGTGAAGAATCTTGGATCGCCGACACCAGCCGCAAGCAGTCCAAATCGATGATAATTGGTAGTGAACTTTGTTGTATAGCCAGCTCCAGACCTTCCGAACAAGACAACAATTCTGCTTCAAGCGCTTCTTCGCATGACGGTAAGAATCTGCACGCCGAGAAGATAACAGCGCCGAACTCATCCGAAGGACCATGCCAATACCAGCAGTGTGCCATCCTCCTTGCGGAACGAACCGTCAATCGACAGCTTCACCCAGCCAGACGGTGGCCGCAGCCAAGATTTATCCGGAGGCCTTTCTTTCACTGAATCATGCGTTGGTAGCTCACCCGTACATAACAACGGACCTTTGCCTTTCAGTACCATTTCTACAGGAACACTCTTGATATCTCGAAGAGTTTTGATGTAGCTGCATAGAAATCTTTTTGACCCCTCGACGAATGGCAGAGCTTTATCATGAGTAATTCAATTCCTAGCATACCAAATCCTCCATGCCACATTTCATCGAGTCACGCCCGCTCCTAAAAAGGGGTCTGGAAAGGAAGAGAGCATTACGAATTGCCGATTTTTTGAGTTAGGTTTGAGTTAGGAGTTCCAGTTTTTCCCCTGAAGTGGAGAAGAAGTGTTCGTCGTACCTGCGGTGTGACAACAAAACAAGATCCTGTCTAATTTGGAAAGTGTTGGGCTGGGACGTTTGTTCGAGTAGGCGAAGAGTCGGCCTAGTAGGGGTACATCATTCAATTGCAGTTCTTGAATCATGTTATTTCAGAGGATGGTGTGATGTATGGGCCTGAATTCACCCGTAGCTTTTGATGGGATCGCAAGCAAGAGGTGATTCCGAGAGAAGTGCGTTTGACGATACAACATCCCAAACTATGTCAAACTGGCTGAAGGTGGCAACATGTACAAATTCTGCTAGTATATGGTTGCTGACATACTGACACAACACAACATCGGAGACTGTGTCAAGTTGAGTGCAGTGGTAACTGAGTATCCAAAGGAAAAAATGTCTGAAAGTGTCGCTCAGCTACGCATGATGCAACCTGTAGAAAACTCTGCAAAAGTTCAGCGTGGATGTTCCTCTTGGTTAGTCAACTTCAGGTTTCAGAAAAATAAGGAATAAAACATTATATTGGCCCTGTAAACAATGAGACTGAACAACAAGGAAAACAATGTCAGTGCACAGGTAACTGAATATCCAAAGCAAAAGTCTGAAATTGTCACACAGCTACACACGATGCAACATGTAGAAAATTAGGAGATAATGACAAAAAAAACACCACAATTAAACACAAGGCGACGCTGAGCCACCATCTTATGGCTTTGTGACACATAAATGCCTCTTTTCGTGCTAGGTTTTGACACGAAGCACTGATTCGGCTGTTTAGCGTGCTTAAACCTTTTTCTGAGAAGTGGGTCCCCTCATCAAATCCGACGTGGCACGTAGTTGATGCAATAACAGGTTTTCTGACTACGCTGGTCCACTGTCAGTCCTAGGTTGCAAAACATGATAATAATAATAATAAAAATAACTAGAAGTCAATGGTCTCCTTCCTCCACCGCCCGACCTCACCCGCGCCCGCAACGTGGCCGGCGCTCGCCCCCCCCCCCCCCCCCCCCCGGGGCTCCTTCCTCTCTGGCGAGCCGCCCAGGCATCCTTCCTCTCACGTGAGCCAAACGGCCGCCCCCGCGCCCGCCCTGTCCTCCTTCCTACACCGCCCGGCATCACCCGCGCCTGGCCGAGGATCGATCTCGCCCGCGCTGTGGCCTAGCTGCTAACTGTTAGAGATATGTATTGACCTGCTTTTTTCTTCTTTTGTTTATGCCACGTAGACCTGACAGGTGGGTCCAAGCTGTCAAAACGTGTTAACATGATTAAACAGGCGAATCAATGCTCCGCGTCACAACCTAGCCCGAAAAGAGGCATTTATGTGTCAAAAAGCCCTAAGTCAAAGTTCAGGTTTCAGACAACAAAAGGAAAAGAGAAACAATATATGGGGTTGTAAACAGTGAGACTGAACATGACAACTACCATTTATTTATCTACACAAAAATATCAGTACAAATTATTGTCTCTCTAATTGTACAAAAATCATCGTGTGTGCTATAATGTGCTTTCTGTCTTGTCTGAAGAAGGTCGAGGAACAGCTAACCGGTAAAAACCTGACCACAAAAAAAAGGTAGGCTAACTGAAGGAGAGTTGCTGCACTCCACAGCCCTGATGGGCACGCATTTCTTTTATATTCACATATCTCCACCTCCTTGGCGCTGACCGCCAACCTCGCAGTGTCGCAGCTAATCCAAAGTTACTGACCACACCGGAACCTCCAAACTAAAAGTAAAATTTAACCGATTTTTGCAAATACAAAAAGAAGACATGATTTTCACTAAAATTTATTGTATTACAGACAAAACTTAAACTAAAACTTAAGCTACAACTAACGTAGAGGAGGCAGCGTAGTCTCCGTCCATCGCCACGTGAGGGACCTCCTCTTATTCAAATTCTTGCAAAATATGACTCCACATAGCCAATGAGTCTTTCAACAGTTTTGCCAAACGTCAACCAACTATAGATGTGCCACGGAGGTACATGAAAATTCACTGAACAGTTTTTCAGTGTTTTTACAAGATTAGCCATGTAACTCAAATTTGATATGATAAATCAAGACAAGAACAGGCGATAACATACATTAAGGGACCAACAACAATAGAATATGGAACTTGAGAATTGTACTCCAAATCATCAGGACTTGTAGGACATTAAGAAGCTATAATTTGAAATGAGGGAGTGTTAACAGATTTTGCATCATGCATGTTGAATAATTTTGTTTAATATAATTTTGTTGGCTAAGAAATCGGAATTTCTGTCACGAGTAATCTCCATACATTGGATTCGTTTGTATCGGTATAATTCGAAAAGTCAATTCTGCTCCCGAGCTCCAGTGATCTCGCCTCTTTCAAAACATTAATTTTTTTAATTTTTTTTTCAAATTATGAAAATAATTATGCATGTTCTCAATGATATGTCCTACAAACTTGTAAAATTTCAATGCAAAATACGTTACGGTATCATTTTTCTCGAGTTCAAACCGTAACGTATTTTGCATTACGATTATGCACACCTGTTTAAATATCGTCGAGAACATGCATGTATTTTTAGATTTTTACTTCACTCCATCCATTAAAGGATTTCTCAACTTTGTCCAAACATGCATGTATGTATACACTAAAATATGTCTAAATAAATACATGTTTAGACAAAGTTGTGACGTCTTTTATGAACAGAGAGAGTAGAACTTTTAAAAAGAGGCGAGATCCCTGAGGTCGGGAGCACCAAATCTCCACAACTCCACTCATATTAATTTGGATCAATAGTAGTCCTAGTCTCCTAGAGCTGTAGAGCATACATATACGGCTAGGACCTAGTTGCGGCCAGCAGCAGCATAGAGCTCCAAGTCAAAGTTGGAAACGATCGCCACAGAAGCGCAGTGCTTGCCTTCACTCCCCTACACCCAAGGCCCAACGGACACCCGCCTTAACTCCCCGTGACGCGCACCGTTCCACCGGTTAAAGGCACCCCTCCTCCTTCTCCGGCCAGCTCCCTCCAACTATCCACGCCTTTCTGCTCCCTCCGCTAGACCCTGCAATCAAGATGCTAGCCGCCACCTCCGACTCCGCCCGTCCGGCCGTCCACTACGTGTACAAGGCTGCCGGCGTCTCCGCGGCCGCCACCGCGTCCCCACCGGCACCTTTCGCGTACTCCTCCCCGCGTGCCACGCGCCCTGCCGTCATCTCCGAGCAAGCGCTCTACCCGATGTGCTTCGCGTACGCGCGCATGACCCCGCTCAGCCGGAACCTGGGAGCCGACCTCCGCCGAGCCATCCACAAGGCGGCGCCGCGCCTCCCGAGCTTCACGCTCGTCTGCTCCGCGCGCGGGACCATGGGGCTCCGCTTCTACACCCCCGCCGACCGCGAGGCCGCCATGCGCCAGCAGCCGTTCACGCACGCCGGCGTCACGGTGACGCTCTTCCGCGCCTGGGAGACGGCCGTGCTCGACGACTACCTCGTCCAGCACATACCCGACCACCTCGTCCGCAGCCCCGACGACCTGCTCGTCCACGTCGCCCTGCGCCGCTACCCCGCCGAGCAGCGCACCGAGAGGGACATCGGCGCCAACTGCCGCGGGTTCGGGTGGGTGCTCGAGGTCGACAGGGCCTGCCTCGACGCGCCGGACCTCGCCCCCGTCCACGTCGTGCTCTGCGTCGGCAACCCGAGGGAGATACCCCGAGAGCTCCGCATCGTCTACGCCGACGGCTCCACCAGCGTCGTCCCCGTTGAGGTCCTCGGGGTGTGCACCTGGACCGGCGCCTTCCGCGCCCACGGGAGGTACGTGCGCTTCTTCCAGCAGAACCAGGCCGCGCCGGCGCCGGCGCCGGCGGATTTGCTAGGCTCGAGGATGCACGAGATTAGCCTGTCTTAGGGTGCTTGCTGCTATATTCCTGTCTTACTTATGCAGGACCTGGGGTAGTTCTACAAAGATGCTAGTACGAGTAGTATGTTGGGAAAGAAGGTGATGCATGCTTTAGTGTAGCTTCTTTTTGGGGCTTAATCTGTGGTGGAAGGCAGGAAGCTACCTGATAATTGTAATCATGCATCAATATGTTATCAAAGAGATGGAGGCGTCATGTGTTATCAAATTCATGTTCCTTGCACATTGCTGTCGCTGTTATGTTCTGTGAGAATGTTTCTCTTGTTGAATCTGCGGATGAGAAAAGTCAGTCGAAATGACTATGTTCTTGTATTCTCAAATTGTTTGATTCCCAGAAGTTTTGATGTAAACTGGAGTGTACTGGTAACTGAATGTCTAAAGGAAATATAATTGTCTGAAGGTGAGAAACATGTAATTGAGCGCATGGTAATTGAATGTCTAAACGGGAGAGAATTCGCTAAAGGTGGCAACCTGTGCAAATTCTGCAAGCAGTATATGGCTGATGACACAACGCAGGGAACAATGTCAAATTCAGTGCACTGGTAACTGGGTGTTTAAAGGAAAAGTGTCTAAAAGCCTCACAAAGCTACACATGATGCAACCTGTAGATATTCTGCAGAAATTGGGCGTGGATGTCCTCTTGGTTAATTAAGTTCAGGTTTCAGACAGTAAAAGCAAAAAGTTATACCCAGGTGAAAAGTGAGACTGAAGACGACAGATGCCATTTATTTATCTACACAAAATATCAGTACAAATTGTTGTCTCTCTAATTGTACAAAACAATCATCGTGTGTACTATAGTGTGCTTTCTGTCTGTCTGAAGAAGGTTGTGGAACAGCCTAACTGACCAAAAAAAGAGCTAGGCTAACTGATGCAGCTGACTGGCTGCTAATTGCTGGGCAGCCCCTGTTGATGAACATTTCTGTCATATTCACATAAGCTCCAGCTCCTTGGCACTGGCAGCCAACCTTGCATTGTCGCGATCACGCTTGAACACGAAGTACAGAGGGGTGTAGAACAAGAAGCACATGCCAAAAGGAACAATCATCATGGTCAACAATCCCCTCGAGAGCGCATATGCCCCCGCAACCGACCCGTTTGCCAAATTGACTGTCTTCGAGTTGTAGCCATAGACCTTCTCAGTCACCATGCCGACGGCGGGGGCAGCCAGGGAGGCGAAGGAGCCCTCAAACGCGCGGTCGAAGGCGTAGATCATAGTGCGGTGCTTGGGAGGGACTACCTCGGCGAACATCGGGTTGTTTGCGCAGGTGGCGCACCAGCTTATAGTGAGCCCCATCAGGAACAGGGTGACGGCGTAACTATACCAGTAGTCGACCGACTGGGGGATGAGCGTGAGGAGGATCCATGAGAAAGGGATGCCCATGAAAGCACTAAACTGAGCGCACATGATGCGGCCTGAATCCGGGTAGCGCCTTGACAGGCGATCTGCGATTACCCCACCAAGAAATGATCCGCTGGCGCAGCCGATCGCAAATAGGCTGTTTAACCCCGCTGAGCTTTTATTGTCGAAACCTACAAGGGTTCAAGAGTTTGTTACAGTTTAACTTCCGGAAGGAATTAACGTCAGTTCATATTAGAAGTATCGATTTGTACTCTCTTACCAATCAGCTCAAACCACATGGTGAAGAAGACAACAGCAGTCCAGGGCAAAGAGCCAACTATGCCTTGCAAGACGATGATTTGAAATGTCCGCACTTTCATGACAGATCTTGCAGTTATCCATGAATCCTTCCAGATGGAACGTGGAGGAAAAATACTATTGCCAACCAAACGCGACCTGCCATTAACATGAGACAGAAAAAATATGTGATAATCACAATTACACACAATTACACACATACTCACGCTAAAAAAAAAACAATTACACACATACTGCCGGTGCATAGGGTTAGACGGCAAGTCAGTGTAGAATCAAGTAGTCATCCAACAAAACAACTTAGAAAAAAACTAGTTACAGTTCCACAAAATCCCAGCGCAGTTGTATATATTAGAACTGAGAGGAAGCTGGCAAGGGAAAAATTGCAACCATAATATGGTAGATATGGAGAAGATAGAAACAAATAAGAGCACTTGATCACCAGCAATGTTACTTATGCGAATAAACTAGTGTGGTATCTACGATTTGTACTATCAATTCAATCGAAGAGTTTATCTAAGAGAGCAGAAGAAAAATGTACCTCTCGTGGCTGTCCTCATCATCAAAACTGCTTGGGGACACTTTTCTAGGATCAACGGTGTAAAAATAGACAAGAAGCCCAATTAACAAACTCACAAATGCGACCACAATGAATGCAAACCGCCATCCGGGAAATCCCCAATAATCCCTTCCAGCCATCACTGTTGCCAGAATACTTCCTCCTATACCACCTATTGAGCCAATAAGGGCTAACAGACCAAATCCTGCGCCACGAGAGCCATCTTTGTAGCTATCAGCAATGAAGGAGGAAAGTGATGGTATTACAATGGCAAGTCCAACACCATTTACACCTCTCCAGAATGCAACTTGCTGAAAATACTGGCTGACACCAACCGCCCCTGTTGATAGAGCCCAGAAGACGGTTCCGATCGCAAGAATAGTGGGGCGATCATACTGAAGAGCAAGGACACCTGCCAAGGGAGATGCTATGGACTTCAGAAAGTTCATTATAAACGTAAGGTACCCCAGATCAGTAGGACCAGCATCGAAGGCAGCACTGACTTCCTTGTACACAGCGGGGAGTAGATTCTCGTCAGCCCGCTCCATTATGGAGGCCAGGTTGATGAGGATAAGGGAGATTGAGAATCCATATACCATCTTTTTTGCCCTGAAAGAAGGCCAATATTTAGGTAAGCAATCTTACATATTTTGAATGCCACATAAGACCGTAGAATCCTAGCGATATTTGTCTGACACTTAAGAGTAAACATGTTTCATTCTATTCACGTAAGTACAACTAAACTTAGATTCACTCCCCGGCATATATCTATATTTAATATAAGACATCTCACATGTGCATGGTATGTTTCCAGGGATGGTGGCTGGATGCAAAAGGTCTACAACCAAACGACCGTCATGAATACTGAACTATGTTCCGACAGAATTTGTTTGCATTCACACCCACACAGGAACTGTAGCCATAATACTTAGAATCATTTTTGCTTTTCCTGGTTCGAACTGGTATGTTTTGAGGGGTGGCAGCTGGATGAAAAAGATCGACAACTAAACGACCGTCATGAATATTGAACTAAGTTCCGACAGTATTTGGTTCCATTCACATCCACACAGGAATTGTGGCCATAATACCTAGAATCATTATTGTATTTCCTGTTTTGAACTTTGCGCACTAAAAAAATAGGACTAAAGATATGAAACATGACTTCAAATCTTGGTGAATTTGCCATTGGATGGCAAGGCTATGATGAGGAAATATTCAAAGTTTCCAGATAAAATATACTGCAAAAAGAGTAGAGTATATTCTTTCAGATGATATACTATACTTAGCTTATAGTACCAATTAATCTTCTCTCCTGGAACTGAATCTTAGGACCCACTTACAGGCCAGTCCATCTAAAACAAAGCCATGCCAATTGCATGATGGTTAAGCTGGTCTCTCTGTGAGATATCAAAAGTCAGCCATGGTGGTTGTCATGAGATCCTCACTTTTAGGATTCAGCATCCAAAAAGAGAAGGGGCTAATAATGGAAAGACAGGAGGATTCTTGTTCCGGAAAGTGCTCCCTATTTCGACCAACGATGTGCATATCTGCCCGAGGATAACTCTCTGCGTTGGATGAAAAAGATGCACATGAATCTCTAGGATTCTGCAAGTACAGAAGCTGATCTGCACCGGCTCTTCAGTGCCAACGGCCTCAGAAGTGCTACCAGATCAGTGAAGGGGAAACTGTCATCTTTCACCTTAGTAACTGGATAGTACCAATTAAAGGCTATGGTCAGTGGAATCTGAATCCCGCCACCAAAATGGCTTTCTTCCCCAATCGCTCAACCCTTTTCCAGCATCCACAATAACTTGGGACACTCCGGTCGAATCTAAGGCAAATGAAACGCATTGTTCAAACACACATCTACGCATCTGCGACAGAGAATCTTGTCCGCTCGAGGCCAGAGAAGAACCACTCGTACAAGATACAACCAGCATAAAATCTAACCCCCTCTGGCCTGATTCAGATGAGATGATAACCAAACGAACACCACTAACGCGTAAAGCTAGTACAACAAAAAATCCCATCTGACATCATGAAGCTATGCTGCGCTACGGTGCTCGAATCGGAAAAGAGAAAGAAATCATGGTGTGTGTGTGTGGAACCAGGAGCTCACCTCATGTCGGAAGAGCTGGAGCAACGGAGGAACACCGAGCGCGGGCCTCGGATCCGCGAGGACACAGCTGCGTTTTCCCCTCGGTTCCTTCTTGCTCTGCTCCCCGGTTGTTTCGCCCCGGATAGTGGGTGGAAAATCGGAGGAAGCAACGACTAGCGACGAGGGCAAGATCGGGAAACTGTAGGAGAGCGCGCGTGCGCGACCAATGGAAGAAGAGGGACGGCTGAGGTGGCCGTGTCCTGTCTCGCGTCGTCGTCACCATGAGACCTTGGCGGTAATTTTGCGCTCAGTTCAGGGATTGTCTACACTTGAGATCTCGAAAAAATATGAATTGTTCGGTCCTTTGTTATTAATAGTAAAATGCCCCTGCGTTGCTACGGGAACGTGAATATTTGACTGTGCATCCCAGAATTTGTATACACATGTTATTAAATTTGCGTGAAACAAGTAATAACAAATCTGAGCCGCTCCTTCTGACATAGAGGACGCCCATTGCGTCTCGAATTTTGATAATTAATTATTGTCCGTGTGTTGCAACGGGGACATGCGTCAATTATATATTCGTGTCACTAAAAATTATGTTGAGCTTCCATTCAACATTATTTAGTTTGAAGGTTGAAAGCACAAGATCATCCACGGGTTCGCACAACACCTAAAAGGATTATTATCAAATATAAAACGAGCACATATATATTAGCTGAAAACCTGTCTATCAATGATTCTAATTTACTTATCTTTAGCATTACATGTATATAATTATGTGAGACGGCCAACATCCAACATGGATATTTTTCTTATGACTTATAGCCTTGATAACAAAATGATCCATTTTGAGAGACCCAATTTAATTATCTCTAAACTGAAATAGCTGTATCATATAGAGTAAAACTGTAAAAGGCAAGTAATATAAAAGCTTCAGGCTGTACAACTCTCATTCGACTGGAAAAGCACAAAAAATTGGAGTGGACAAATTCAATCTCTTTATGCACTCCGAAAGCTATTCCATACTGTAGTCTCGTTAAGATACCGGTGGATAAAGCTTATGCTTTCCATGTACTCCCTCCGTTCCAATTTAATTGACTTGTTATGCCTCACATGTGGATGTATCTAGGCATGTAACATGTCTAAATACATTCAAATATGGTGCATAGCAAGTCAATTAAATTAGAACGGAGGGAGTAAAAAGAAAAGACGCCTCACCTACTTCCCCACTCTCTCCCATCTCTGTCTATCCAACAGCAACGCACTCACGAACGAACACATCGGCCAGCTTCTAGCCCAGCAAGCCTACCGGCGACGGGCGAACCCAGCCCGAGGGAGCAGGCAAACCCCGACGGCGCGACGGCCCCACCCCCCTTCTTGACCCCCGCGTCCCCGGCCTCGCGCGCCGGCGTACCCGCTCTTCCGCTCTTCAGCCCCGCTGCGCAGACCGCCCTCGCGGCCAGGTACGGCTCCGATTTGAGTGGATTTGTTGACTTTCTCTGCCCAGATTTTTAGTAGCAGTAGGTCTAATTTGCTTGATGCAATTTTAGTTTTCTAAAATTTCCCTTATTTTCTTGTAGATGAAAAAGAATTGTGGAGCTGTTGGCAATAGTATATTTAGATTGTGGAAAAAATCTTCAATAGCAAAGAAAACGGATGAAAAACCCACACCGGTCTCCGAAGAGCTGGAGGAGGTGACCCCGAGACATGCTTCGCCGTCCTCGTTCCGTGCTACCTCCACCGCGCCGAGCAGCCCAGGGTGTTTCAGGGCAGGCTCCTGGGCGTTGGCGATCTCGCCGGCGGACGCCTCTCAGGTGAGCAGAACGATCTACTAAGTTTGTGTGAGAGAATTAGACTGGTAGCTAAATTATTAGGACAAACCATATAGATGAATAATGACTCTGCTTTTTATTTGCAATCGGTTATTGTCATCACCTGAATCCCTGAATCACCATGTAGATGAAATAATGCTTGGGTAAATAATGACATATGGTCTGCAGTTAGTGATGTAAGATGGATTTGCGAAAACAGTTGATGAAGAATGTTGAAATCCTACATACGAGACTTATGACTTGAAAATTTACATAATGCATTTCGTAAGAAGTCTACTGTTTTCATTCACAAGATATCTCATACCATTGTGACCCAAGAAAAAGAGTGTATATCATGTTTCAAGAGGGTTTGGATTTTGCATCACATGATTATGAGCAGAGGGGAGATATTTTGAACTTTTGTAGACAAATAATTGTGTGCCTTGTTCGCCAACCTTGGATTCAGCTTGAAGCAGTAAAACATTTGAGGCCTTCTAAGAGGGTGCAGCTTCTGGAGCTTCTTTACATAAGAGGGTGCAGCTTCTGGAGCTTCGTTACAAATCCTAAGCCCCGTTGCACATGCACCAGCCATGTTAATGTACTAATGTCTCTGTTTGTGATTTGCGAAATAGGGAATTGTCATCACCTGAATGCCCCAACAAGAAAATATTATTTTGACAGTACCCACATTAATCCATACAATTCCATTTCTAGGCGAAAATATATGAATACTGTGAATTTCTCCTTAGGCAGCCATAGGAATATTAATACGCCGCAACATTGTCTGATAGGGATATCAATACAGTTGTCTCTTTTAGTTCTGAGCACACGAGAGATGAAAAAGTAGGTTCTGAATGCGTTTTACATTTTCAACCATGTTAAATATTCCAACTTAATGTAAAATCCACCTTTGGACTGAGCTCGTTTTACACTGTCAGGTTCTGCAATCAGTGAACTCTGTAAATGCCTGAAGAGGTAGTCATTTGTCAATATGATGGTTACATGGATGATCCTACAGGTTTGTGTTCGGTATACTGAGGGTACACAAAGAGAGATGAGAAGGTATATTTTACTTATTCCAATCTCCACATTCCTTTCCTTTACCTGAGCCGCCTCTATTTTTGCAATAAAGAGTTCACTTTCAAATTAGTTACCATCAAATTACCAAATTATTCTACTTGGTACACTAATGCTGATCTTTTGTTAACAGATTTGCTGAAAGTAAGAGGCACATAGAAGCACAAGTAGAATATGCTTAGGAGTAATCTACATTCTCAAAGTGGATAGCTCTGTTGTCATCCCAACAGTCATATAGTCATGAAGACAGCTATCTAAGGTATGTGTGACATGAGTGAACAGGAGTTGTGGCTAATTTCTTTTAAAAGTGGTCCGATATTGAAGTGGCGTGATATCATTATTTGAGAACATGCACTATGTATGCAGTAGATCCATCTTGCATGAACATGCACCTCTCGGCCAAAGGATCCATACACGTACAATTTGAAAAAATAACATGAGGTTTGCACCAACGTTTCTTCTCTATGAGTACCATATTCAACATGGTAGTGAATCTATCTTATGCAAGTCTGAAAACCTGGGTGACAAGTAATTGTTGGTTAAAGGATAACCTTTATATATGGTAAGGATCTGACCTACACATTCTGTCCTTTATTATATTGAGACGTTCAGTTTTCATGCTGGTGGTATATATTTCTACAGTCTTATGGAATCTATTGTACATTGCAAGCAGTTTAAAACACATAATTCTGTTGGAGAACCAAGTCCGTACACAGACATTTTAATTGGAACCAAGACCCATTACATGCGTAAAACAAAAATAAATGTCTTTATGTATACTCCAGGATCATAAATAAATAAATAAATTATAAATGCTAAGACATATGACTTTTATTTGTAGTCAAGAAGATCCTCCTGGTTATATTAAGTTGCAATATTGTTTCTTCGCTTGACAGCCCTTCTGACCTGCTGCGACAGAGACATTCGAGCTGAGGGCAGTGTCGCACGAAATGCCTCCAATTCGTAGCTAGGTTGCCGGAAAACAATGTGGCTCTCATCAGTTGTGGCCAAACCTCCTGAAATAATTATGCGATCAGATTGTGAACATATATAGTGTGCGATTTGGTTAACATGTACATAGACAAACACATTATCGTCATCGCGTTTTATCTCCAACAGAGTGGCAGCTATAGTCCACATTCCATACTCCGCTTGTCTCCAACACGTGATGCCTTTTCCCACGTGTCGGCCCGAGATACGGACAAAAATAATTTCCCGTATGTTTGGGTGCATAGAGTGTGAGCACGCACTGTCTAAGAAACAGTAAAATAATGATGTGTGCCAAAATCGTACCTGGTGTTTATAACTGCGATGTCACGGCACGGAACGCTGTTATTCAGTATTTTCTTGTACATAGTTTTGCTTACATAGACCACCAGGCCAATAATATCTAAGTAAAAATAATAATCATATAACAATTAACAAAAAGAATATCAGTTAATTGATACGAAATTCACTTTAAACATAGGTTGGTACATGCAAGCATATTATTCCGCAGACCATAAATGGTGCTAAAGTGTGTGAACCGCTGTGGTAGGCGAGGGATGTTGGTCTGCGTATCTAATGTGTGTATCTCAGTTTGTCCATGTAAAATGATGACAAACTCCGACTGTATGGCTAATTTAAAGGGCAATGGCTGGTCTGCCGGCTCAAACCATATGCGCTTGAACAAATAGCTTGTTCCGCACTGAAGCTGGTTGTTGAACTGATCTACAAAGTTTTCGTAGCAGATTGCCTCCATTTTCATCCCCTACTAAATAGAACATAATAACGTCTTAGTAGCTTAGCCATTGTATATCTAAGAAGATCAACCATTCTTTATCACATCTAAAATGTTGAACAATCATGGTTCTATAGTAATACTTGTAACCATTCTTTATCACATCTAAAATATCGAACAATCATGGTTCTATAGTAATACTGGCTACAAAACAGCTTACTGTGATGTCCGCTTGTATGACATAGAGATACCGTCCCCATTTGTCTATTTGATGCGACTACATAAAACCTTGGCCATTGTTTCCCAGGGGAAATTTAGGTGGACGTGCTCCCAGTTAACATCCTCAAATGTTAAGTTTCTGCAATTTAAAATGAAAAACAATGAGTTATACATGATACAGGATGTGACGCTGAAAAAATATTTTGATTAAGGTAGAAGAGCATGAAGGTTACATGTTGGGCGGAGGCAGCGTGAAGGCAGGAGCCGGTTCCGATGTTGGTGCCATCACCCTCTTCGAGTAGGGGTACCCAGGCGGCATGAAGGTAGCGTCTGCTGATCAGCACTGGTTGCTCGCAGAAGTCTATATCTTTTGGAGATGACATGGAGGTACCGATGGTTGCCCTGATTGCTCGCAGCGCTGATCCCTCGTTGCTGTTATTGACCCCAGCGTTGATCCCTCGCTGCTGACCTGCTGCTCTGTCGCGTTGATTATTTGAGGGATAATAATGTATGATTACTTTCCGCTGATTGATTCCATAATTAATGTGTGCGATTCAGGGCCCTTTCTTGATTACTAGTTAAATGCCCGTGCGTTGCTACGGGTGACTCTTGCATGTACTTCCTCCTGTCGGGTTCATAGGTCACACGCGCGTCCATAGATTGATAATTTACTAACATAATATGAGTTATATTACAAAATGTACACCATTTGAAACTTTAGACGTTCTATTTATCTTCAACTCACGCCGTTGAATCAGCTCCAACTCTTAGCATCATGCAACAACAAATATATAGTTTGTTTTTTACCTAACTCTACTAAATCACTTTACAATCTCCAGCGTTACATTTAGGAGATTGCTTTCAGGAGCAAATCTGCGTCAATTAAGTTTAATGAGGAATACATTTTTATTGATTAGACGAACACTCTGGTCAGCACTGAAACTCTCCAAAAATCTTCATATCCTGCAAATAGAAATCCTAAATAAGAAAGGAGATAACAAACACCAGTATCTCTATGCATCCATTGGCTGAGTAGACTCTACAGTCAGCCATCTTTATGGTGTGGCAGCTCAGGTAAACACTGTGGTTAGCATATCATATGGCAGATTCCCCAAAAGCGCCATCTCCTTCAGGTCCATGCTGCCAATTAATGTCGGACACAATAGAGCACATTTATTCCTTGCATTTCTTCTTTGATGCGAGCAATAGACCATCAGCTGAGCATTTATCTGTAGAATACACAGAAGTTTCATTACCAAACTACTGGCCTTCCTGGATAACCAAATCTGCCTTTCCTAGTAAAGCATTTTGCAGCCTACTTCAGTGTCACGATTGATGCCTTCAGAATCTGAACCAGCTAACTGATTAAGCTTCCTATCAGGAAAGCTGTCCTTATGGACTTTCTTATTTTCTGAAGACAAGGGATCATCAAGAGAACTACTGTGTTTTCTAGCTCTAGCACCGTCTTCTGATTTCTACTCGCAAATTCACCAACGGAGAGAGGAACTGAACCACAAATAATTCATAGACCATTTGTGAATTTGCTGTGGTTCATTTTCATAGATGGTAACCAAAGTCCAATGCAACAAAGATGCCTTTGAGATAGTGACTAAATTCCAATGCTTCACCCTAGCATACATGTTAATATTGAATAAAAAAATTGCTAGCAAGAAGAGATAGGCCTATGTAGTAGTGTGTCGAATCATATTCGACAATATATGGAAATCAAAATAGGAAGTGACCGATGTAGAACCTTCAGGCATGAATTATAGAAGAGGAAGTGGATATTACATGAACTGGACTATCAGTATCTATTGCAGGCCATCATGACGCCAATGCAAACCACCAATTCGGTATCTCTTCGGCAGGGACTGAACTACAATTTCAACACAGCACTACACTGCACATGCTTTTACAAGCTAGTGAACTCCAATTGATCGCCATTGAACTGCCGCAAAACCACCCTGGCATCAGAATGTCTCTGTCCAGATTCCAGAATACGCCATCTCCCAGCTGATTGGTAAGGATTAATAGAGATGACCAAGGTCAGAGTTTGCAGACATCATAGGGCTCATTTCGTTGCCAGCAGAGAACTGCAGAAGATCAGCCCTCCATTGCCAATGCAGTCTCCTCCACGATTTGCTTCATCAGTACTGCATAAACATCCCACAAAAAAACATGTTCAAGATTAAGATGAGCTGTCTTGACCGGTGGAGAAATTGATGTAAAAGATCTCAGATTACTACATAGAGACCATAATTCTCCAGTCAGAGTACACATCTCCAAAAAAAAAAAAAATATCAGACCACCAAGAGACCAACAAGATGTCAAGCTAGATTTTCTATACTCGAACTGAAACTGAAAGTAAGAACAGCAAATCTGTTCCGAATCCCGAATCCATTCTTAACACTGAAACTTATGTTAGCGAGCACTAACTAATTGCTCGCCCTATTACATGAAAAATAAACAGCGAATAATTCAAGAGGAGAAATAGCCGTGTCACGCAGTAAATAATAAGGGCAGGGCACCTGCTGCCGGGGCAAACAATCGCACCTCAAGCCGTCTTGTCCATCGAAGAAGCCGCCGCCTCAGGTTGCCGACACGGCCGAGGGAGACGTCTAACGCCGGCGAGGGAAATTCAGCACCTGAAACTCCACGCCGGCTGTCGGCGCGACGACAGCTCCGGGAACGGCGACGAGATCGGGGCGGCGGTGGTAAGAAGGAGGAATCGGGCGAGGCGGGGAGCCAGGGATGAGGGACTGGACGGGATAGGCGGCCATGGAAGACTTGCGGCTCGAGGAGGAGGCGGTCATCCGGGGGAACCGACGGCGATCTGAGCGGTGAGATGGAGTCGGCTCATGGAGCTGCCCAGCTCCATACGAGGTGGATTAGAGGAAGGAACGCTGCGAAGGCCCACATGTCGGCGTAAGGAATTTGAGGGAGGAGGCGGACGAAAACAGGAGGCAGAAAGTGGAACCAAATTCTCTTTTAAGGTAGATAGATAGATAGATAGCTAAATGCCCGTGCTTTGCTACGGGTTAAATCCTTTGAATGATTTGTATTTCAAAAATATGCACAAAGGTTAATTATCCAATAATTGGCATTCAAAACCTTGTGGACCTGAATTGATTGACCAATTCATCTGTGAATGGATAAGAACTACAACAGACAATAACTATTGAGAGTAAAAACATTTGTATCAGGAAAGAACTACATAATTAAAACCAAAGCACTTCTCTATAATTCTTCAGCAATCTCACAGATAAAATAAATAAAATAAAGTGACCCAGTACGTGTTCTTCTGCAGCTACACATCACGCTTTTCTCAAATAAACAACTGATATTATATTACCAATTATGATTAGCACCAAACTATTCTAGATCCACACAAAATAATTAGCTCCAAAGTTAGGCAAAGAATCAGATAAATATATCCGCACATTTCTTACCTAAAGATGCATTGCCCTTTCCTCGAAGAAGCTTATCGTGGAGTTGATGATCAGAAGGTGTCTTCCATTGTTCAT
The DNA here is from genome assembly GCA_947311845.1 of Poa pratensis. Classification (NCBI taxonomy): domain Eukaryota; kingdom Viridiplantae; phylum Streptophyta; class Magnoliopsida; order Poales; family Poaceae; genus Poa; species Poa pratensis. Next base: position 15,722,427 of record CAMZMU010000048.1, read on the forward strand.
CTCAAATAGCCTGTATGCATAGCATTTCAACATCAGAGCATGAGGAGCCAAGAACAAATATCCATGACATAGATTATTCAATTAATATGCAATGAAATGGAATAAAATTTCTGCCAAAACCGACCTGACCCCCTCGAGGTTGTCCAGCTCTTGCGTGGCGGCGTTCAACCTATCCCCCTTGGCACACATGGCACACCAGCAGCCACCCCCTCTGTCGCCTACAATGCCTACCGCATCTCCTCCACCATCTGAATCTTGCGCCTCTCGAACCTGCAGCAGCAGAGCATAAGTCATGCGCGCCCAAACGGCAAAATAAATAAACTGGACAATAAGGCATGGAGGATTACTTGCTTTTGTAGAGGGATTTGGAGTTGAGCTGCTGCCAACGACCACACATCGCTCCGAGGACCGCATCACAAATGAGGCGCAGCAGCAAGCCGGGGGACCTAACGTCGGCACGAATGTTCCAGGCCATCTTCCGAAGGTGCCTGCCATGTTCAGGATTACATGAATTCTTAAAATGTATACGGAGATTTGAAATTTTTAGCTCTGAAATAAAATATATCATCAATAAGGCTAAACTATCAATGTTAGAAGCTACAGGCAATTGAAACGAACCTCGTGCAAGACCTTTCCTAGATTTTACAGTGTGTCCAAACTTTCAGAAACCATGTTCAGCCACACGAAGCTCCGCCCGGTTAGCAGTGCCTTCTTAAGATGTGTGCTCTAGTGTCATCAATTTTGTCCTTTGCGCTCTCCTTTGGATTATCCTTACAATAATGAGATGAGCTCTGAATTTGTTATCCATCCAAAGTATCTGCAATCTTACAAGAAGAATTCAGGGCCGAGCTTCTGAAATTGTTAAGCATCGCTGATAATAATACTTGTTAGCAGTTAGAAAGCAACAAAAAATTATAGATTTATAAGCATGCAATGCATCATCTTTCGCAAAACGTGATTCCTAAAGAATTATAAGAATGCAACGCATCATCTGATGTAGCTTATGATGCCCCATACACCCAATCTAGTTCGTAGCGCCTAAAACAACTCGAGGACAATCTAACCGCTATAAAACAAGCAAACATAAACCGCTAGAAACACACACACACCACATACTGATTCTAATCAACATGTCCGGATCTAGCAGATCATGGCGAATGGTACACAGAATTTCGATGAGAATTTAGATCTAAGCATACGTAACAGTGAACAACTAACAGCTCTCCGCACGAGCCAACTATGAGAAGAACGACGAGATGCATAGGGAGAGGCAGGGGAGAGGGGAGGAGGGAGATGGATCGTACCCTACGTATTTTCCCGGATGCCCCTGCTCGCCGCTCAGTAGTCGCTGTAGCCCCAGCACTTGCTGTCGATGACCATCCAAAGAGGGACACGGAAGAGGAAACTGAACAAGCAAATCGGTGAGCCTGAACCTCGGGGCGGAGGTCGAACACCTTCTTCGCCCAGATGGCGCTTGCCTCGGGAGGCGGAGGACGGCGGATATGCGTGCGATGCCACAGACGAGGGCCTCTGTGATGTCGCCCACCCCGTATTACACGTCATCTACCAGGGCAGAGGCTGAGCGCCTTCTTCGACCAGACTGGGCAGGCTTCCGGGAGCCGGAGGATGGCAGAGATGCGGGAGGCATCGATGGCGTGGAGGCAGGCGAGGGCTTCCGTGAGGCCGCCCAGCCTTCGAGATGCGAGGTGGGTCTTGAGGGAGGGGACCGGGGAGAGGAAGTCGGACGCCGCTCTTCGCCAGACACGGGTGAAGGACGGCGGCGGCTCCGTCTTGAATGGCGATGGGGAGCACCGGGGCAGGGGACAAGGGGAGCCCGAGCAGATTTAACTCACGGGGCGAACGGAGCAGATTAGGAAGGATGAACGAAGCGTTTCCTAGCTGTTAAGGAAAGCGCATTAATTACTCAGAGTAATTTGCTCTGCTGATCGGTGCAGAAAAAAACCGTTGTCGGGGTGATGTTGGACGAAGAGGTTGGACGAAAATTTTGACGTACGAGAGGAACGAAATTTTTCTTTTAGATAGTAGAGATTTACTCTGGTCAAGCCTGGGAAATTACTTTCCGTAGATTCATCTCATAATTACTGTGTGGTGGGGTTGGAGGAAGGGGTGGGCAGAAAAGAAAAAAAACTGGATTCTGGTGTGTTTGCAAGAGGATGCGGGTCTCTTATATTTATGCTTGGACTCTTACCTTCAACGCGTGCAAAATTAATGTCATTTGTTGACTGTCCAGAATTGAACTGATTGATTTACCAGAATGTCATTTATTGACTGTCCAGAGTTGATTGTGCCATCCCGTTGATTGTGTGGGGAGGATATACATGGGAAATTAATGTCCGTGTGGGAAGGTTTTGGTGCTGGACGATTTGGTGGTGCTGGACGATCTGCTAATTGAAGACTAATTAAATTGCTGGTTTAGTTTCAGCAATTAGTGCGTGCGGGAAAAAACTGCTATGTGGGTGGGCGTACGATGGAGTTGGACGAAGCTTTTGACAAAGTGGTTTGGGTGGCAGGCTAAGGAACCAAATTTGCTTTTTAGATAGGAGAGACTAGTAGCTTTGCCCAAATTTGCTTTTTAGATAGGAGAGACTAGTAGCTTTGCACGTGCAATGCACGTCAATACAATTGTTAATGATATTTTTGTCTCGTTTTTTCTGGTGCCCGGGGGACGGCCGGTCCTGTATATGCGCCAGCCGCACGGGACGGCTACGGGGACCAAGGTTCCCACGGTGGGAAAGCAGGGCGTGCCGGGATGGAGTTGCGGGCTCGCCGTCCTATTCCGCCGCGTCCTCTTCCTGCTGTTGGTCGGCGGCGACCACGGCATGCTGCTCCTGATCGGCGACCAGCACGGCCTCCTTCTCCTCCTCCTGATCGGCGACCAGCACGGCCTCCTTCTCCTCCTCCTGATCGACCACCACGACCGCCTCCTTCTCCTCCTCCTCCTGATCGGGCAGCACCGCCTTCTTCTCAGGCGACGACATGGCGAGCAAGTTGTGGGCGGAGAGAATGAGATCGACGTGCGGCCCGCGAGGATGGTTATATTGCTGCCAAGCGGTGCGAACGCGACCCGAAACGACGCGCAGCGGTTGCACGTCCCCACGAACCGTCATAATGTGGAGCGACGCGGCGGCAAACCAGCGGCGGTTCGTGCGCCCGCAAGGTGTTCGACAGTTCGCTCAAAAATTGGGCCGTTTGGGGGGTGCCGCTGTGGAGGGCCTTCAAATTTCGGGCGGACACATGTCCGGCACCCCAATGGGGCCTCCATTGGGGAGGTGCCGGACACCGATTTGGAGGCCCCCGGTGGAGATGCTCTTAAGGTAGTCATGAATGCCAACATGCCTCAGTTACAACATTCACCCCTATGTATTCTTTGGGAAGCAGAGGTTTAACTGTTTAAGGATGGTAAATCCTCCAGAGCATGATCCATAATTCCATATGAAATCAGAAATCTATTTCTTCAAAAATAAATAAACAGAAGCGGATGTTCAAGCAAGGGTCAGGTACAGGAACCGGGCGTGCGTTCTCAGGAACTCTTGGCCTCCATCACCTGGTAGGCGTGTGAGACAGTGTTCCTGTCTAGCAGCGCGAGGGTGGCAAGCACGAATGAGTCCATGAGCGACAGCGTTGTGTGCACAAAATCACTGACGCGGAGGCTGTACTTGGACAGGTTCCTGCGGCGGCCGGATCAATGGAGACGGTGCGCATCCCGCGGTGTGCGACGACACCGGGCCTAGTAGATCCTGCCGTCGGAACCGACCTGCACCACGTGTGTGTATTGTTTCAGCGAGCCAGCGACGCTAGCTTCTGCTGCTGCCCAGGATGCCCATGTATAGGCGGCCGCGGGTGGATTTCTCGAAGTGGAAGCTGTAGAGGGGTTGGAGGAGTAGGCAGACTGTTTCATCTCGCCGGAGAAGTCCGAGCTGGTGGACGTGGCCGTCGTTTTTCATCGGCTGCTCCTCATCACGTTCCCACCGGCACTCGTGGAATTCCAGAGCGACAGTCGGCGGTAGTCTACAGCGGCGGTCACAGCAGCCCAGAGTGGCGCTCAGGTGTCCGAGATTGGCGGTGGCGGTCTAGCCGTTCACCAGAGCGAGGCGCCGGTTGAGCGCGAGGCAAGAATCGAGGGGGCAACTCCGGCGATCTCGATGCAGGGATTCGAGTGCGGCGCCTGCGGGCTCGTGGTCGTCGTATGTCTTTTTTATGGGATCGGTAAAATCATAGTACTACTCCAATACGTTGTCGTGTGTCGAGCGACTAGCGGTGTAAACGGATCGGATCGGATCGGATTTTGCCTCTACGATATCCTTCACCATATTTTTTTCTCGGATTTGGATCGGATCGGATAATAAACGGTTGCGGATTCAGGTGCGGATAGATATAATCACGGATTCGGAACGGAAACGGAGCGGATTCGGGGCGGAAAGAAAATTAGTCGGATCGGTATGCGCAATGTACATCATCAATCCACATAACCAAAAACAATAGCTCAACAACGTAATAATCTAACAAAGTTGTACTCTATTAGTTTAGACAAATAAAACTAACTACAAATTGTGCTCCACAAATGAATTTCACAACTCAATAACTACAAATTGTGCTCTATTAGTTTGGACATTTCGGTAGAAAATCGAATTATTCGGATTATAACTATCGGATAATCCTAATTAATATTCGGATAATCTATATTCGGATGTTATTTCACATACCATATCCTATACCGTATCCGGGTGTTCAGTTCGGAATCGGATATCCTTATCCGGCAGATTCTTCGGAACCGGATATGGATTCTTTAAAACGGATTCGACGACGGATTCGGTACGGAAATTATCCTATCCGTTTACACCCCTACGAGCGACGCACGAAAGGTTTCTTTTCTTTGGCGGTGGCAATACACCGTAATTTGTACGAAAACGAAAAGCTATGCGATCTGCATCGTTGATCAAATTTGAACGACTCAGATTTAATGTATTAACATAGCACAACACATGTTTGCTCTTTTAATAGTAGTATAGACTAGTACACGTGCATGTGCAACACATGTATCATAATTTATATTAATAGACATGTCTTTGGACAGCGTGGATGACCTGCATAATTATAACATTTTGATGATACAAATTTTAAAATATTCAACGGAAACTATTTTGAAAAATCTTAATATTCTTATAAAAATATTCAAAATCATCAAATTAGCACAATCCTTTTCAAATCCTTGTGACACCCGAATCGGACACCCGTGCACGGTTTAAAAAAAATAACAACGATTAAGTTTGTGTGTTGAAACAGTATGTCAGATAGAAAAATTCTGTAATCAAGTGCACACAATAAGTTCTCGTTATCATGGCAAGCTTGTTTGCATATATGGCGCAAAATAAGTCTCTCATATTTCAGATGGCACAATCAAAGAAATAAATGCAATTATTTACGATAATATGACGTACATTCATGTTTTGTTCGACCAAACTATAAAACTAATGAAAAATGAGGCTCTCATTCTTATCCTCTCCCTCTCTCTCCTAAACAGCTCGTTGAGAGTCGCCCGGCCTTCTCCGGCTCCTCTCTCCTGCTTCGCCGGTGGTCTGGCCGCTCGGTGTCGATGGGAGGCTGGAGGCCGGATTCCTGTACATAGCTGTAGTGGTAGGGTTTCCTTTAGGCTTAGGTTTGTGCCCTATGTGGCGACTGGCGACATGCCGCGCTGCTTCTGTCTCATGGCGTCGACGGGCGGCGCCGGAGATGCATCTCTTCCCCAGGCTGGCTGCGATTCATGGAGGATGACGGCGGGTGTTGGTGGAGTTGGTGGAGGCAGCATAAATAAGCCCGCTTTTTGCAGATCGGTCGGCTGGAGTTGGGGATTGGAAATCCTTCTTTGTGCTCTCCGTGGAGGTGAGATGGAGGATGGATTTCTTCTTCCTCTTGACGGTCGGTGGTTCCTGTAGGGGAGCGGCGAGGCTTCTCTTGGGAGTGTCCTCACGGCAGCGTCCACGTCGTCGTTCTTCATGGTCGTAGGGCGACCCTCCCGCCCCAGGCGCTGGCTACGGTTGCGACCGGCCGGTGTAGGTGGATCTTCTCAACCTCTAGGTTGTTATGCCGAAGTGGAGGCCCTTCAGCGTTTGTGCAGCGTGCTCCCGCCTCTCCGTCACAAGTGGTATCGTCCCCGGTGACGTTGAGGTCGGTTGTGCAAAGCTCTGGCTCCGGCGCGGTGGAAGAGGAGCAGGACCTGATCGTGTTCTGTGTAATTTTTCTAGGGTCCGTAGTGCAAGATATCAAGGGCTCAGTTGTAATTCCTTATTTTCTTGTGGGCCTATTTGTAAGATGTAATTCCACTGCCGGTTATTAATGAAGCTCTTGGTCCTTCGGGACCGACCCCTGTTCAAAAAAAAAAAAGCTAATGAAAGAATAAGTTCAAATTTCTTCAGCTAAAGTGAATTCCCGTCAATTGCTTTTGTGTCCACTTACTTTTGGAATATGAAAACTAAGATGATTGCTTTGTGTAGAAGAGATAATGCGGGAGTTTAGAAACCCAATTCTTATTTTAGTTAATATAAAGGCCAACTCTACTAAATCATATGATAATAAGTACACGTGCACGTGCAACGCACGCTATCGTAATTTATATTAATAGGTATGTCTTTGGAACACTATTTTGTTTCAGCGTGGGTGATTTGCATAATTATAACATTTTGATGATACAAATTTGAAAATATTCAACGGAAACTATTTTTAAAAATCTTAATATTCTTATAAAAACGGCCAAAATCATCAAATTAGCTTTTGTATACGGTAACATCTAAGCCTTTTTTGAATAGTTTCACACTGCTACTCCTGCAAGGTACTATTAGGGCATGTACAATGGTAGAGAAGGCGTGCCTTCTCTTAGCCGTCCACATCATTTAGAGAAGACAAAATTACAAATTGTACAGTGCGTTATCTCTTATTGTTATCCCTAACAATTAATGAGAATTAATTATATTTTAGTAAGAAATCGTAGTTTTAAGGGAAGACAAACGGTACAATGGTGAAATTAGCCTTCTCTTATTTCGTAAGAGATCATCTCTTAGCTAAGGGAAGACAACCTTCTCTTTCTTCATTCTCTCTCCGCCAACTAGACAATTATCCTACGTGTCATCGCTAAGAGAAGGCTGACGTCACCCTACTGTACATGCCTTACTATCCTTTTCTATTTACCTATTCATCTTATCCGCTCCCTGCTCCTTGCTTCGGACCAACACGATGTATAGCAGCATGTAGCACGCGCGACTTGCAGGCTCGCAGCTCAAGTCGCCGGCGACCAGATCCACGCAAAGCTCCAACTACCCTCTTCCTCCGCCTCTTCTTCTCCAGATGATATAACCGTCACCAGTTCTTCTGCCCGATGCCGCGACTCAATGCACAGGCTGTAGGATCTCCGTTTGCCTGATGCTCTCCTCCAATTGGCCATGGTGAGTGAGAGCCCAGCCCGTTGCTAGATCGGGTGATGCGGCCGCGCGCTGCGTGGGTGTCGGGCGGCAGTCCATTGGGAGGACGCCCGACGATTGGGAAGAGAAGGGAGCAGCGCCGTACCTCGCCGGAAGTCGAGAATCGGGTCAGCGCGATAGGGCATGGAGGAGCCTCCTGATGCCGGTAATCTGGGCGGCGCAAAGGGGGAGGGAGGAGCCGCCGGAGGCCGGGGATCGGGGAGGCGCGCAGGGGAAGGGATGACGCGGATGTGAACCACTCACCGCCGTCCACCGTGGGATGCAGGAGATGTGGGGATAGAGGTCGGTGAGGGGAACCTCCTCGCATGCGGCGGCCACGGGCCTCCTTGTGCTTGGACTTCTAGCCGTCTCCATCGTCTAGCCTGCTTCCTGCTCTGACCGGCCAGCTGCACCGTTTGCCGTCGCCTCCCGGATCCGCGCGCCGTCGCCACTGCCCTCCTCGCCTGGGTTGGGTTCGTTCGGCCTAAATCAGGCGAAAGAAAAAATAACGATTCAGAGATGTCTTGAGTTTAGCTCAACACGGATGGAAGAATCTGATTCGTTGATTAGAGATCGTACGGCATAAATTTAATGTATCCGGCGAAGTTTGCTCTTTTAATAGTAGTATAGATTAGGGTTTTATGGGCACGAGTATTCTTACAAGAATAAAACTATAGTTTAAAAACTTTGATATGTTTTGTCTACATCAAATATTGCAGTTTTAAAAACCATGGCATTCTCGAAACTGTTATTTTTAACCTGTAGTTGGGTAGTTAGAAAGATGATTGTACTAGCCCATCAGAGTTCAAAAGTACAAAACCAAGGTTTGGCACATGTGTCGCATTAATCCAGAATATTGTTTCAGTCGGAGGCGATATCCCGTCGATAGCAAGACGTTTGTGATGACTTCGTCAACTCAAGACCCAACCTACCAGCTCTGTATTCGGAGGTGTTCATAGGGATACACTATGGGTTCATAGGGGTGTGAATACTTGTGTTTTCTAAAAACAAGGCAAAGTGGTTCGACTACCACGGTAGTCTCTCCCTTAATACGCAAAACATTTAAAACCAATTTTGTGAACTTAGGTAGATTTTTCAGCCAAGCGACTTTTACCGTGTTACACCTTACATGGTAAAAATTGTTATTGGCATGAAAAAAGGCTCTCTACCAAGACATTTGAGCGTGGTAAGAGAAATTTTCCTCTAGTGGGTATACTTTGTGCCATTATGCACTATATTCTTTGTACTTGTTCGGCGGAGAAAACCAAATTTTGGCACTCATAAAATTCAAAAATGATTCTTTTACAGATAATTTAAAAACTCACTTTGGCAATATTACTGAGTTTAGTAAAAGGCACATTTTTCAAAAGTGGACCCATTATTATGAAATTTCTTTATGGTGCATCCCACACAATTTTTTATACCGTGTGTGATGGCCTCTTACATCACACAACTTTTTAAAAAAATCTGTGTGAATTTGGCCCTTATATCACACACTTTTTTTTTCCGAAAACGGTGTGCAATGCATCGCAAAACAGACCCCTTTGGGTTAATAAGAAAATGCAAAGCATGTTTTTACACTAGAAGGTTAAAAACTCGTTCACTATTATTTATTTAGATACATGTTGACTTTGCACCAAAAAATACACACTATGATGCATTTTTATGGTGGTGGCCTTCTAAATTGCACACCTTTTTCCCAGGATGGGATTGCATCAATTTCCTTTTATTTTTCAGTAATGTTTGATAGCCGAACATCATACATGCACTTTTTGAAAAGGTATGCGATGGTAAATTTATTACTCTTTTGCCAAATGCATGCGATTGGGGGAATGGCTTACTCATTACTAGTGCCATCATATCCTTATACAAATTCGAAAAACGAATTCTCTTATATTTTGTTATAATTTCAAACATTAAGACTGCATTTTTAACTAAGTACCGGGTGAATCAAATTTTAGATGATACAACCAATCATTAACTAAAGTGAGTACTCACGTGTATGGAAGGACAACATTTACATTCACTGGCAAAATTAAATATTTTATGTATTAAATACCCTAATACGTGTTAAATGTAATCTTTTGGTTCAATGTTAGTTTCATGAATTGATATTTTGTTAATATACAATCTATCAATATCAAGCTAATATTAAGTGCATGTACAACTACTAGCTTATTTCCATATAAAAATGCTTGCACTAGGATCAAAAATTTCAAAAAATTATCAATAATGTTCTTGGCCATCACAAGTTTTACCTTTGTCGAACCTATCAAGTTGAGAAACACTTTCGACTCATGTTAATAACAATACATTATTTGTACTAAACTTTTATACTTCCTTGTAACTTATGTTTATCATGCTAGCCTATAAGCGGGAGTACAATTTATTATTATTAATAGGCACATTTAACCACACAACTAGTAAATATAAATATGGTTACAATATTTTGTGTTATATTGTAATGTATCTTGTTGAAAAATACTATTGCATTGTACTAAATTTAGACTATATTTTATAACCAAAGTTCCTCCTAGAATTTATTGACTAGGGCATGGACTAAAGCGTATACACACTTTGTGTGTTTATTTTAATAACCTTAGATATCACGCTACACATCTCTAAAACGTAATAGGGGTTTCTAGTCATGTAAGCATGTTTATAAAATTTTATATAGTATAAATCACGCAGTTGAAATGATTTTTCGTAGTCATGTCCCTTGCAACTTTCATAAGGTTCAGTAATAAGTGGATAACGTGTGCATGTTGTATACTCGGTATGGAAATAGCATTGCTTATAATAATCACCAAATAAAATACATGCAGTTGAAATATCAGCGTTGAGCTTGTTTAAATGAGGATTATATATTTAATTGTGATATTTTCTAGTTTCATTACATTGTTCTTCATGGGGTGGCAATGTTTAGGGCCTTTTTGATTCGAAAGATTTGAAGAACACTTGCATAAGAATATTGCAGAGTATAATGTCATGACATTTGAAATCCTACATGAACCAATAACGCATGAATCAATAACATGTGTTGTTTGATTGCACCGCAGTAAATACGCAGGGAATTTTATCAGGTTGAGTACATGTCATAGTTGTCATAGACACATAGGAATTTTTTCAATAGGTCACAACATCATGTAGAAATCCTATAGGATTATAGTGTAGGAAAAATTCATCGGAATCTTGAAGGATTCATTCCTTTTAATCAAATGGACACTATAGGAAACATTTCTTGTGTTATAAAATCCTACACATTTGTTTTGAGAATCCTTTGAATCTAAGGGGTCCTTAAAACATGTTTTTAATTTTTTTAATTTATGTGCACATGCAAACAATAGTATGTCGAAATCAGACAGCCATGTGCCAAAATACGTATTGACGGGACTAGAAGACCAACGTGGTGTGGAAACCGTCACAAGATTCAAATAACCTAAACTTGAAGTTGTTGGTGATGAAAGGGTTTGATGAGGAAGAACACAAGACTACAATGTGGTAGATAGGCCGCAAGAATTGAACGTTGTTCAGAGCATATAAGCACAACGACAAGTAGATTATGATCAAAGCACGCGTACACACAAGATAAACTAACAAAACAGGATAAGCATAATTACACAGAAACGATAACTAAGAAGACAAAAAGGTCACAAGCCACAAACTTTTATTCTGCTGACAAGCTAGGACACGTCACACCTCTCGTTCGTTCGTTCGTATGAGACGAGCACAAGATGCCAGGAACATGGCATCGTACGTACTTACACGATGGAACTTATTTATTTTACGAAATAAAAAGAAACACGTGCCACGTCATCATAATGTGCCTTGGTTGGATACGATTGTATCCAATTATTGAACACAGAACACTCATGCAAAGAGCAAGGACACTTATAGAAACACTCACACGCACTTCTAGCGCATGGGCTTCTTCAATCTTCAACCTGCAATAATCGAAGCATCCGCACGCGCGCGCTCGTACGTGCATGCTTTGATTGATTAGGCAGCAACGGACGCAATGGCGCCGCCGCCGCCGCCGGCATGCCCGTCGCACAAGCGGCCGCATGCATCGCCGCAACGTTCCACGGCGGCTCTCGTCGCTCCGCTGCCTTCAGCTGGTGCATGCCAGGATAGTGCTACGAGTTAGATGTAACTTACGTACTCAGGACCCCACAATTATCTGAGCAGTGTAGAAAAATGCAAGCCGCCTCCTCCGACCAGAGCTAGCGAAGTACTAGCAAACTACTCCACAAATACGAAGATCCAGATGAGAGGTTGTTTATTTACTTACCATTGCTCATGCTGTGACAGACGGAAGACCTGCATCCCACAGTTTGCAGTACTCGGTGGCTAGATCTTCTGCCAACAAACAGGTTGAACTCAACTGAAATTTGGACGATAATCAACAGGCATGCACAATATGGAAATCAAGATGGATCGCTTCGATCAATTTACTACTACCTTTGTTGGTGAGCAGGTTGGAGCTCGGGTAGTCACTCGGAAATGTTGTGCCGCTCATATCATACTCACAGCCGCAGTGTCCCATGCAGTATAACCTGGAGTACTGCCTAAGACAGGCGGTGCATGTAACACTCCGCGGCCTCCCTGTCTCTGCAGTGGAACCTGTTGCTGCCGGCAGCGGCCTCTGGTAGAGAACCCAAGCTCCCTGCAGCTACGAGTAGCACACACAGGATCACGCTGAGACCCTGTCCTTCCCTGCAGCGGCCTCTGGTTTTGATCGCTCAAACTTATACACTAGCTAGCTCACACAGAGATGGGGAGATGGCTGGATCGGTGCTACTTATAGGAGATGGCCGGTGGCGTATGCACCGTTCGTACAGCTGATTGGTTGATGACTGTACATGGTACATACGGTTGAACGGTACATGGACACGTCTTCATCAACATAAATGGCGCCATGTGGCATGTGCTACGGCTGTTGCCACTGGTACATAAGGTTATTCGGTAAATACATTTATTTGGTTCATACTACGGTAAATACGGTATGGACTGATAATATTGTTTGGTACGGTACCGGTAAAACATCGGAATGTCGATATTATACCATGATAACCAAAGTTGGCGTAAATTATAAAAAGAGTGAATAACACTGTGGATACCTGAACTTATCCACGATGTGTGCAAACTCATATACAATCTTGCGAAACGATGACCCCATAGTCCTAAAGCTTGGTGTGTTGTAATGATTTTTTAGGGATGTGCTGTGATGATTTGGCCTCCGGTGCCTGGGACTCCTCCTCCGGCGCCACCCGTGCCTGCGTGGCCGCTAGCTGGCTGCGTGGTCACCGCACCGGCGTCATCAAGACTGAGGACGGCGACGACTAGGCGCGCGGCAACAGTGCACGGCGAAGACACCGACAGCGGCAACTCCTCCCCGCAGCCCAGTAGCAATAGGGTTGTATTTTTAAGTGCATATTTTGTGAACAATGTGGTGGCCTTTTAATATATGTAAAATAATTTTAAATTATTTTTATGTTTTTGTTATTTAAATTTCATTTTTTTTTGGTGGGCCGTTGGGTTTGCCCCATCCTCGAATTGACACGAATAGTCCGCGGACCACTTAAACGGATTAAATCGGACACATTGTGTTTTGTTATTTAAAATGGTGTCCGATTTTGGGTAGCCCGTTGGAGTTGGCCTTAATCCTCCTCTCTTATGTTCCCGTCTCTCCGCATTGAGCACTCTAGCAGTACGACATGAATGCAGTCCAGAATCCAGACCATTAGCCCATAGATCCCCCAATCAAGCACTAAATCAAAGGCTGGGAGCACGCCAGAGGAGGACGAGGCGAAGGTGCGGCCTCGTTGAGGCGCAGATCGAGCTGGCCGGCCGGGGCGTCCTCTGCCCGCCGGCGGAGGCGGCAGTCCTCGTCCCTGCGCCCAGCTCGACGGGGAATGGAGGCCCTTCCTCGGAGTAGGATGCTTCCACCTGGGGCCGCATCCCAGCAATTGATTCTCAACCACCCCGGGTTCCGGTGAGTAGCGTTTTCTTCTCTCCTGTGGCAATACTTTCAGTTGCAGAACTTCTGTTGCCTGCACTACAGAAACTTCGTAGAGCGTTTTGGGTACGTTCCATTGAAACCTCATTGCTTGCGAACGATGAGTTGTAGTGTGAGAGCACGGATGATAACAATCCGTCTCCAATCCACGGTCCCTTTCTTAATTACCACAAAACTTAATTTTTCATGCTACAGTTTGTGCAAATTATTTACTGCTGCTAAAATTAAATATAGGTAGCTAGTCCAAAATTAACTAGCTGCATATCTTCTGGAACCAGGGTCAAACAACATCAGGAGGACCATGTTATTGTCATGGTTTAGAAAACACTGTATTGCAAACTCAACACTCCAGGGTTTAGACAGTGGGTTATATAGACAGGATGAATCCCCTTCGAATCGGGGGTGTCAGTGATCGTCTGACCAATGCTCTGTAAGAAGGGTAAAAATGAAAACTTTGTAGGAGAACTTCGGTGATGAGATGTGCCCAGATAAGAGTCATTTTTTGTTGCTGTTCTGCATCCTTTTGTTCCTTTGTGTTCAATATATATAGCATGCTGATTGTAGATAACTTTCTTGTTCTCTGAACTTTGCTCATCCTACTCTTTGAGATACCTTTCCTGATTGTTCTTTTCTAGTGAGTCATGATTATCTATTGGCATTCAGTGGGATATCTCTGCGACAACTGCACAAGATTTTCTGATTGCATTGCTTTCTGAAACAAAGGCAAAAGCTTTGCCTTTTTATATTGATATAGAAGGAGCAAACATCAGAGGCCTAGGCCAAAATGAAAAAGAAGATACAAAACCGGCCAGAGTAAAAACTCAGCGATCATAACTTCTAAAACTCGGCCCTCGTCATTGTCCAGAACACGCTGGAAAGGGCAGAAGAAACTAGACGTAATCCTCCTACTCCAACAGAAAGTTATTCAGCAGTTAAACACGGCAATGTTTGTAGCAGCTGATTTGTACCATACTGTATGATCAAAGAACCAAATGGAGCTCAAAGAGATCACAATATTGCAAACAATAATGCGTGGAGCAGATGATAAAAAAATGAAGGACCAAAATTGGAGAAAGCCCTTTGCACACAGTAAATACTGGACCAAGGTTCTCACTACTTGTGGAGGGAACTATTGGTCCAGTATAACATACACGATGGGTAGTTTCACCACGTCCACCACCATGGCCCTCTCAAACAATTCTTCATAATCGATCTCACCTTCTTCCGATGCCAGGTCTTGTGTGACAAAGGTGCTGTGTACGAGAAGCATGTCGTCGCACCGCATGTTGGGTGGTGCCTTCGCCTGCGCTTCCATGGTCACGGCGATGTAACGCCTGGAGCATGGTGACATGGTCCCTCTGCTTGGCTGCGCGCGGTACTTGTTCCCGTTGATCTTTAGGTTGAACGCGATGAAGCCATCGGTCTTGTTGGTTATCTGCAGGCAGCATGATACCTCCTTCCTCGCCTCAAAGAGGAACCGAAGCTCCAGCGTAGGATCCAACGAGACAGCATTGGAGTCACAGCTTCTCTACAAAGAAAGAAGAAGAAGATTAACTGATGCCACTGACCCTCCAAAGAAATTACATAAACTTCAATAATGTAAATAGAAGTTTTATACATACCTGAACAGTTCTGTCTGTTGACAGATCAGAAGCCACTAACATTTTCTTAATATCAGCTTCTAATTCCTCCAGTTCTTTGACAATATCCTGAATACAAGGCCTATTTTTTCTATCCTTGTCAACACACCTTAATGCAATCTCAGTACACCTGTTCACTCCTAGGATGTCTATTTCGTTGCGATGAAATAGGCCAGGCATTGCCTGCAACCTTTTCGTCCAGTTTTCAGTTACCTGCATCCAAAAAAGGCACAATAAATAAAGATGTACATCGTAGAGAAGCCCTATGTATGTTAATGGTATTGACTGGGAGTAAGTTTTCTCTTCTGATAAATTTACAAAAGATTTCTCTTACAAGTTTAATGAACTCTTTGGGAGACATCTCAGAACAACGGAAATAGCCAGTATTTCCGGCCACCATCTTTATAATTATGACGCCAAAACTGAACACATCAAACTTCTTTGATATAAAGCGATGGTCTATATATTCCGGTGGCATGTACCCACTGTACGATATCATAAAAATTGCATATTGATATCATTAGTGGAAGACTTTGTTAAAAAAATTAGAAAATAAAAGGTTCCGAACATGACCATCAACTTACGGTGTTCCTTTGAGAATCTCTGTCTGATGTGTTTTTGATGAAGCAAAAACTCTTGACAAACCAAGATCACCAATTTTCGGCGTCATTGTCTTATCCAACAATATATTAGCAGGCTTCAAGTCTAAATGGAAAATAGGGGTTTTGAGAGCACTATGAAGGTGATTTAAGCCTTCACATGTCCCTCTTATTATGTCGTAACATGTGGGCCAGTCAAGCCCACAAGATTCATCTGCAATTGAAGATGAAACATCAAGAGAGAAAATGGGTGTATTCCTGAAACTTAGAGGACTAAGCTACAGAATCATTTATCTTTGAATGATCTATAAATACCTGAAATATGTTTATCGAGGCTTCCTCCTTCCATATATTCAAAGCAGAGAACTCGCTCCACTTGTTTCGCCCAAATAGTGTCCCCATTGTGCTCAAGGTATTTATACCGAGATTCATAGCAGTATCCAATTAACCGCACGACATTTTTGTGAGAGACCTCGGTAAGGTTCAGGAGCTCACTATGAAATTGCTTATCATCGAGTCCTTGCAACGGATGAAGCTTCTTTACGGCAACCTCTTGCCCATTATACACCGCCTGTTAAATATCAGTCTTTAGCATGACCGAGCTTAAAGACAGTGGTGGCATTATTGATTTGATAGAATCATACCTTGTAAACATCTCCATACCCACCACTGCCAACTTTCCGATCCTCTGAAAAACCGTTCGTGATAGTTTCCATATCATTGAGTCTCAAATCCATGCTGCATTTATCCATCTCCCACCTAGGCTTATCTGGGACCGATCGATGATCTTCTTCCTGAGAAAGAAACAATCTTGCAACTTAAGTCGAGAGAATATGCTGAACCATTCACAAATGTTTTTCGCAATACATAAATACTTCTTTGGAAGGAGCAAAGACTGAAACTATGCCAACCAAATGTACATTAATAGGACATACTAACCTGCAACACATGCATGATTTACTTGGTATAAAGAGTAAGTATTGCTTAATAAAGATCGCACATGGAACACTAACCTGCAGGAGAAAGAAATTCAGATGGAAAGCGATGATGGAGTTGCTGCTTGCAACGAGCTCGGCGATGAAGAGGATGCAATCCCGTCCAGAAGCTCCAATCTTTAAATCCGGTGATGTACGTGGAAGAGAAGTGTAGAAAACGCGTTGTTGTTTGCACAATGACGCGTTGTTGACATGACTCCAAACCATTACATATGAAAAGAGTGTCACATCACGAGGACGAATGTGAAGCCTACATCTGTGGCAAGTAAGACCATGTCCAGTCCAAGACGGTTCAAAAAAAATAACAGGAGTGCACTAACTGCCAAACAAAGGCAACAGATTAGAGCAACTTGCAAAATAAGATTCATTAGACCGTACAAGCTGCTTCCTGGCTGGTGCTCCTCCATCGACTTGAATGATTCGTAAGTACAAGTCTGATCTTAGGCGTAAGATCGTCAGGTTCATCGACCCCAAACCGTGAAATGAACAGAAGTAACCAGTTGTTAAACAAAGGCATGACTGGCGTATATATAAATAGGCCTACTTGCAAAATACTTTTTTCTTATTTCTTCACAAGCTGCTTCCGGGTTGGAGCTCCCCCGTTGACTTGACTTCCGTGTAAGTAAACTTTGTGTTAGTCAACCGGTACATTAATTCATCAGTAGCACCGAGGGTAACTGATGAAATGGTGGAGATAAAATCATCGTCGATGTTGAAGTGGCTATATATTACTTGGGCAGTACATTCTTGCAATATGAATACAAAAATATTCAGGCGATTTGATTTTGGACTTCTTTGTACTCCCTCCGATCCATATTAGTGGGCATAGCTTTGTCTAAATTCATATGTATCTAGTTAAGTATTTAGACTAGATACATGTGTATCTAGACAAAGTTGTGCCCACTAATATGGATCGGAGGTAGTATGTGACTTCTGCGTACCCGTCGTATTACAACTCATAATGCTATTTCTATGTGATTTGATTTTTTATTAAACGGGGCTAAAATGTTCCCACAATATATTAATTAAGGAGTTTTACGAGAAAACTAAATAAGATACTCCCTCCGACCCGAATTAATGGGCGCACCACCGTTTTAACTTTTTTTTACAAAAAAAACCCCGTCAGTTTCCAATTCCAACCCGCAGCCACGCAACCGAGCAGAGCAGAGCCCGCACGGCGACCCAGACAGAGTCGCCCTCGGGCCGGAGAAGGCGGCGATCTCGCCGGTGCCGTCGACGTGGCCCTGGACGAAGTGGCCGCCCATGCGGGACGCCGGCGTGAGCGCGCGCTCGAGGTTGGCATCGTCGCCCGCGGCGCGCTCGCCGAGGGACGTGCACCGGAGCGTCTCCGGCGCGACGCCGAAGGTGAGCGTGGAGGCCGCGGCGTTGATGGCCGCCACGGTGAGGCACGTCCCTTCCACGGCGACCCCGGCCTCCAGCTCCCCGCCGCCTACCAGCGACCCACGGATTTGGGCCCGTACAGATCAGGGGCCCTGCGCGGCCCTGTTCCCGCCGGCGGCGAGCTTGCGGCGCGTCCATGCTCCGCTGCGGGGTCGGGGCGGCAGGTGGCGGCCTGGGAAGCGGCCGGACACAGGCGCCAGGAGGTCAGGGCGGCCGGCCGCGGCCAGGGACGCGGATCAGGGGCTCGGACCTGGCCGAGTTGACCTCCACTCCCCCGCTCTTCCTCTGCGCCGCGGACGCGCGGAGATCTCGACGCGTCGGAGATGCGATGAGGCGCGCCGCGCTACTCCTGCTCCTCGCCGTCCTCGCCGCCGCCGGGCCGCGGTGTTGGATTTCTCCGGCGACGGCGGGGGCGCCCGCACGACAGCCATCAAGGTGGATCCCTTCTTGCGGTTCCCTTCGCGCAGCATCCGTGACGCCTACATCGCGCTCCAGACCTGGAAGGAGGCGGTGAGGGGCGCAAGGAGCGCGGAGGTGGGGAGGCCGGCGGCGGCGCGGCGGCGGGGGCGGGGTGGGCGTAGAAGGCGGCGACGGGCTTGGAGCAGCTGAGGAAGGGGGAGAGGTGGGAGGACGTGTAGCTCCAGGTGAAAAAGAGCAGGGGGCTTTTTGCAAAAAGACCACCGCGCCCATTAATTCGGGTCGGAGGGAGTACAACAAAGCACTACTCTCACGGAATGTTTTCACCCAACTACTTGGCTCCTGCGGTAACCCACAAACATGCCTCATTTTTACTATTTGCTAGAATCACAAGGTGTCGCATGCTTGTTGTGAAAGACCTGAGAATTCCGTTTGTTCCAAATTTTCCAAGTGATTAGCAATGTGAGGGAAGCAAGGGCCTTGTGGTTTGGAACAACGTCATCTGACATCTTTAGCTCCCAACTTTTGATGGTGAGGTTGGACCGTTGGTGAAGGTCGGATAAATACACAAAAACCACAAAATCGTGCGAACTTTTATAGTTAACTAGTCAACTTAGCGCGGCGATACGCCACACCCTTCCTATTGATTCGTCTGCTATGGTTAAATATCATCCGTTAGAAGTTACTGTCGAAGAGGTCGGGTAATTAACATTAAATTTATAATAAAGAAATAACGTTGGAGAAATGCAGATAAAAATTAAGAAAAAGGCGCTAAAAATATATATTACTGTCGTGCACGTCGAGGATGTCTGGTAATCGACGCCAAATTTAAGGTATAGAAATATAGTTGGAAAATGTGGTGGGAAATGGGAAAGAAATACTGACATAGACATAGTTTAACCACCGTCATAAAGGCCGATAGACGTGCCGTAGAATTGCCGTCTAGTAGTTAAGAAGAAGAGTTCGATGACATGCCGCGCTCCTAGCGATAATTTAGTTAGATTAACATTTAATCTGAAGAAAAAAGTTAGATTACCATTTATGGGACAATTTGAAAACTTAGTTAAATTACAGCCGTGAACATAATGTTTAAATTGACTAAGAAATATTCGCATTTCAAATAAGTAGGAATTTGTCTAAAATTCTAAAACTCTCCCTATTTGTCGTTGTGGTAAAAAAATTACGAAATTCAATCCAAAAATGTGGGGAGATTCATATTTTTAGGTTATTTAAGAGCGTAACAAAATTACTAAAAGTTGAGAAATACAGTTGGGAAAATACGGCTGAAATTAGGGAAAAATAGCTAAAATAATATTGTCTTACACGTCAAGTACGTCGGGAAATCGACATCGTATTTATTGTACGACATATTTACCGTAGGGAAATACAGTTGCAAAAATAAGACGGGAATGGTAAGGTTTCCTACCAAATTAAAATGTTTCATTATCCACGTTTTATATGCTGAGAGCTTTGTGGTAACAAATATGTTGATGGGATTTGTCGATATAATTGCAGATAGTATGAAGTTATTTTGCTGGATAATTTATATGTCATCTAGAGTTGTATGCAATGCCGGATCGCAAAATGATATGATCTCTTTGAGCGGCTGTACTTCGTGAAATTTGGCAGCATTTTGTTGCCAATTTTTCTAGATCATGGATAGAAGTCAGCATTGTGTAATTGCTCCAGTGTAAAACTTGAAAGCTATTTGAAGCCTTGTGATAACTTCAGAAGCAATGATTATCTGATTTCTATTTAGTTATTGACTGATACATGGACTTCTTCTTAGCTCAGTGTGACAGTGTAAGCAAAACTGCATTGTATAATAACAGAACACGACTTTGAAAGATATTGAAGTCATGTGAAAGTATCTGGTCCATCTGACTCTTAAGTTGATTTGTTGCTCCCAGTTTATTTTGGAATAAACTGAAGTTGACAAACTCTCCGTAAAAAACCCGAAATAATATAATAACATAGATAAGTTAGCCTGCATTTCGACAACAGAGATATATAGATCTAAGTAGTCATTTTTTTTCTGAGCATGTCTATATATGTTGGAGTATCTCGTAAAATGGTCCCACCTGTCAGGAACCTTATATCGTGAAGGAGTTTGTTTTTTTTAATTTAAAATGGATAGTACTGTTGGAAAATTTAGCGCGGTGACATGCGGTGCCCGTTGTGTTCGGAAATTTTGAATTCCGTTTGGAATTTGTTTTTTTTTAGTGAGAAAATAGAAGAATTATCTGGAGGACTAACTCAACAAATTTTAAACAAAATGAACATTTGTTAGTTCATGTGGGAATACGAAAATTTCTTAAATTTTAAAATTTCTTAGTTTTACTTTTTTGTACAATGGTTATTCGGTGCAACTTTTGTGTTGAAAGTTCAAAAAAATTAAATTTAAAATTTGTGGCACGCCGTGCCCGCTGCAGTGGTATTGATACATTATGTATCTGTCCACGCAATTTGTATCAAGTCAACACAGCAAAATCTGTTCGGGAAAAGAAAATCAGAGAGACATGTATGAAATATATTTGAAACTTATGTGAATATTGTTGAATATTTTTGGGGAAATAATATTTTCGTGTTGTTGAATTTTCTCTGGGGAAAAATACTTGTTGGAAAGATTTTCAACAAATACCGTGTGAAAGCTATTTTAAACTTTAAAAAATTGTTGAATGTTTTATGTGGGGGGGGGGGGGGGGGGGGAATATTTGTTGGGAAAAATCCAAGGGAAACTTGTTTGTAATGAAATTATTAGAAATATTGAATATTTGTTAGCAAAAATTATCTGGAAAACTAATTCAACAAATCTTCAACAAAATGGGCATTTATTAGTTTGTTTGGAAAGTTTGAAAATTTATTAAATTTAAATTTTGTTAAATTTTGAAATGTGCACAATGGTTTTTTTGTTGCAAATTTTTTTGTGGAGAGTATGGAAATTTGGTAATTTCGGAAACTTTCGAAATATTATTTGCATTATTTTGTGAGTATTATTTTTTTGGTGCAACTTTTGTGTGCAAAGTTTGAAAATTTGTTAAATTTGAATTTTTTTTGACATATTATCCGTATTTTCCTGAATTACAGTCTAGAAGTTATGAATTTTACAATTTTCATCATTCTGTTGTAATTGTGAAATCTATGACACATAGGACCCACACGTCAGTTTTTTTAATTTTAGAAATCGTCTGTAAAAAGTAAAAAAAACTGACAGTGGGCCCGCGGTGGCGTCAGCATGTGGCGTCACTCACCGGCGGCGGCCACGCTGCCGAGCTTGCGCTCGAGCACGCGAGCACGCGCGCGGGCCTGGGATCGCGCGGATCCGCGCGAGGAGGTGGAGGGGAGCAGAACGGGTGGCGCGATGGACCATTTGGTCGCCGGAGCTGCCGGCGGATGGCGAGCACGGCGTCGATGATTCCAGTCTATCATGAGTACGTACACAGAATTTCACAGTAATATTAAATCTGCACCTAGTAAAATATCATTTTGATGTAAGCTTGTGTTAATTTTGTGCTCCCAAATAGGAGAGCTAAGAACCGCAAATTACACTTTAATGTGCAAGACTAAGGACATGGAAATATGTGTGAGAACATCTCTGTAACCTTCCAATCATAATGAAACATTGATCATGTATAAAGTTGCATCTTATTCTCGTCAGTATCCCTCGTGACAGGATAGCAGAAGCAACAGTGACAATTCCATTTTTCAAGTATAGAGACCTCAAAATGTTAAAATTTCTTCCTCCATTTGAGTTTTAGAACAAAAATGGAAGCTCCCAAAATATAATGTATTAAGATAATAGAGTGGCGGAAGCACCTGACCATTATCCCTCTACCATTATCCCTGGCTAGGATAACAACAAAATAGGACTGTGTACAAATTACAATAACTTTATATCAGATACTCAAAGCCCAAAGTTAAGAGGCATTGTAAATAAGATGTGTGGACTATTCGATCTTAAGTAAATGATGGAGAAAATAAGAGAGAGCTGGTGTTCTCCAGACCACACAAATCAAATATTAACCGATGGCTCAAAGCCCAAAGTTCGTCAAACGGAAATTATTTCAATACAAATTAACTTCTAACGATCTATGAAATTATTTTTCTAGTGTCATTAGAAGTTCACAATTGGTTTCAGAAAACATAATTTATATGACATAATAAATCAATAGGCAAACATATGTACATCATATCTGAAATAGCAAAGCAATGGCTCTCAAGAAAGATTGCCAACACTGATCTAACCCAACCTTTGCCTTGTCACATCAATGAGGAATTGAGGATCAACAAATCCTGTTGCTGTCTTGATTCCTGACAGCCAAACAGGAGAGGACTCCTCTTCAAGCTAGTGAGAAGCGATCAAAGATTATTGTATACTGATGGAAAAGGAAGTGGGACAGGAGCTTTTATGCATAGGTGACGATGCCATATTGGATGGGCATATGTTTCCCTTACTTTTTGTGTTGAATTAATGTGCATACTCGACAGCAGACTCTAATAAGGGAATATAAGACTAAAAAAGAACATGAATGTTCTCTAAATACATGCTTACATCTCCTAGCAGTCTTCTGGACAGTCGGCCAACTAAATGCATTTAACTACGTTCGCATGTATATAGTACAAAGACAGTTTGAGAAATGTCCAGTTTATAAGTTATAAGTATTTAAAAATTGTATTAATGGCAGAAAAGAAACAAAGCCAGTTGCAATTTATTTAGACACCACTCTGGACTGTAATGTGAGATTCTAGTTGTGACTAATATGAAGCAAATACAGAATATCAAGTAACAGTCGATTCATTCTATGCACTGCTGCTTGAGTCGTTAGTAGGCTTGTACTTGACCGATATGCTCACAAACTAACCTGTGATCATCGATAAAGACACAATGATTTTACCATTTAATCCCAAGCATTGGCACAGTCTTATTGAATATGAATTCTTTTTGGATAAGCAAGGAAGCAGTGAATGAATTAACATCATCGCCACATTCGGTTAATCCAAAAGACGTAACAATGAAGATGAAGAGGCTTGTTATAACTTTTCTTTAGACTGAAGTACTGAACCAAATCAAAACGAAATGGAACTGAATGGCATGGTAATGAGTTCTAAGTGAAACCAAGGAGAACGTGCTTCAGTACTGAACATCATTCAAATATGTCAACTTATGCATGATATTTTCCCCAAACGAATTTTATTGGCATGTAGGAATAACAAAGTGCCTAGAGTTAGCAGTGTTTAATTAATTCATCTGGCTGTAATCAATAAAGAATTATCAGGTGCAGAAGCAGCAGAACCTTCTCCTAGAATACTACAGATATGTGCTAACGAAGATATATGCAGTGAGCAATACATAGAGTTTAACTCAAATATATTGGCTAACCTGAAGGGTGTCTTGTTTGCCACTGTCTGTGCTAAAAATTTGTCTCTCTAAAGCGGTAGCTGCTTGCCTGCATGCAGGCATGTAGTAGAAACAACACACCTGGAGAACATCAAGATTATTCGGTAATATCGCTTGTGCATTTCATGATTTCCTGCAAGTTGATCGAGATGTAAACTTGAGAATTATTCTAATCACGCTCAATGCATCCTTTCACTACCGTTGAATATTTAGTAAGTTCACAATTCGTCAAAACACCTAGGGTGCGTCGCGAATGATTTGAACTGGATTAAGAGCGTGCCTAGTTAGTGAAATCAAGTATCTGTTTGGAACTTTTGATCACGTCCGCAACCAAGTCATTAATGGTTGGGTCAAATTCTGCTGCTTCCGAGGCATGGACATGTTGGAGAGCTAACCTTAATCTTCACGTTAGCCTACTTTTCATGGCTCAGATTTGGCACCTTCGTGTATGTGGAAGGAAAGACAAAGATCTGATGAATATATTCTACCATTGTCTTCATAAAACCTGCATCTGATACATTCATCTCGAATTTGATACAGATATAAATTGGTGCATCTATACTGTGCATCTAATACATTCATCTCGAATTTGATACAGATATAAATGGTGCATCTATACTGAGAAGGAGCGACTACTAATGCTGTGTGCAAAGCAAGCACCAAAAATCAAACCAATAAGTGTACACAAATAATCACATTTGTCAATCAATTTCTGAGGCTTAAGGTTTGGTAGGCATCAACTTGCAGCATGAAAAATCTGATAGCAGACTTTACCCGGATAGACTAAATATTGATGAACACAGAAAGGTAGTAGGTTGAAGCAATGCATCGTTATTACCTCAAATCAAAACCTGAAGAGAGCAGTGTATATAAGTAATATCAATCCCGACTTGCAATTTGGTTGTCCGACATTGTTGACCTGGTGGAGGCAGGTGGCAACAAAATCAATCGAGTCAACATCTGCATCACAATTTCGCTTTTGCCTATATCAAAGCAGGTCACATATTTTGTATCTGAAAAAAAGAGCAAGATACGTACAGGAGTGGCCCGCAGCCATTGGGGGCGTAGGACTCCTCTACATGAGCCCGTGCAATCTGAGGAATTGCAGTAATTCAAGATCCTTCATTATATTTGGAACCTGGAGGTAGCGTGAGAGGATCGAGAAAGGCTGCTTCTCGCAAAAAAAAAAGAGGATAAAGGCTGGGAGTGCCATGCGGGAGAGGCAGTCTCCGATCCCCTCCGATGAATGAATTTATCTGCCATGACCTCGCCTGCATGGCAGCACCGATACCGGCGGCGGCGAGCGGCAGCGCGGAATTGGAGGATCCAAATCTGGAGATTACAGAGCAAGGGGAGGACGGGGAGAAGGTCCTACGGGACCAGAAGCTCACCACGAAGACGTTGGAAGGCTCGGGGAAGCCGGAGTTGGTCGGAGACGTCGGGATCGACGGCGGCAAGGGTCGACCGGAGGCGGGGAAGACAGGCACGGCGGCGGCCATTCCTGGCGTCCCGGCTTCCGTGACTCGCGGAGGAGGTAGAGGAGACGGCGGCGGAGCTCCCTGCGTGCTTGGATTCGTCCGGGAAGGAGCGGAGCGGCGCCGGTGCGCGTCGGCGGTGGCGGCGAGCTCCGGGTCGCCCGTGAGAGAGAAGTGAGGGAGGGGGATTGTGGGGACGCGTTTGCACGGAAGTCCCTGGCATTTCCGAAAATTGTAAGTTAATCCTTCGTGGGGGGTTCCCTGCAAATATTTGCGCCAAAATTCGTGCGGGAGGGGTGATCGGCTAGGAACCAGTTCCACCGGCTGGTGACCGAGCGACGTGGCGTCGTATGATTGGGAGAAAATCGCCGGGCACTGTAGCAGTACTGTAGCGCGCGCTAGGGCCTGTCGTGGACGTTTTCTGGCCGTCGGATCGCGCCGATCGAACGGCTGAGAAAAGAGGGCGACGTGGACACTGCGGAGGGGGGTGATCCTTTCTAGCTTTTATATATTGATGATCTAATCTATTCCTTGTCATTTTTGTTCATCTAATACATTCAGCTCCCATGGGTTCAACATTATACTTATCGAGAAGTGCTATAATCGATTCCCTACACTTGTTGGTATCAGACATCGTCTCCTTTTCCTTTTCACTTCGAGGTATTCAAACCATCTTGTGCTATCTTATAACAAGTATATATTGCTCAAGCATGGTTAGTCCGTTAATCATGTTGGGAGAGAAATTTCCTTTCAATCTCCCACGTATTGGTGTTTGAGGAAAACACAATTATTTGGAACAAAGGATATTATGATATGATCAAAACAAGTGTTCTAAAGAAATAAAGAAGAGGTCCCTCCTGGACGGCGTGCACAATTAGGATACTTGCATTTGAATACAACATGCACATCAACTAGGATCAACACCCTTTCGAACACCACTTCTATTAAGGATTGGTGGGCTGCTCCAGGGGCTTCCTTGCCGATAAGCAAACGAAAAGTGTTTTGCTCCCTGGTCAGCGCATCTCTTTGGTAGCTTTGGCTCGAGCGGAACAATAGAGTATTTGATAATGAAGCTCAAAATGTGCAAGTAGTGGTTTCCAATATTCTGGAGGAATGGCAGCTGATCAAGTTAGTGTGGTCGGGTGGGACGGCGAGAGGAATCACTTAACTGCTAGGGCCTGGGTGTTTGCCAAGGTTTTATTTTCTCAATTTTGAACTCTTGTACGTACCTGCTTTCTAATCTTAATGGAAACTACGCGCAAGTCTTTTGCTTGTTCTAAAAAAACTAGGATCAACACCCCTATATTTCATAAAGCACAAACATGTATATATATGTGGTGCCCTAACACTTGTATATATGTGTGGTGGAAGGTTGAAATAGCAAAAAAGCAGATCCGAAGAAGTGGCCCTCTTCACATACATGTGTTGTAACTTAGGAAGGTTGTGGCCTTTTAGCGGGAAACTTACACTTCAGGTGAAATGGAGGACAAAAATTGTGAGAACTTGGGCTCAAACTTGGTTTTGCATGTTCCTATGACCTAATCAAACAAAAAAAAGATAAAATTTCATTGGTCAACAGTCATTCGGAGATATTCATAGTGGTAGACCGCGTGGGCCCCAAGAGCTTGAGTTTCGCCCACAACGGCGTGTCGGAACGTCGGAATCCCTCCAAAACTTTCATGTGGCACTAACATATGTATACAACTGCGGTGGAAGGTCAAATAAGCAAAACGTATCTCCCTAGTGTGACCCTATTCGCGACATGCGCTCGTCGGCTTCAAGAGGGCATCACGCGGAGTTCTGGTCTCTGTCGACACCATGGGACATGTCTATGCGTAGATTTTCATGGTGTTGGTAGTGGAGGAAATTGTCATGGCGATTGCGATTGGAGGGTCAGAAGGTTGTCATGACTCATGTTGAGTTTAAGACTGCGCGTAATGGCGGAGAGGGGTTTTGGATGCGATGAAGTCTTTGCTTCATAGGCTGTTGTATGGCCACGACTTGCGGGGTTCCCGTCCATACCAGACACATGATATCTGTGAGTCCGGTGTTTGGTACTTGCAGTAGGGGCATTGGCATCCGGGGGCGGCAGCATTGGGGGATTTCATTTTTGATGGAGCTCTTCGAGTACCGAGTATTCTTTGATTTTCATGGTGCAAAACCCAAGGTTTGACTTTCATTGGCTGTAACTGTAACTGGCAATGACCTTGTTTAATGCACTGTTTTGGGATCGCGGACTATCTTCAGGGTTAAAGCGTAAGATCTATTGATCGGACAATGACGACGCTTCAGCATTGTGTTCTGAATGGAGCCGGGTTGTGTGCGAATGGCTCAATCCGTCCTCATCGTCTCCAACCAATCAGATAGCAGGAACCGGCCTTACCTGGATCGCTCACCATCTGAATCGTTCAAACATCCAACCAACGCCCCTCAGATCCTCACTCCCGAAACACATAGGACGAAACGCCTCCGTCTCTCTCGATCCCCTTTCTTCCACCCCGCCGCCGGACCGGCTCTCTCCGGGCCCCGGCCGCCCACCCACTCCCAGCGTGTTTGGTATGTTTGGGGAAGGGGAGTGGGAGTTGGACATGGGGAGTTTGTTGGAGGATTAGCATAGGGAATTTGACTTTTAGTCCCATTCCCACGTTTGGTATGCTGTGGGAATTACCAAAGGATTCCACAAGAATCCATCCGTTTTTTTCCGGGCACCACCTCTGCGTCTTCTCCTTGTCCGTCGTTACCTCCAACAAGGCCCACCAACTGTCCATGCAGATGTGTTGCGTCGTCTCCGTCACTGGCATTGGCCGCAGGTCCGGCAGGTCCCTATGGAGTGCATTCTGACGAGCGTAGGAGGTTAACTAGATTTCTCTCGGAGCTGATTGACCTTACTTCCGGCTAGGTGCTTTCGGCCATGGTCTTGATCCATGGTAGAAGCTAGCTCACCGTAATCGATAGGTGCTTTCGATCATGATCTTGATCCACCGTAGGAAGCTAGCTCACCGTGATCGATTTTTTATTCTAGCAAAGCTAGCTACCTACGGCAATAGATTGATCGGTTTGGCTAGCTCAAGACATGCACGCAGCGGCCCCAGCCGTACGCTTCCGCGATACTCTTGTTGCGGCCCGACTCAACTGCCTAGACGAGCATGGCGGCGGGCCAGGGTGCAACGACAACCGAGAAGAAAGAGCACGCCGATGCAATCGTTTTTTTCTCCAATTCCCTATCCCCGTCCGAATTACCTGCTCACCCCAGGGAATAGATCTGAGGGAGTTCACCTTCTTAATTCCCCTTCCCCTTTCCTCCTCAACTCCCATTCCCACATACCAATCAACACATAATAACTCCCGCATCTCTTAAACTCCCATTCCCTGCCTTCAACTCCCCCAACCAAACACGCTGTCCATTCTCGCATCCCCGCGCCCTCATCCGCGAGCTCTAACTGCCCGCCTGCCGGCAACACGTCCAACACGTCCAACACGTCCAAGGTCGTCGCCATGGAGGACTTCCACGGGCAGATCGACGGGATCCGCCACCTCGTCCGGCCGCCGCCACACCTCCTCCGGATGATTAGCTGCTCGCCCGCCGGCCGGCCACCGCCTAGTACCTGGTGGTGAAAACGGAGCGAATACGGTCGAATAGTAGTGAAACCATGTCCGTGACCATATTTTTTCCGGATACGGAGTCGGAGCGGACAGTGTGCGGATATGAATACGGAGTCGGATCCTACCGGTTACGAATATGGATCGAATACGGAGCGAATACGGTTCGACTGCGGATAAACATTTTATCGGATGCTAATTTGAAAATAAGACTGATATATAGCAAATATTATGAACCAAATTGCTCCAAATTAACTTTATGTATTGTGATATTTTAAAAGAGATAATGTTTAGTAACTCATACTTCTGTTTCCAATTGGATACTTATCTTTTCTCTTGAATGACCTAAGGGTGCCTCCCACTAATGTGATTCACAAACATGGTAGTGCCTTGACAAGATTTTTAAGTTGTGTAAGTACAGAAGTTTTATCTTTCCCAACACTCGGTCACCTGAGGTTCGAGGTATTAGTTGCCGGATATTGCGCCGGATATTTGTCGGATATAACCGTGAAATATGGTACATCTTTGGATAGAGACGGATATTAGAAAAACCACATCCTTTTCCGTATCCGTGAACTACTATCTGTATCCGTGACCGTATCCCGCAACTATCCGACCGAATCCATATTTGTCTTCCGTAAGCCTCCGGTCGGTCGGTCGAAAATAATCCGTACCGTTTTCGCCCCTACTACCTGGCACCCTCCTCCACGAGTCCAATCCGCGGTGATACCTCTCATCCCCCTAGACCCAACCCATATTACAGGACCATGCCCCTAGTGCCGATCCAGCGTCACTGCCTTTGGATTTCTATTGTCAAATAGTATTGGAACCATCTTCATGTTCACATCCATGGTTTTTGTTTATGAAAACCTCTGAATACCTTTATATTCACTAGTTAGTAACTGTTAGATCTGCACCTCATTATGCATAATAACAGATGCCGTCTGCAAGATAAAAATAGAAACTGTCATTTATTTATTTTTTCCTTCCTAGACAAACACCTAGCTAGCATTAGCAAGGGTGCAAGTAGCTGCCAATCGTGAATCTTCCAGTTATTGATAGAAACTCTGGTTTATTTATTTTTTCTTCCTAGAAAAACAGCTAGCTAGCAAGGGCGCAAGTAGGTGCCAACCGTGATTCCAGTTATTCCCACTAGAACTTTGCTTAACTGCCGGGCTAATCTTCTTCTTGAGTGTTGCAATGCAAGTGAAAACAATCATCTCTCTTGTTTGTCATGTATCCTTTCAGAAAACAGCTAGCTTGTGGAACAAACATATCTTTTAACGTGTTTATGCTGCTCTTTTGTGTTTGGACCTAACCATTGTGGATTTAGTCTGTATGTAGTATGTATGTAGTAGATGGATTGTGCGTGTGAGTGTTTGGTCTTGATGCCCTGAATTGGTTTTGTCATCTGGTATTTAATTTTTGTCGTCAATAGACTACTACCTAACAATTTAGGAAATGAGAGACCTCTCCCATTATTAGATAGCAATCGAGTAAGAAACAGTCAATTAGTAGCTCCTGTGTTTCTTATTGATTCAGTATCAAACATACGCATAGATACTTGATACGTAATGCCTTGCTGTGATCAGAAAATATTTTCTTTTTTCCTTCTCTTTTTTATTTGTGATCCATTCTTTTTATTGATATCTGGTCATGTAAAATTGTGAGCAAAGATGTTTGACTTTTTACACTATGTTATCCATTCAAACTGATCAGCTGTGTTGCCCTTTTCTTATATTTGATTTTTGAATGGTTGAATACTAGTAGCACCACATGTACATCTATAGGCAGCAATAGCATAGCATATGTAGGCAGCAGTACCACACATTTACCCATTTACAGGTATTACTACTACTATGACAAGTTTTTCTTCTTGTGAAATTACATGCCTTCGAATTGTCCAGCCCACTTAAGTAGTTGAGCTTTTACTGCTACCGAAGTAAATTCCTTACATATTGTGACTAATTCATCTGCACCATTAGTGGTTTGCTTTGATATTGTAAGAGTTTCTTCAATTTCGATGAGATGTTCATCCAGTCATATGCTCTAGTTATGTGTCTCTTTTGTGAGTGTTTTCTTTGCCAACTAGCATGAAAGTTATTATTGTATGAGTACCTGTGGCTTTTGCTGCACGCTTTGGTGGGTACTCTACTGTCAAAATTCAGCATGAAAATGTTTTATGGTTCCAGATAATAGGCCATTCTTTCCTTGACAGTTAGCTTGTGTAATTAAGCTAGTGACCATATTGAGCAAGCATGATTTTTCTCCCAAGTTGTTTCAATTTCTTTTTTGTTTGCTGACTTGTCTTTTCTCAGGATAAGTCTTAAGTCATGTGAATCTTGGTAACTATTTGACTTCAGTAATACCAAGCATGGGAAACTATTTAAATGGCCTCTTCTTCAAGAATCTCCGAGGTTTAAGTAAGTTCTCATGTTTCTCTTCTTTTTCCTTCATGGTGCTCTGTGATATGTCCGCATGCTGTTCTGGAGTAGAAAAGCAACAATTTGTATCATTTTTTACTTTTTACCATGGCATTACTATAATGCAATCATTTTCTCATCATGGGAGTTCCTGTCCTCATGCGATTGTAAGCAGTATACTAATGGACTGTTCTGTTGTGCTGCAGGTTGGGAGACTATAGGCTGCATTTCATGGGAATAAATGTGCAACACTAGCAATTGTTGTCAATCACTGCCGTGCGGTCCTCCGTGCCGTGTGATGGCAGGGGTGGACTTCTACTGTGACTCCGTGTGTTTAAATAGGTTGATGGGCTCATTGTGGCATCCCCGCCTCGCGTGTGGTGATAGGCTCGACTAGCCCTCGGCTTTGACGATCTCCACAACCCCTGGCGCAGGAATCACGGCGGCGGTGACGTTCGGCCTCAGCTATACCCCCTCTGGTGAGCTCCTCAGCCGCATGAATAATGGTGTCTCTGTTGGCAGATGTACTTGCCTTGTAAGTAGGTATTCTTGTAATGAACTTGCTTGTAGGCCAGCTAGCATACTGTTTGCGGTAATTCTTTGTTACTCTGATTAGTAAATATAAATATGTGGCTATCCAAAGTATACCGACGGCATTGCCCTCAGCATTACTGGCCTCCTAGGATCCGCCACGTGTCCATGTATGCTGACGGACGACGTCAAACGGATGATCGTGTGCATTTTTTCTGAGCGCAATCGTTTGCTGAAGGGCCACGCGCTAGCTACCGACCGAGAAGATGCCAACGGCTATATGCTGAGGGTAACCGTCGGCATATACGTATTGCCAAGGGCATTGTGCTGGGTGCCGATGACTCGGATCCCTCGGCATATAGCCTGATTCCAGTAGTGAAAAGTAGGTATAAATATGCTGCGCGCATTGTGTGGGCCACTCTGCTAGTTTGAATAATAATGTAAAACTTCTTGCTTATGCTTAATGTGTAGCTTTGCACCCTTAAAAACATGGATAATAGTATAGCTAAGTGTTGGCTATAACACTGTCATGTCATTTATAGTCAACCTATTAGCTAATATGTATAATAGTTAGCTACAAGCACAGGCTATTTTGTTAATACCAGGCCCACGTTTCACAGAGTGTCGAGCTGGCTCTTAGTTTACATCCTGATTCTCCTTTTTATCATATTCTCTCTTCTCCAACTAAGAAAAAAAATACATATTATTGAACTCCTTAGAGCCTGCTGACATCGTCTTATTATACTTGCTAGACCATATTCTTCGACATGGAATTAGTGTTTCCTATCGAAGAGTGTGGTGGCGTGGCCATGGTGTCAGACCGCGTTTCCTGCCATGTCGTGTATTGGGGCAATTAGTCTGGCCATGGAACCGAAAAGTGGGGTACCCCGTACCCCTAGTGAAGAGGAAATTGCAGTTCCCTACCATTTCCTACTCCAGGTGTCGCACAAACCATCTTTTGGACGGATTTTCATTTTCATCAAGTGGTGGTCTAAATTTATTGCAGTTTTCACAACTTGGTTATATGAACAACTATTTAAATCTTTAATTATGTTGAAAGAAAAGTGACAACTAGCCTCACATGTCAATTCTTCAATTGATGTAAAAAATTGTACTCCCTCCGTTCGCAAAATGATGTCACAAAAATGAACTATAGATAGACCATTTTTGTGACATCCTTTTCTGAACGGAGAGAGTAGAAGTTTTGAAAAATCATAAAAAATATTATTTGCCAATTAGGATGTAATGGACCAAGTTTATATGAAGCATCAATGGTTACTCAAAAAACTTAGTCTATATAGTTTTACAAATCAAATATTTGTGCATCCAAAAAGCATGATCTTTTGTCGATTAGTTATTGGGCATAACAAACCTACTTTTGAACATTAATTGTTCATCGAAATGTTTGAACAAATATTTTTTATGTTTTGACATACAAACTATGTATGTATTTAGTACTGTTATAAACATTCGAGAGTGCATTGGAAAAATGATAAACTTTTGGATGCACATAATTAACTTTTATGTATTTTTAATTTTTTTGTTCAATATCATTGACATGCAAGGGCTTAGCTGTCTGTTTTGCTACCAACAGGGCTTAATAGTTTATTAGATAGTCAACTCGTGGAAATTGCAACAGGTTAGCCCATCACATGGTGAAGCTGCAAGATTTCGTTAAAATGGTGGTTTGTGCAACACACTTTTTCTAGAATACACCCTGGAAGGTGTATGTCATATCATAGAAGAAGAGCCAAGAAGACAAGTTTTACAACGCCGTCCAAGACAGCAGGCTGGCTGCAACAAGGGTTAGCAGCTCCCCCAACAAACTAGCAACTAATCTCCTACTAGCCACCGCTCCGTTTGTGCAACACACTAATTGGGTACGGAGTACGTCCGTAAGTCGTGTCAGTAGGTTTAGTATTACCGCTTGCTTCCTAGTGCTACTACTCAGCGTTTACTCAAGACAAATCGCATAGCAGCTGGCAGCACGCGCGAGTTGCAGGCTTCCAGCTCCAGTCGCCGGCGACTAGATCGATCAGATCCACGCGCAGCTGCTACGCCACTCTCCCTCCGAGAGAATATCCGGTGGAAACCCAGTTTCAGTGGAAACCGGTGAAAACCACGGAAAAATCATGTTTAAAATTTCAAAAAAATTCAAACCAAAAATGCATTACATTGGGAAGGTAGCGTTCCATGGACATGCAAAATGGCAACTTGAAACTCAAAACATTTTAGGAGCTACGAAAATGGCAAATTCGGGTGTGAATAGTACCAGAAATTACTATTCACTGCTGAACTACTATTCATTGCTGATTTTGTCATTTTCATAGCTCCTAAACAAATTTGAGTTTCAACTTGCCATTTTGCATGCCTATAAAATTTTACATTCCCAACGCAATACATTTTTGCTAAGAATTTTTTGAAGTTTTAAATATGATTTTTTGTGTGGTTTTCACCGGTTTCCATTGAAACTGGGTTCCCACCGGATACTTTCTCCCTCTTTCTCCAGATCAGATTCCCTCTTTCTCCAGATTATTAGACTGACGCACATATTCCACTACCTTCATCCTGCAGGAATTTTGTGGGCGGCGCTGCAGTAAAGACGACGACGGCATCCACAACGAGTGGTCTGGACAGCGGCGTCCATGGTGGCCACCGCGGCATTAGCCTCCTCTTCTATACCCACCTCACGCCCCCGGCACTCGTTTCTTCGATCTACGCAAGCAAGTCGGACCGGGTCCGGCATGACACGGCACGATAACCCGCCGTGCAGCATGCCGTGCTTCGGTGCTCCGGCGAGGCGACCTTGCTGTGCCAGCACGGCACAACGAGTTGGCTGGGCCGGCTGGCTGGCAGCAGTGCTCATGGCGTTGCAGCTCTCCGCAGCGGTGGCGGCGGCTGCCGACGCACACAGCTGCATTCGCAGCTGCGGCGACGTGGACGTGCCGTATCCTTTCGGCATCTTCGGTGATCCGGCTGGTGCCGGCTGCTACGTGCCGGGCTTGAATCTCACCTGCGAGGCAAGCCGCCTCCAGGACGAGTCCCCTCGGTTGCTGCTCGGCGACGGCACTCTACAAGTCGTCAACATCTTCCTCCACAACTACACCGTGCGCGTCGTACATGCCGGTGACATCAAGATGGACTGGGACGGCGACGGCAACGGCAACGGAACTTTCGGCGGCGGACTCAGGGTCCACGGGCCGTACGTGCTGTCTGAATTCAGCAACGAGCTCATCGTGACGGGTTGCAATGTGATGGCGACGATGCACGAGGGGAGGAGCAACATCGTCATGAGTGCATGTGCCTCGTTCTGTCCTGAGTACAATGGCATCTTGAGGGTTATTGTCGATGACCCGGACCACGATGGCCCTGGCAAGTACTGCAATGGCAAGGAATGCTGCCAGGCACCCATCGCGCGCGACGAGGTAACGGGCTATGTAACGGTGGAATGGTTTGGCCAGAACAGAAGCGCGGATCAGGAGGCGTCGATACCCGTCCGTGTGTTCATCGCCGAGAAGGGGTGGTTCGATAACTACTACCGTAGCACTCCATGGATAGGTACTTTGTCAGACGATCCGATGGCAGTTCCTTTGTCAAAAGGTGCAATAGCAGTTCCCATTCTTCTGGATTGGATGATCGTTGATGTAGACCCGCCCCCGCCAGAAGATTACAATTGGTGGCTCGACATGACGGGCGCATGCCCCAGTAAAGTGGCCACCAGCTTATGCAAGAGCAACAAAAGCAAGTGCGGTCAGACCAGAGGCTATTACTGCGACTGCGAAGATGGATACGAAGGAAATGCCTTCATCCCCGACGGCTGCCAAGGTTAGTTACTTACTAATTGAAACTAGCTAGGTACTTTGTCAACAATATAATCCGATCAGCCGCTAATTAGATTGTCGATGCTACCCGCAGTTACCAAAGATCTTAAGATTTTACCTCCTTTTCGGTCAATCACTGATGTTTGTTTGGTTGTCTATCTCTATATCCGTGGTGCTTAGATATAAACGAGTGCGAACAACTAGGGGCCAGTCGGTGCCTTGGTAAATGCACAAATACGCAAGGATCTTTTGAGTGCGCGTGTCCACCAGGAACCCATGGCGACAACAACCTGCCCGGTGGCTGCGTCCCATCAGTAACATTCGAAAGTAAGCATTAGAACTACGGATACGAGGATCTCATTTTCTCTTTTGGCTGTGTTAACTAATAACTGGAGCAACTCGCGGTACCAGGTAGCTGCAACATGTCCTGCGGTGGCGTGCAAGTGCCGTACCCGTTCGGCATTGGGCCGCCCCACTGCTACAGACCAGGGTTCAACCTCACATGCGACACTGCAGCAAGCGGCAACACCAGCGCACCGTGGCTGCTGCTCGGTTCGTGTTGTTCGCACCGGTGCATTTTTAGGCCCCGGCGACGGCGAGGACACATTCAATTTCAACAGCATCTTCAGGCGACCCAAAGAGAAGCCGTACACGCTGTCGACCCGGAACGAGCTCATCCTTGTTGAACTGAAGTATCTGTACCTGTACATTAGCAGTCTAACGTTAACTATACAACGGCTGTCCCTAGTCTTCAGGCTAGCTTAGTCAGAACGGTTGCATGCACCTGTGCGTGCCCCTGCTTCCGCATCCACGCCTCCACGTTCTCCTCCATGATCTCCTGAGGTGTATAAATGTCTTGTAATGTAATCAGTGCGAGAGTAATACAAAACTTCATGGTATCAGAGCATCCAGGCTTCTTCCTTCCTGTTCTTCCCCACCTCCGATGAGTTCTTCCTCTCTCGCAGCAATGGCCTCACCTCCTGAAACTTCCCTCACCCTCATCCCTCCTCCCATCTCCATTCACTCTCTCCACATCACCAACTACATCTCCTTCGAGCTCGACATGTCTGGCAAGAAATTCCGTAAGTGGCGCAACACTATTCTTTTTCTTCTTTCCCGTTACAATGCCCGTGATCATGTGGAGGAGGAGACAGATCTGCATCTTGCCGATGATGAGTGGCGCAAGACCGACTTCACCATCTCCCTGTGGTTCATCGCCACTCTCGCCGACGACCTCCAGGAGATCGTCATGTCCACGGACAACACCGCCTACGCGACCTGGCAGGCCGTCCTCGCCTTCTTCACCGCCAACAAGGAAGGGCGCAGCATGCATCTCCGCCGCGAGTTCCACGACCTCAAGCAGGGCGACATGTCCATCGGCGCCTACTGCAGCAAGATCAAGGCCATCGCCGATGCTCTCGGCGACGTCGACGACGCCATCGATGATCGCCAGCTCACCCTTCGCATGCTCGACGGCCTCGGCGAGGCCTATGCCCTCCAAGCCGCCATCCTTCAGAGGCCACTGGCCTCCTTCGCCGATGCCCAGGCGCGCCTTCTCCTGGCTGAGATCCAGATCCAAAGCAAGGCCAGCACTGCTGCAGCCCAGGCTCTCGTCGCCAACAGCTCCGGATCGGGCAACGGCGGTGATCGCGGTGACCGCGGTGACCGCGGCAACGGCGGATCGGGAAACGGCGGCCAGGGCGGCTATCAGCACGGCAGTGGTAACCAGGGCGGCCACAACGGCGGTCGCGGCGGCTACGGCAACCATGGAGGCCGTGGCGGTGGCTACAACAACGGCGGTCGTGGCGGCGGCTACGGTGGCGGCTACGGCAACAACGGCTACGGGAACAACTACGGCTACGGCGGCTACAACAATGGGGGCTATGGTGGCTACAACAATGACCGTGGCCGTGGCCGTGGTCGTGGTCGCGGACGTGGCCGTGGCTACGATGGACGGGGACATCAACACTACCAGCAGTACCACCAGCCGTACCAGCCGGCATACCAGCAGCCGATCTACCGTGCACCTTATGCTCCCAGTCCAGCCAGCATCCTCGGCCCCAACCCAGGCCACCACGCCCAGGCGTACACTGCTGGATACGGCTACCCGTCCTCCAACTACCAACCTGCTGCACCGCCAACATGGGATCACGGCGCCATGATCCATGCCGCCCCAAGCTACGGCCCACCTGAGTGGGTCATGGACACAGGAGCAACTTCACACATTGCAAGCACGTCAGGTATACTCACCAATTCTCATTCTCTTTCACGGCATAATTCTCATCGTATTGTTATTGGCAATGGATCTTCCTTACCTATCACAGCTACTGGCCACACACTCGTTCCTTCCCCACACAAGCCCTTCCATCTTTCTGATGTTCTTGTCTCTCCCTCTATAATTAAGAATCTTATTTCTGTTCGTAAATTTACTCGAGATAACTCCTGCTCTATCGATTTTGATCCATATGGTTTTTCTGTGAAGGATCTCGCCACCAAGACTACCCTTCTGAGATGCAATAGCAACGGCGACCTCTACCCCCTCCCCGGCATTCCCTCGACCACAACGGCGCTCACCACAACCACCTCCGGCGATCTCTGGCATCGGCGGCTCGGCCACCCCAACCCACATACCCTAGCTCGACTATCTCATGTTTTACCTTCATGTAATAAAGTAGTACCTCCCTCTTCTGTTTGTGAGGCATGTCAACTAGGAAAACAGGCTAGACTACCTTTTTATTCCTCCAACTCTTGTACTAGTGCACCTTTTCAAATGATACATTGCGATTTGTGGACGTCTCCTGTTTCGAGCTTTACTGGATGCACCTATTACCTCGCTGTACTTGACGACTATTCTCATTACTCATGGACGTTCCCCTTAAAAACAAATCTGAGACCGCCCCAACTATTCACCGTTTTTTAGCCTTTGTCCAAACTCAATTTAACACCACTATTCAATGTGTCCAATGCGATAATGGCGGCGAATTCATCAACACTGCTCTCCGAACCTTATTTTCATCTAACGGGATCTCCTTTCGCCTTTCTTGTCCACACACGTCCCCTCAAAATGGAAAAGCCGAGCGTCTTATTCGCACCACAAATGACATTGTCCGCACTCTTCTTGTCCAAGGTCATTTTCCACCCCAATTCTGGGTCGAGGCTCTCCACACCGCCACTGCTCTTCTTAACATTCGACCCTCACGATCCATCAACTTTCTCACTCCCTATTATCTTCTCCTTGGCCATCATCCAACATATGATCATCTTCGTTCTTTTGGGTGCCTTTGCTATCCAAACGCGTATGCCACATCGCCACACAAGCTTGCTCCTAGATCTGTTCGGTGCGTTTTCATTGGCTATCCCCGTGAACATAAGGGCTACAGGTGCCTCGACCTCCAGACTCGCAAAGTCATTGTATCTCGACATGTCACATTTGACGAAAACCAGTTTCCATACACGCAGGCCACACCACATACCACAAACCCACCTCCCACACCCGATCCCTCGTCTGCCCCAGATATCCACCCCGTACTCCGCGCCATCCAATCTGTCCCCGCATCTACCCCGGGATCCAGCGTCCATCTTCCTCGGGATCTAGCGCCGTCAGCTCGTCGCCTCCACATCCGTGGCCCAGCGCATCTACCTCGCCTGCGACACCCCACTCCCCGCCAAGCCAACCTCACCTGGACACGTCGCCACCTACCGCACCAACCAGCCCAGTCCTCCATCCGAGCCCACCACCCACCACTCCTTCCCCGTCACGTCGTCGAACACTGCCACTCCATGCAATTCCGGTAGCTCCACCCGAGAATCCACACAGAATGTTAACACGAGCAAAATCTGGTTATCTCATGCCCCGGCGACTCTTTGCTCTCTCTTCTTCTACCACCACCATCTCGCCTCTTCCTACTAACTACAAACAAGCCCTTCGTGATCCCAATTGGCGAGAAGCAATGCTTGATGAGTTTAATGCCTTGTTAAAGAATGATACTTGGTGTTTAGTGCCTAAACCTGCAGGTGTGAATATTGTGACGGGCAAGTGGATTTTTCGGCACAAGTACAATTCTGATGGCTCTCTTGCACGGTACAAAGCTCGGTGGGTTGTTCGTGGCTTCACACAACAAGCTGGTGTAGATTATGGTGAGACATTTAGTCCGGTTGTAAAACCGGCAACTATTCGAGTGGTGCTGAGCCTTGCAACCTCCAACTCCTGGCCTATACATCAATTGGACGTCAAGAACGCCTTCTTGCACGGTAATCTCCAAGAGACTGTCTACTGTCAACAACCGGCTGGTTTTACACACTCCTCGCTTTCCACGCATGTTTGTCGTCTCAAGAAATCCCTATACGGTCTTAAGCAAGCTCCCCGCACTTGGTTTTATCGCTTTACAACCTTTCTCCACACCATTGGCTTTGTCGCTTCAAAATGTGATTCCTCGCTTTTCATCCTTCACCGTGGTTCCTCCCTCGCCTATTTGCTTTTATATGTGGACGACATCATTTTCACTGCCAACACCTCCACCCTCCTCGCCACCATCATCTCATCTCTCAAACGAGAGTTCTCCATGAGTGACCTCGGGGACTTGCATCAGTTTTTGGGAGTTAATGTGCACCAAAATGCAGCCGGCCTCTTCTTGTCTCAGCAGCAATATGCCCTTGACATTCTTTCCCATGCAAGCATGAGCAACTGTAGCCCGATTTCCACACCCATTGATACTCGCTGCAAACTTTCTGCTTCTGCCGGCGCTCCCTACTCCAATCCTTCCCTGTACCGCAGCATCGCCGGCGCACTACAATACCTCACACTTACTCGCCCAGACCTCGCCTACGCTGTGCAACAAGTCTGCCTATTTATGCATGCTCCGCGCGACGCACACTTCCAGTTGATCAAACGCATTCTGCGTTACACCAAGGGTACAGCACACTTCGGCCTGCAGCTTTATCGCCGCTCCTCCACACACCTGACTGCTTATTCTGACGCCGATTGGGCTGGGTGCCCCGACACCCGCAAATCCACCTCTGGATTCTGTGTTTTCCTCGGCGACAATCTGGTATCCTGGTCCTCGAAGCGGCAGCCGACAGTATCACGCAGCAGTGCAGAGGCCGAGTACCGCGCGGTGGCGAACTGCGTCGCCGAATCCTGTTGGCTGCGCCAACTCCTCACTGAACTGCATCGTCCACCCAGCCGCGCGACAGTCATCTTCTGTGACAATGTCAGTGCTATGTACTTGTCCTCCAATCCTGTCCAACACCAGCGTACCAAGCACGTGGAAATTGATCTACATTTTGTCCGCGATCGGGTGGCTCTAGGCGAGGCAAAAGTGCTCCATGTTCCAACTTCAGTTCAGTTTGCTGATGTATTTACAAAGGGGCTGCCGAGTTCCGTGTTTGAAGATTTCAGGTCCAGTCTTCACATCGTACCATACGACGTTCGGACTGCGGGAGGGTGTTGAACTGAAGTATCTGTACCTGTACATTAGCAGTCTAACGTTAACTATACAACGGCTGTCCCTAGTCTTCAGGCTAGCTTAGTCAGAACGGTTGCATGCACCTGTGCGTGCCCCTGCTTCCGCATCCACGCCTCCACGTTCTCCTCCATGATCTCCTGAGGTGTATAAATGTAACAGAGGTCTTGTAATGTAATCAGTGCGAGAGTAATACAAAACTTCAATCCTCACGGGGTGCAATGTCCAGGCGACACTGCTCGGCTCCGACAACAAGGCCATCCTCAGCGGATGCGCCTCCTTCTGCGTCTTCAACGAGACCGGTACCTACAACGCGTCGGTGGCTAGAGGCAACGCTGTCAAGTATTGCTACGGCATGGGCTGCTGTCAGGCGCGCATCTCCATGTCCAAGTACGGCATGCCCGGGTTGTTGAACTTCCAAGGGCTCAACGGAGGCAGCATACTAAACCTGGAATCGATGCCCCCGTACCTGTTAATCGCGGAGGAGGGGTGGTTCGATTTGGGTAGGTTCTCAGGCGAGATGGTGCGGATGATCCAGCACGAGGAGATCCCCATGGTTCTGCGATGGGAGATCTTGCTACCCGGTGCCTTTGCTCCAGCCAAAACGAGTTCCACACACCCGAATTGTCCTGCAGATGTAGCCGCCAGCATCTGTATGAGCAAGCACACCCAATGCATACAAGAGACCCGCGGCTATTCGTGCCAGTGCAGTGACGGCTACCAAGGGAACCCCTACCTCGTGGATGGTTGTCAAGGTTAGTTACTAATATCTACTCCCTCTCTCTCCCTTCCCTTTTTTTTTGAACTGCTCTCCCTCCGAGTTCCTAAAGAGTGTACTTTCAACTTTGTTGAAAAGTCGATTTATTTTATGTCTGATTGCGTTTATACAAATAAAAAACACTAATATTTATGCCACCAAATTAGTAGCATTAGATTCATCATAAAATATATTTCATCATATACCTATTTGGTTTCACAAACATTGATATATTCGTGTACAAACTAGATAAATTTTAGACCGTTTGACTATCCAAAAAAACTGGATGTACACTCTTATACGGACGGAGGGAGTAGCCATTTAGCTATGCGTGTAATGCTCGTATCCGAGTTAATTTGGCTCAAGTGTTTATCTATCATGCAAATGTAACTAATAAAGTTAATTTAACATTTTCTCTCCAGGTGGCCACAAGTCATTAAAAGGTTAGTGACATCGCAACGACTCTGGAGGGATTATTAATTGTTCTTTGGCAGTGTCTATGTCGCAGTCCACTGAATTTTTATGAAGTCTTGGTTAGCTCAGAAAAGTGCAACTCTAGTGCAATTTACTTTAGAGAAATTGCACTTTTCCAAAAGTAACTGAGACTTAAAAAAAAATCGATTGAGAATTAGCAAACTAAATTTGTTTTTGTTCCTTCTGAGATGAGCATAATTATAGACACCAAGCAAAAGAAGACAACTATAGAAAAAAAATACTTCTGCGTACACACCCATCGGTGTTCTGATTATTCCTTGAATAATAGATTGCTGCCACTAAAAACCATGATATAGACACCAAATTTGTTTGATATATTTCGTTCCTTCCATACATATATACTACTCCCTCCGTTTCTTGATATAAGGTGTCTAAGTTTTTGAGAAAAAATTCCAAAATATAAGGTGTATTGCAATTTATAGACAATTTTACCCATAAAAAATGAGTCACAATCTGGAACGGAGGAATTTGACAGATTGTTTTAGTTTGTGGCTAATAGGGACTCCTTTCTCTCAAAAAATTTCAGTAGAAATTTAGTCACACATGTAAAATAGTGGCGTCTTAATATCCGTGCCAAAACCTTAGACACACTATATTAAGGAACGGAGGGAGTAGTAAGTAGTAACACACACTCACACTATGCACGTGCACGCGCATACATGGTGAGTAAATATTGTTTATTCTTACTATCTCCTTATTTAGACAAGACCGCTCGATTTTGTCTTTAGTCCAGCCTATTTAAGTTTGATTTGGTTTATAGAAAAAATTGTGTCAACATCTACTGCACATAATGCATATATGATGCAAACATATTTCACGTTAGATCTAGAAAATTTGCATTGCATGCAGATGTTAATATATATATTTTTTATAAATTTGGTCACACTTAACATGTTTTGGACTTAAATAAGATTAAGTGACCCTTCATGTATGGATAGAATGAGTAGAAAATATAGATATGATACAGAAATTTACATTTTGCGCATATATATGTGCTGAAGACAAGGCATAACGTTATATTGGGCTCTTGTGTATTTTTAGATAAAGGCACAATCATAGGAGTTGCTAGCGGGGCAGGCCTTGTACTTCTGGTTTTTATTGGGCTCTTCATTTCCAAGAAATTTAAACACAAAAGGGCAGAAATGTTGAAGCGGAAGTTCTTTGAGCAGAATCGTGGCAGCTGCTACAACAATTGGTCTCTGAAAGAGCCGACATTGCAGAAAGAATGATCATATCTTTAGAAGAGCTAGAAAAGGCAACAAACAACTTCGATAAAGCTCGTGAGCTTGGTGGTGGGGGCATGGTACTGTCTACAAAGGAATTCTATCTGACCTCCATGTCGTGGCTATCAAGAAACCAAAGAAGGTGATTCAAAAGGAGATTGATGAGTTTATCAACGAAGTTGCTATACTGTCACAAATAAACCATCGGAATGTGGTAAAACTCTATGGTTGTTGTCTTGAAACAGAAGTTCCGATGTTGGTTTATGAGTTCATATCCAATGGAACCCTTTATGACCATCTTCATGTTGAAGGACCAATATCATTATCATGGGATCACAGGCTACGGATAGCAACCGAAACTGCCAAATCAGTAGCATATCTTCACTCAACAGCTTCACTACCTATCATCCATAGAGATATCAAGT
Source organism: Poa pratensis (assembly GCA_947311845.1). NCBI lineage: Eukaryota > Viridiplantae > Streptophyta > Magnoliopsida > Poales > Poaceae > Poa > Poa pratensis. Next base: position 15,766,580 of record CAMZMU010000048.1, read on the forward strand.
CATTAACATACTTTTGGATGATACTCTAACAACAAAGATACAGATTTTGGAGCTTCAAGGTATATTCCAGTAGAGAAATCAGGGTTAACAACAAGGGTGCAAGGTACTATCGGATATTTAGATCCAATGTCCTTCTATACAGGGCGACTCACGGAGAAAAGTGATGTCTACAGCTTCGGTGTCATGGTTGTAGAATTGCTGACAAGAAAGAAGCCCTTTTCGTATTTGTCCTCCAACGGTGATGGACTTGTTGCACATTTTGCTATGTTATTTGCAGAAGACAACTTGTCGCATATACTAGACCCTCAAGTTATAGATGAGGGGGGAAAAGAAGTCCAAGAAGCAGCTCCACTTGCTATACATGTGTACAGTTAAAAGGAGAGGATCGTCCAACCATGCGGCAAGTGGAGTTGATGTTAGAAAGCCTACAATCGTCAAAGCATATTGTTTCAGATAATGTTGTCGATGTGGAAATCAAGGATGATAGTATCCCAATAAACTCTGCAATGATTGAACGTGAAAGAGGTCGTGAGGATCCAACCAGACAATATAGTATGGAGGAAGAGTTCATGTTATCGGCAAGGTATCCTCGGTAGTTCCACTTACAAAACTTTTGTACACCCTTAATTTTTCATTGTTGTATTCTCAAGATTTCTGTTAGAAATGGCATAGTTGGTCGCCTTGCTCCAGTGGAAGCTTATTTTCTTGTAGTTTTCACCACTCGCTGTAAATTCTAAGTTAAGATGAAACACATGCTGTATTTTTTATAATATAACTTTAGCAAAATAAAAATCTTACTTTCTTTTCATAGCGTCATTGAATTTGTGCATGTTATTATTTGTAGCTGAACAAACTTGTTTCACGATAATTGATTAGTCCGGGATTTTAAACAAAAATATGAAATGAGTGGTACTATTTTAAGAGTTTTGAGTACTGGCAGCTGGTTGGTCACATGTATAAGGTTGCAATCGGTGATCAACTCTATCATATCGTAAGAAGGATATTCATACTTTTTTGTCTTTTCAAAAAGAAAAACAATATGCCACGGTCTATGCATCGATGCATGCAACTAACTTTGGTGTAGCGTTTCAATCACTGATGCGGGATGGTCCTACATTTTCTCGATGTGACATATGCGCTTAGCATGAGTTTCTTTTCTTAGAACTACAACTAGTACCTATCAGGAAATTTAAGGCCCCAGTTGCATATCATTCTGCCAAAAGGGTAACAAATAACTCATCATATACCCTTTGAAAAGAATCGTGTGGCAATCACACATGGTTTGAAAAAAGGTATGCAATGCAGTCGCACGGTTTTTCGAGAAAAGTTGTGCGATGTAGAAAGCAATAATATAGGGTTGTAAAAAAAAGTGTGTCTTGCACCATAAAATTCATCATAATGGGTCTCTTTTTGGCACAAAGACACCTTGCACCATAATAAACAATAGTGCCAAAAAGTTTTCAAAAAATCAGTTTAAAAATGCCCAAAAGGGTGTATTTGGTGATTTATTGCACATGGGTTTTCAAAACAAAGTCTGCGATGTATAGAAGAGAACCACACATGGTTTATAGAAAAATGTGCATTTTACCTAATTAACAACATTGGCTAAGTGATTTATCAATTATTTATAAAAGATATTATTTTCTATTTTTGAAGTTTCAAAATTGAGTTTTCTGAGAAACAAATGCAAATAATAGGATGCAAAACCGCACCACTGCATTTTTGCACAAAGTAGACCATATTTGACGAACGATCGCAAGTATTATGGTTTTTCTCGCTATCTAGCTACTTTTTTTTTTTTTAAATGACTTTATGTCTATTTCCCTAAAGTAAATCAATTTTGAACTATAAGTGTGTGATAGTTTGCTCCTATAAATTGTCAAAAAATCATTTTAAGTTACCCAAGTAGTGATTATAGAAGAGAACCACCGAGTGTGTCGAAAAATTCCACCTCTTTCTGTGAAAAAACAAGTCGGCCATTTTGACCATGTTTTGATCAAAGAAATGTGGAAATCATACAAAAATGAAATACTTCGTCATGTAGTCCTTTTATGTGTACTAATTGATAGGAAAAATATCAAATTTGGAATATGAAAACTTTTGAGAATCGTCTTCACAAAAAGATATCATGTATGAACATTTGTGGGTCCCGAGCTAAATGACCAAGGTGATGGCCATATAAATATATTTATGTGTACTAGTTGATATAGAGAAAGCTACCAAAATGTGAAGATGACAACTTTGGAGAAAAAACAATCTTTGGCCATCAGACACGAGTTGACAAATCCACTCACATAGGTGGATCACACACAGCTCTGTAGACAATAATATACCATCAGACACGAGATAACCATCGCATACATCACACACGAGTTGGCAAATCCACTCATGTGTGTTTGCTCATATTCGCGTCAGATGTAGTTGGGCCATTTTTTTTTAGAGATTACGCCAAAGGCGTACCATAGTTTTATAGAAGGCAAAGTTTGAGTACAAGAAGACTACACCTCGTTGCTAACAACGAGCGCAGCACACACTCCACACCCAGTAGTCTGAAGACAGCCACCAACGACATTACAACTACAACACAAAAGAGCCTGCCCTAATTGAGCAACAAACAAAGCCGCATCTCGACCGACTCCAGTTTCCTCCGAAGATTGACAGCTCCACCTGAACGTCCCTTGTCGACGCACCATTCACTCTTCATGCCTAGGAGGAGGTGGCAAGTGGATGGAGGGACTTGGTCAGTCCCGAGGAAGGCATCGCCTTGGAATCACCAGCGACGCGTACATTGCGCCTCTGCATATCAAACTAGAGCAACGGCGAGCACCGGAGGAGCGCAGCAAGGGACCTCTAGCCATGTCTCCAGACGTGATGCTCCCAATGGAGGAAGGACGTCAAGGACGCCAACATCACGCAGATCCAACTCTGGATCTAGGCTTTCGCCCGGAGACATCTGCCAACCACAAGCGGAAGTGAGGGAGATGCCGACGGACCTCAGTGACACCTCCAAGGAGGGGAACGAGTACCCACGGGTGTCGTCGCGCTTGCACCGACCAAAGACGGGCAGGACTTTCGTCCGTAACGCCACATGCCTCCCTACAAGCCCACCGGATCAGGGCAACGTCCAACTAGCTCACACCGCCGCCGACGCAGCACCTTGTCGTCGTAGCCAACATCGCGGTACACCGACGACCCTCACGAACGGACCACCGTCTTCCACCTCCGCACGATAGAGAACCTGCATCACGGGCCTTCTCCCTGCTCCCACACAGACAAGGGCTCGCCGCAGCTCTCTGTCGCACCAACTCCAGGAGGACAGCCACGCCACGGCCGCAGCCCCATGACCCAACCAGGCCCGGATGGGCCCAGATCTGGCCCGCGCCGCCGCCTCCAGGGCCACCTGCGCCCGCTCCTCCGCAGCACTACGGCCGCCTCCAGGAGCACGATGCCGACAGCACCACAGCAGCACCTCTAGAGCTGCCTCACGGCCCGGGAAAAGTCGCGGAGAAGCCCAGGATCCGCGCCGTCGCCATGCGCCGCCGCCTCACGACCCTGCGCCCCCGCCTCCAACGCCTCACTCCAAGCTCATGGTCCTCCGCCGCGCCTCAAGCCTTCTCCGCCGCTCTCCATCCCGCCGTGCCGCCACAACTCCACGCCGTCCTGCGCCGCCCGCCGACGTCCTCCTCCGCGCGAATTCGACCCACCGGGGCACGCAACTCCTCCTTGCCGTCTTTGACGGCCAGGGCGCCGCCACCACGCCGGCGGCGGCAGCGGCCAGGGTAGCCGGAGGGTGGGGTCGCTGGCTTCTAGGGTTTCCACCCCCGGGGTCGCCCGCGCGTGCGACCGGGGGGAAAGGGGAAGAGTTTGTCGTTGGGGCGTTTTTGAAATAAAAACGTTTTGTTTGAAATAAATCGTGTGTTTTCAAATAGCTATTGCACATATTTTGTATTTGCAGCACAATGATGTAGACTTTGCAGTTTGCACCAACAGCAACCCATGCATATATTAAGAACAAACATCTTACACTATTAAGTCTAAATTATATTTCATAAATTTCACACTTCATACACCAAGGTATATCATATATTGTGACACAAGTATCAACTGCTTGTTGCACAAATGTCAAATGTACGCAATAGAAGAGATTTTCTTGTTTACGTCTTTATCTTCGTGACAAAAGCTAGGTTTCATATAATGAAGGTGGACATTTCTCTATCCCTTTCCTCGCTATCGCCATGCACCACGCTGCAAAACGTGTTTTTCTGCACCAACCTGCAGACGATATCACTTTTTCGACATCATTCTACTCTTTGAAGGCTAGACGCCACGGACATCTCTCTCCAGCCTTTGCATGGACTAGTAATGGGGCACGTGCACCGCACGTGTAATTTGAAGAATTAAATCTCGAACAATAAAAATTGCAGTATGATGATTTCTTTTGTAGTTGCCAAGTCTTTTGAATTCCAACCTTATTCAATGACTTGCACTTTCTATAGCTTTTGTTCATCTACATATCTTTAACTCATTAAAGCTAAAATGTCTTTACATCTACTTCGTTAGCAAGCTGCTAACGAAATAGATAAATTTTCCAATACCATTTCCACACCATCTCCAGGTTTGTGCCAGGAATATAATAAGTTTTTTTTTGCAATAATAGATTAGAGCAAATGCAGTTAATGACCTGCAACGAAGAAAAGTAACCTTGAAGCATTATTCGGCTATCACAAATCTATTTAATGGAAGAATATTTCGGAACCAACTGGTTCAGATTTGGAAAAAAAAAGATTGGGACGAATCCTCCTTGTGAGCGCTTGAAACTACAGGAGTTTTGTTGTGTGTAACTTGTGCTAGTTCAGGTCTTAACGTCAACTCAAGGTAAACAAGTTTGACTACAATTTCTTCAGGATTTTAATTAAGCATATTGTCAGCACATCGGTCAGCACTGCCGCTGTGAAGACACGGTACAAGCTAAAAGGTTCATAGTCGGGCATGTCGAAATTTCTGTCGCTCGTATAAAAATCATACCATAAAATTGTTTTTAACTGTACTTGAACTTGAGTTCAGCTGTACGAAAATCTAACATCGTTTTGTATCCAAAAGGAAAAAAAAAAGGCTGGGATGAATTACCTGAATCATGCCTGTCGTCGAGCTGCTGAGGCAGCCGTAATAATGCATACCTTGCCTTTTTGGTATCAAAATCTTCCGGAACGCTCACAGAAGAACTGAAAACAGCCGAGCCAAGATCATTTTCTAAAATACTAAACGTCCAAGACCTGAACTGAGCAGTGTTGTTCCTTTCTCTAATTCTGAAGTTTAGAACAGATTGAAGTGAGGGCGTAGATATAGAACCTGAAAAAGAAAGCAACACAACAAATTTACGTCAGAAAAGGACAGTCAGTGCTAGATTCAATAGATGAACCATTGAGATCAATCAAACAAATAACAGCAAAGGTTCTTCTTGATTAAATAGATCAACGATTCAGAAGAGAACGAATCATCTTATTTATGAACTGAAGTTGAAACTGTATCAGCCGAAGCTGCTATCAATCGAAGCCACATCGATCAAGCTGCAAAACACCGAACCAGTGGGACACTCAAGATGGGCGACCATGGCAATGACGGTGGCGGGTCCCTGTCGTCGAGGAGGATGCGGCGACGTTCCATTGCAGGGAAGGGACGATCGGAGGCGGCCGTGCGCCCGATCGCTGGCGTGCAGGAGGGCAGGCGGGCCTGCTCCGACGGGTTCGCAGGCACGGGCGTGATTGAGGGGGCAGGAGACGAGGTTGCCGCCGTGGTCGCTTAATTGACGGTGGCTTAATTGATATTTTAATTTTCCCAATAGAAAGTGCAGGAGGGTCGGACTGACGATGGGTTAGATATGAACCATTGGATCTATATGAACCATTGGTTAAACAGCTAGGATCATTTGGATCACCCCCTTCTCTCCCTTTTTATATTAGTGGTGATGATATTCAAAAATTTCCTTATCCTTGTTTGAGTTATGGCACATCAAAGGCTGGCAGCACGCCGGAGCATGCTGAGGCGAAGGTGCGGCCTCGCCGAGGCACAGATCAAGCTGGCCGGCCGGGGCTTCCTCTGCCCGGCGGCGGAGGCGACGCTCCTCGCCCAAGCGCCCAGCTCGACGGGGAGCGGAGGCTCTGCCTTGCAGCAGGGCGCTTCCACCTGGCCACCTGGGGCCGCATGACCGTATCTCAGTGATCGATCCTAGGGTTTCAACCTCACGGACACGCTGAAGATGATGCATGACGGTCGGAGGCGGATCCTCGCCGCCAGGTTCCGGTGAGTAGGCGTTTCCTCTATGTTGTAGTATGTGTTTCAGGCTGGACGCCTCTGACCGAGTTTTTGGGCTCGGCCCGAGTTTTCTAGGCTCGCCCCAAGCAAGGCTCGGCCCGCCAGAAAAATTGCCCGAGCCGAGCTGGCAAAGCTGGCCCGCGGCGAGCTCGGGCCGAGCCTGGCTCGGCTCAGTCCGGCCCAAGAGGCTCGTCTTTTTTTTTTAATAGATTTTTTTGCAGCCAAGCATCATCAAAAGCAGCCCATTAGGTCACGATGAGCAAGCACATCAGGCGTTCAGTTCAATCGATCCCGAATTGACCAATTCCCCATCCAGATAGCGAGGCAGAACGCGACGCCGCCATGCTCCCGCTGCTGGCCACGCCCCGCCCCCACCCCACCACCCTCTAGTAGATCGCCCGGTGTCTGCTCCGGCCATTCCGCTCCGGTCGCTCGGTTCTGTCCCGATCTCACGAGCACGATGCTGCGGGCACCGGTGAGCGTGGACATTCTGGTGCTGTTCGTGGCAACCATCTGCGGCGTGGCGGCGCCTCTCTGCTCCGGCATCATGCTGCTCGCTCCTCCGCCATGGAACTCCCGCTGCGTGGTCTCACCGGCGCCGCCGTCGCCGAGGTCCACCGTGGGTCCCAGCTGACAGTGACCTGCTGCCTTAGGCTCGCGAGCCGCTCGTTTTGGACCGAGCTTTCGCCTGGCTCGGGCCGAGCCTCCATATGAGGCTCGCCACCAGTGTCGAGCTGGCTCGGGGCTCGACCATTCCGGCTCGAGCTTTTTGCTGGCTCGGCCCGAGCCGGACCGAGTTGGCTCGTGTCCAGCCTAATATGTGTTTACGCAATCACGATGGTAGGGTAGCTAGCAATCCGGCTGTGGCGGGGAAGGACCTCTTCACCGTTTATAATTGACTACATCCACATCCAAAATAAATCCATCTCGATCATTGCCCAGAAATAGATTCCAAATCGATCGGCCTCTTCTACTGTAACGAACGTCGGATACCATGTTGGATTATTGAGCTTGCACCAAGACTCCAAGAGCGACCAATCGATCAAACACTCAATTTGGGCTCTGGTCATGGAGTCGCCGCCGTTCCAAATTGGCCAAGATGAAGACAGAATCAGTGCGCTCTCGGACCATCTCCTCCTCGGTCCTCGAACGACTGGACCTACGGGAGGCCGTCCTTGCCGGCGCGGTCTTGACGCAGTGGCGGCACCTCCCCCACCAGCTCTCCCGCCTGCTCCTCCATGCCGATGACTTCCACGGCGGCGCTCGCACCACGCCACACGATATCATGGAGGTGTATACGGCCACAATGCGCAGTTTGCTGTTAGCCGAGTGCGAGTGCGACTACAAGAGCAGTCGTGCCATCAAGACCCTCTACCTTGGCTTCTACCTGTCGGCCCCTCACCTGAGCTCCATCGGCCATGCCGTTGAGGACGTCGTGAGCCTCCACAAGACCAGAGATCTCGCGTTTGCGATAGGCCCACCTTTTTCCGATCCGACGCACGCCGAGCTCACCGAGTTTGGGCAGCAGTTCATGTCCTTCTCCCACGCCTACCCCGTTGCCTTCGGGTGGCTCACAGGGCTAACCCTTGAGAACCTCGCTTTTGGAGATTCCGGTGTGACCGACCTCATTAGCACTTGCAATAAGCTTAAGCGCCTGACACTGAGATCCTGCTGATTGGTTGAGCATTCGACGCTCAAGATCGACACGCCGTGCTCCTGCCTTATAAATCTCACTTTCATCTACTTCTATTGCACACAGATCGAGCTCATCTCTGTACCCAAGCTCGAGACAGTGACCTGCTATTCTTGGTCCTCCGAGAACCCTCCGGTGCGCTTCGGCTATGTTCCTGAGCTTTGTATTGTGAACCTCTTTTCTCATGCCAAGGTGGGGCAGGCTGCGAAGGAGTGCCGGGAACCTGTCGAAACTGTATCTCAATTTTTTCTGCCAAATGGTAAGTTAATTTCTACCCACCACATTAATCCCTCTGCATCTAAATATTGTATTTCTCCTTCTCCATTAATTTTCGATGTCTATTGTATTCTTGCTGCAGATTTGGATTCAGCCGGAACATCCCAAGCAGCTCACTCGTATATTTAGAAACCTGACGGATATGTGGCTTGCGTATATCTTTCCTGAGTGTGATCTCAACTGGACCCTCTTTATCCTTGAAGCTGCACCTAGCTTGCAGAAATTTAAAGTAAGCCTATTACTTTTACTTGTTTTTAATTTAATCCACACCTTGGCCTGGGGATACGACTCATTCTAGTACATCATGTTTCTGGATATTCAACGCCAACAGCATACCAGCAAGTTTATCTAATTTTCAACCATTCATTAACTCTTATCTACCCCAATTAATTAACTCTCATTCTAGATACATCCATACAAGCCTCATTGTTATTGGTACATAGGGAAACATATGAATTTTATATACAAATGAATGAATGATGGCGCAATGGAAGAAGTTTGTTCAGGATTTTTTATGACAATAGGAATTTTTCAGATAGAAATGTCCACATCACAAAAAAAAAACTTGAACCACATTCCCCCTATGTAGTGTGTTGCAAGTACATAGAAACCCTTGAACCACATTCGTTTGTCTTACTTTATGTAGGATTTAGTTCATGCAAATTACTCCAAAACCCTACAGGTGCCTAAACTTAAATACTTCTACTAGTATTGAGCTTGCTACAAATTCTAAAAATTTCAAATATATATGTAATTGCAGTGGTTACCACGTTGTCTTGCGCTCCTGCATTGGATCGGTAGCAAGTTTTTGTCTAACATGTGTTGTTTGTCGTGTATGTACATGCATGAAGTTATCTCGAGCTCGACATTCATGTATCAAAAGGACCGCAGACAGCGCCGAGAAGACCAACGTGGTGTGGGAACCATCCAAGGATTTGAAGCACTTGAACTTGAAGTTGCTGGTGATGAAAGGGTTTGAGGACGAAGAGAAGGTGACAAAATATATAAGGCTTCTCATCGAACGAGCTGCAATCTTGAAGAGAATCGAGCTGCTTGGTAATACTTGCGATATGTGCAATGACACCGGTCTCGAGTCCCCAGAGAGATTCCAGGTGGATGAAGCCAGCAGGCATCGGATTAAGGAGCGACTCACACATGGATCCTCCTCGTCGGTGGAGATAATCATTATGTGATGGATATACAAAATGATGATCCTCCTCGAGGAATAATAATAATCTCGTAAATGAAGGGCTCACGGCTTCTGCTCGAGCGAGATAATGTGCAATCTGCTCTAGTTTATATATCCTTTGTTTTAGTTTCTGGTGGTTAAGGAAAACTTATCCACATCATCGCATGGACATAATATTACAGCGTGGGTGATATATTTATGAACTCATCTGCATTAATACTTTTTCAGAAATTTCCTACTGTATGCTGAATTTAAGTTGTGCACCGCCTGGAGGGTATGATTCAAATGGCCGAGGTTTCCCTTTACGTACTACATAATTGGGAACCTCAAGCAAATATTTGCCTTTAAAGTTGTGTACTTGTAAATATACCAACATCTGTCTGCCAGAGTGCATACTGTATATTACAGGTCTCTTTTGAGATTAGAAAGTTGTTGCTAGCCACATCACGGTATCACATTGCTCATGACAAACCAAACGAGAAACACAACAGGATGTCGTGGCCACCCAAGAATGTAATTATTTTCTAAGGAATATAGTTTACTTGGGAAAAACTAGGTTTAAACAAACACACACATGCACAAAAGGAAAATTGTGTGAGCCATACAAGAGAAGCCCTACTAGAGATCGCCAAGGATTCAAACCTTCCAGATATATATCACACACTACCCCAAACGATTAAATTCCCGACTGACAAAAACGTGAGGAAGCTTGTAAGGAAGATCGATGATAACTGTTGAAAGCAACATTCCCGACGCCACCGCGCAGGAGCACAAGAGCGCCTTAGCCTCCACGATATCATACACGCCAAAAGGGATAAAGGCAAACCAAACCCTAGACCTAGTCCTACACCTGCCCTCCTCTCCCCTCCCCACTCCGTCTCACGGAGAAGAGAGAGGAGCAGGGGAGGGGGAAATGTTAGCAACTTTCAAGGGGCTGATCGGAGCGGTTTGGATGTGGGATGGTGATACTCAAACTAACATGCGCTGGCAAAAGAAAGGAGGAGTAAATTTGCCTGTATTTTGCTTATTTTTTATTGCCTTGTTATCACTAACTCTTTTTATGTTTGTGGGTGAAAAACATATAATATAGTTATTAGAACCCCATTTTTAACATAAAATTATCGATCTGCTAAAAGTTCAAAAGAAGATAAATATGTAAGACACAAGAACAATAAGGATTGAGGAGTTGTGACTCCCAACTACAACTATCTTTAAGCCGTGCGACATCTTCATATACCATGGGTCACCAATCTACTCCTAGCGCTCCCCCAATTTACGAGATTATGAAAGGCACCAGAAGATGGATGTACCGGTTTGATCTGATTAAGGTTGGCAAGAACTAGAGCATTTCGTTGTTTCCATAGTGTTTGGCTGATTACAGCATGATAGTGTATCCTTTTTAAATCCCTTTCTAGCTTTCTTCGGCATGGCACACCTGGCCGTTGTCCCAAGTTGTGTGGCCGCACTTTGAGACTCTGAAAACAGATTAACCCACCTGAGGGTATCTTCCTCTTGACAACAGACACAGCAAGCTCAACTCTTCCATGTACATCAAGGCCCAGGGAAACGAGTATGTATGTACGTTATTGTGTGAGCGTCCTATATATCCAACTGGTAGAGTCCATCTAGTTAGCGCTGCGTCAACGATCCTAGGTGTCCAGCTACCAACTGACACCACTTCAAGAATTAATGGTCATGTGCATGACACATGATCATAGAAGATATCATCAAATTGTTCTGTTGTAGAATGAAAAAAGTGCATGACTTCCATTCATAAAACTTACACAGACAAGAAACCAAACGCCTTAGATTTACACCCTGGGTCACCAACAAAAAATCGAGATCATGTTTGTGTAGTGGCTCCTCAAGAACAACTGATATAACAAAACAAAACAAACAGAACAGAGACCTCCTACGCGAGTGGCCGGTGTGATAAACAACGCATCCAGCAAGCCCAAGATCACCTGTACCACAGCCGCAATGGACACCAATTCATGTATGTGCACCGGTGAGATGCAATGAAAGAGGAAAAAAAAAGTATGTGCACTTCTGGTATGAGAAAGTCCGGCCCTGAGGAGCAAAATCCAGGGCTACGCCCGGCTTGGAAATTTCGACAATCTGTGCCTAAACGTAACGGAAATGAGGAATTTCAAGCCGGGTCGGGCCGGGCCCAGTGTAAACAGCCCGACCATCCCCGTCCCGAGATTTTCGGGCCGGGCTGCCCATGGCTAGGCCCAGACCATCAAAGGAAAAACAGCAAGCTACACCGTTGGATACAGCAAAATCAACGGCGGACGTTAGAGCAAGCGTGCGTGTCACACATTCATTCTGGGGACTCGCCGAGGTGTGCCAGCCCAGCCGACCGTCCGTCGCCGTCGCCGTCGCCGAAAATTCCCCCCAAAAGAAATGGTCTTCTCGCCGCCGGCGGAGCTGACGTTCACGGGCATGGAGATCGACCTGGACCTGGACACAGAGGACCTTTACCCGACGGTGCCCCTGCGGCGGGTCCCCGGGGGAGACATCTTTGAGGCGGCGCGCGCCGGCGACTGCGCCCGCCTGGCCCTCCTCCTCGAGGCCGGCGCCAACGTGAACGCGCGCGACCGCTGGGACTCCGTGCCGCTCTACTACGCCTGCCTCGCGGGCCACCCCGACGCCGCCAGGATGCTGCTCCAGGCGGGCGCCGTCTGCGCCGAGAGCACCTTCGACGGCGACCGCTGCCACTACGCCGCCCTCAACCTCGAACTCCGCCGCCTCCTCAAGTCGTTCGAGGCGCGCCCGCCCCCGCTGCCGCCGCTCGCCGCCGCTCTCCGGGCAGCCTTCCTCGCCTGCCCCGCCAACCGCGCCGCCTTCCTCGACATGATGCTGCAGGGCGCCGCCACCGCCGAGGCCGCTGCGCTCGCCCAGGCCGCAGGTTCAGTAATTCTGGATTATGGAAATTGGCATGCTTAGGTTCATGCTAGAATCAATCCCCAATACCAGATGATTTTGTGCAGGGTTTGCGCCGACGGACGATGCATCCATGGCTCGTCTGGTGCCTCCGGACATCACTTTCTACGTCGGCGGAAAACCCATCGAGGCTCACCGCGTCATCCTCTGCGCCCGATCGCCCTTCTTCGAGAAGAAATTCAAGGCAGACTGGAAAGACAGGAAGGAAGTGAGATTCTCTCAGAAAAAGCTGTCTTTTACTGCCCTCTACAACCTTGTCCATTTCTTCTACGCCGACAGGCTCGAGGCCCCCGTCGACGACATGGAGAGTCTGTCGCTCATTTGCAAAGTCTGCAAGTGCGAGGAGCTGCGCAGGCTAGTTGATACAGAGATCGTGCATCATGCGAACGTGCATTATAAGGCGGCCAGAAAACTAGATCAGGTCGAGTCCCAGATACGGTTTGTTTTGCAGGGGCAGTCGTTGCCACTGGAAGACCGTCTTCCGTCGGCGTTGCAGCGTGTCCTGCACAACTGTCTAGCGAATTCAAGACAGGAAGATTACTACAGCTGCAATGTACCGAATGATTTGCGCAGACAATCAGAGGATGATGATGGTGCCGATCTCATTGTGAAAGTAGATGATAGGGTCTTTCGTTGCCATCGGGTGATTCTAGCCTCAAGGTCGGAGTACTTCAAAGCCAGGATATCACGAACAGTGGGTTTTCTTCAAGGTAACAATGGGTCTCCGGATCTCCCAATTCTTGAGGCGCATGACATGAGTGTAGAAGCGTTTGAGAAGATGCTTGAATACATGTAAGATCCCTTTGCAATTTGTCTTGCTTGAATCTTATTATCCTTATTGTTATTGTCTGGCTCATTACCTGCTTGTGTTGATTTTAGGTATACAGATAAGCTAGAGCATATGGATCCAATCCTGGTGAGATATATATAAAGACATTACTCAATTGCCTCTTCTTACAGAAATATTGAAGTTACTTCAGTTTTGTTCTGAAACTAAACTGAAGCAAACCTATCCCAGGCTGAAGAACTTTTTGATGTTGCATCGAGATACTTGCTGTTTCCCCTCAAACGAGTTGTAGCTGATCTACTGTTACCAAACCTGGAACATGTTTCACCTGCAGAACTGTGCAACTGGTTGATGCTGTCAGACATGTATGTGCTCGTCATGCTCGAAATACCTATATGATTATATTGTCTGATCTGTTCCTGAAGTCATTATTTTGTCCAAATGCAGTTATGGCGTTGTTAAAATAAGGGAGTACTGTCTGGACATAATCGCCTGCAATTTCGAGACGTTTGCAGACACAAGAGAGTTCCGGGCCTTGCTCCTGACGCTCCCACCGCCGTCTGCACACGACGCGCTGCGGACTACTTGTCCTAGCGCGCCCGGGGCGATGGGTAACACTGACCAAGGTAATGTCCTCGATGATTTGCGCGATAAATGGCTAGAAGCGGAGGCTGCTGAGCTAGACGAGAGAGATCAGAGCGCGGAGCTGTTTGACAAGCGGCTGGAGCTGCTCATGTTTGTCGCGGAGCGAGAAGCAGATGATGACCATGCTTGACGACTTAACAACTCTGTGCCCTCATAGTCTTCGCTGAAGGGAGCGACGTAGTGTCATGTCTCGTCTTTGTTTACATTTGGATTATAGCAGTTGTGCTAGTATATCCGGTGGCTTGTCTTCATGACCGTTCTCCTTGTTCAGAAAAGTCTCCTGCTTTTGTAATTAATCTGCATCTGTCCTTATATTTTACCGGTACTGGCCAGTTGGGAAACCTGCAAAAATCTTGTGCCCAGTGTGCATCAAGTTTAGTCACATTTTATTTTTGCCAGATCCAGTGTATCTTCTCCGTATCTCATTTCATTCATACCATCTAAAGGTAGCACTACAAAAGTTTGTACATTGATTGATGGACCAAAAATTAGTCCTTCAGTAATTTTGAATTAAAAGAATGAGAATGCACTTGTTCATAACACCGCATTGTAGATGACAACTTTTAGGGTAATATCAAAGATCCATAAGTCAGTTATTCTGCATGTTAGAATGAGCATTTATTTGTGAGGCAAACTACTGTAGTATCATGTAAGTTTTCAAGATATTTTGTGTGTACCATTAATGAATGTTCCTCTCCTCGGTTTGTAAATCAGACATGATAGTATGTTGTAAAACTAAAGGAGCAATACTTGTTTGAGCTTATTACACTTCAGGAGGATATTTAACAAGCAGGGGTGGCACAAAGAACACGGAAGTCCACCGGGGCTTCCGAGGAGTAGATGGTGAGCTGTGGGGATTGCTCGGCGATGGGTTGCTTGAGGATGCACGTCCCGTTGCTGTCCACCTCCATCACACTTGGCGATGGTCCCACGATGCTCTTCTGGAGGCTCACAGGAAACACGCACGCCAATCATCTTGCACGGGCATGATGTTCGGAACAACGCCATGTAAATCCGTTGGTCATCAATGAAGCTGCCCCTGGTGGTTACGTTGACGGTAATGTCAGACTTGTCACAAGATACTTGGCCAGTACCTGCATTGCATCCATAAAAATATTCATCGGGGGAGGTCGAAACTTGCAAGGATCTAGATATATACTCCCTCCGTCCGGAAAAGGATGTCTTGGATTTGTCTAGATTCGAATGTATGTAGACATGTTTTAGTGTACACATACATCCGAATTTGGATATATGGAAGACATCCTTTTCCAAACGGAGGGAGTATATGCTAATGAGTGTAGCTTCGATTGACATGAACATGTATGCATGTGGCAAACAAGGGCAGCGAGGAGAAACATGAGATTCAAAGCCTTACACATGTTTTCGCTTCTTTGGTGCCTCTCGCGTATATGACTGTCATAGAGTTCGAAGGGTATATATATATAGCACTCACACAAGGTCAGACTTTGAGATATACTACTAGTATAATTGTTTGAGGAAACATATTTAATGTACGCGATAAGATCTTTGTAAGATTTAGAAAGAAATCTAATTAATTAATACTTAAAAATATTATTATATTACAAAATTCTTATGGTAAGAATTCAGAAACATCCTAGTAATCATAAGTGATAAATGTCTTAGATATGACAGGTTAACACGCCTTGTCTATTTCGGCTTAACTAGATTCACAAATATACACGAATATATGTCTACATTCTAAGAAAAGATACACTATGACATGGCCACACACACAGCCACGCCTGACATAAACACAGAGAGCACAATATATCATTTTCACTATTTTTATAGAGCACAACCCTATACAGAGCATTGTATGTGCACTAACTAGTAACAAAATAAAAAATATATATAGTAACAAATTTGGTCAGCTCTATCTGTGATTGCAGTACACCAACCGAAAAACAATAGGCGGATAAGAACTATTCCAAATCATCTGTCTGGGGTCATTCTGCCCGAGCAGTATCTGAAATGCCTGTCAAGTTGGAGCTGGACTATCAGGCAAAGGATTCAGACAGAAGCAGCACAAGTATCATCCGTTGGCATATTGGACACACTTATCAGGCAATGAGTTCACCTATTCTCCTTCGGTTATTGGTGGTGACATGGCCGCTGGATTTCATTGATAAGACTATATATGCTTGATCCTGACGTAGTAGAAGATTCAGCCGAAAATCACGCTATATATGTATATGGCAGAAGTGTATAAGGGTTATTTGGGATGACATTCCTGCTATGGCAGAGGCATGTCCTGTTATGATTTAGGTTTTATGGCTAGCATGGCTACCATGGCAGGGATTTCCCAATGTTTTAGCAGCCAGAAACCTTTCCTTGGAACAAGTAACCAGATCAGACAAAGCAGAAGCAGCTGCATGTAGGATGTTGCTAATTCTTCCGGTGATTATCTCCCAACACAGCTCAAAGCATAAAGGGGCAAGGGAAGAGGCAGAGGAAGGAAGCAATGGCAGGAGCCATGAGCACGCCTCGGCGGCCGGGAGCAGCAGCAGCAGGTTGTTCTTGGGTGCTGTTAGGCAGGTGCTCTTCAAAACTTGATGTTTCTAGGAGTCTTCAGCTTTTCTGGCATGTTCATGTTTACTTGGCTCTAGATTAACGTAAACGTTACGTACTGATTTCAGGTTTTTCTTATGGAGTCTGCGAACCAATTGAAATCCCGATGAACTTGTTCCAGACTAAGCTGTAGCAAGTGGTGTTTGACGTTGCATCACATTCACATCAGTTTATTTTTATTTTTAGAAAAGACATTCACATCAGTTGATGGTGCTAGCTTAGATGTGGCCGGATTTTAGATGGATGGAATAGCCCACAAGTTCATTTCCTGCACAGCGATGAAATACTGGCCGGATTTCTGCATGACATCCAATGTGCCTTGTGCTGGCTCTTTGTGTGTGACAAGACATGGTAAATAAGGTGCAAGGTAATTGTTTTTGATTCTGCACCGATGTCCTCTTGGAAGAGTGTGACATTTCAATTGATCGTTCATTGCCATGAGCCTGCTTTTCAGTATAACCTAAAAAAATTGTACCCATCTGAATCCACTCTGCCCAGCAAAGGCGCCACCAAACAAAATGATCGAGACAAACACCATGATAAATAACGAATAGAAGAAGTGTTGCTATACAACAAGAAGACATACAACAACCCAACCATCTACTACATCACAGAAAAATATTGAGTCTGATACTCCACAAGCAATTAACGTTCTACAATCATAGTTTAACAACATATGTTGCAGCAAAAACAACACATGAACAAAGACCATAAGTTAGAATATTATATTCCATAAGATAATATCAACCTGCTTTACATATCATTTATTTTGGTTCAGGGACGAAAGATACAATTCATCCAGCTAATTGACTAACATTCGAACTCAGCAAAGTATTGATCTCTCCAATTATATGCACTGGCCTACTATCAAACATAGATGAAAGTGTTGCCTCGCAGAGCTTCTTTAGTTCCCTTGTTTTTGTAATCGCTGTCTCCTGTAACATTAGGATAGTAAAATCATTAACATCCAGATTGGCGACAGAAAGCACAAGTTACGGAAAGTAGAAGTGTTTTGGTTCGTTTGTACAGTACATTGATTGATGGACCAAAAATTAG
Organism: Poa pratensis; assembly: GCA_947311845.1. Taxonomy (NCBI): domain Eukaryota; kingdom Viridiplantae; phylum Streptophyta; class Magnoliopsida; order Poales; family Poaceae; genus Poa; species Poa pratensis. The sequence continues at coordinate 15,784,073 of CAMZMU010000048.1, forward strand.
ACCTTCAGTAAATTTAAATTAAAAGAATGAGAATGCACTTGTTCATAAAACCGCAATGTAGATGACAGCTTTTAGGGTTATCAAAGATCCATAAGTCAGGTAATCTGCAGTCCACAGAGAATGTGCATGTAATCAAACAGCATGATAGACGAAGAAATTATCACTTACTTGCTTTGGCCAGGATGATGATAGTGCGTTTTGCAGCTCCATGCGCTTAACTGATAAATCACCTAACCCTTCTCTTAGCTTCACCTCATGATGCTTCCTCTCTTCCAAAGTTGATACCAATCTGTCCAAAAACCTTGGGAACAGCAGAGGAAATAATGTTAGGCTAAGAAATGTTAGAAGGAGCGTTTATTTGTGAGGGAAACTACTGTATCATGTAAGCTTTCAAAACAACACTATGAGAAATAATAAGTGCACCGCTGTAGCAACAATGGAAGACACAAGTCGGTATCATTTTTTTCAAGTACATCAGATAAACAAGAGTGAACTTCCAGAGTAAACCTTCTTTACCTTTTAGAGTTGAGGATCATTATACGGTCAAGAGTTTTCTGGTTAGTGAGCAAAGAGATTGCGGTGGAGACCTCCACAAGCATATTCTCCAAATGGTCAGGAGCATACTGTTGGAGAACAAAAGGTGATACCGCTTGCACCTGATGCTGTAGAGATGATGTTTCAGCATTTCTGATCTCCGCTAAGCGCAGCGTCAAAAATGATTTTACCTGTTTCAAGTGTCAGAGATTCATGAGCTAACACCGCAAAAAAGATGCTAAATTATTAGCTATTGTACTAATACTAAAAAGAGAGAGGTTGGAAGCAGCCTTTTACAAGTACAATAACAGAAGTATCATCTTGAATACTTGAGAACTTTTTGATACAAAAACCGTAACAACTTAGTATTGATAATTGTTGTAATTATATGACATGGCTCTAAGTTATTTTGCAATTTTCAAGATCTAGCAGTGTCAAAATACCTCAAGTAAGTCATCCAGAATATTATTTCTGTATTCCTTCTCCAGCAACTGACTTCTTTCTTCATATTGTCCTGATTCAGTTGGAGCATTCTCAATAGTGGCACTTTCGTCAGGATTATCAGTAGAGATGTCCCAGCAAATCTGATTACTGGACGTGTCTGCAGATGGATAGGCTGAAACATCAACACCATAATTTTCAGAACCTGCCAACTCTACATTGGCATCGACGATTTCGTAAGATCCAAAACCATCGCCAGATTCTTCCACAGGTTGTTCCACAGCACCAATATCCCAGTCAATACCATTATTATCCACCGAAATGTCCCAATCAATATCATCTGCAGGAACATCAGAGTTGATGTGCTCTCCGTCCATACTAGACCCATGAGCTTTTGTTGCATCTCCAAGGGAATTCTGCACCTCTGTACATACTGAGACATGGAGTGAAGGAGGATTGGCTTGCAGCTGTTTCAGATTGTGCGCCACAGACTTGTAGTTTTCCTAAACAAAGAATAACACGGTTAAATAAAATTCACAAGAGTTGTAAATCAACTTTCTTCTACATTCAGTATCTGATAGGTTCAAACAATGTAGTCCTGGCTATACCTTATCCTCTGTGTGGCAGTCCCTAACAAAAGCTGTATAGTACTCAACGGCCTGTGAGACAGGATCACTGCTCAGAACTTCCAAGATCTTGCTAAACGTTGCCGGAAGCGTTTTCGCAGACTCTATCAGCTCTTGCCGCACATCTACTCCCTACAGACGGAATTTGAAAGCAAGCGATACATCAATACAACGCAATAAGCGCACACCACATTAAGAAACACAATCAGCACCGTAAACCTAAAAAGTGTCTCCCAGATATAAAGGGGCTAACCTGCAGACCTAGCTCCTGGCAAGCTTCTGCGTACCGAGTTGCCGAAAGAACAGCAAGTCTCTTGATGTCAGCCTCCCTGCGGTCGAGCTCGGCGAGCTGCTGCTGGTTCTTCTGCATCTGCTTCCTCTGATACGGTCTTGAGGCAGAAAGAAAAGGTATTCAAATTAGCAATGGGGATGCTAGATCAAGCACGAATATAAAACCGAAACGGGCGAGAGGCCACGGAGAGGCTTAGTAGTACATGTCATAGTTCACGTTCTGAACCATAGTCTGCGCCGCTTCTCCGAGGTAGAGGTGGTCCTTCTCGTAGGATTTGACGATCGACTCCCATTCGCCCTAAATATAGCATTTGCACATCAAGGATTCAAATCATACGGACATTTTCAGTGGTACTGTGAAGACAGTGAATTAGCAGGCAGATCGTACCGCGGATCCCGTGAGGCGGCCGAAGATGTTCCTGCTCTCGGTGTTGGACTCCAAGAGTGTGGCATATATCTTCTTCGCTTCGAGGTACCCTATCTCTGTAGGATGAATGCGCCGAAGGACGAGCGAGGGTTTCAGTCACGAAATTCGTAATACGGAAGATGCTACGGGGGAGGGTGTGGGGAAGAGAGGTGGGGGGTTACCTTCGAGCTCGAGGGTGAGGAGTTCAGGGTGGAGGTCCCGGGGGAGGGAGGCGAAGGCGGTGGCGAGGCGGGCGCGGAGGGCGGCGAGGCGCTTCCTCCAGTCGTGGGGCACCCGCTTGCGGTCGACGAGCCACTCCTGCAGGCGGGCGAAGGCGATGTCGATCGGGAGGCTGCGGATCTCCGACGGGTCGCGCATGGTCGCCGGCGGCGGCTGGTATCGACGACGGCCGGAGCTGGTCGGGAAGGTGGGGACTGATTGCGGGCTGTGCGTGAAGTTCGTGCTAGATTCCGATGTAGTACTAGTAGTCTTGGGCTCGGACCGGCCCAAAACCTTTTCATTTTTCACTGTTATACTGTATTAGTATTAACTTAATTACTCCCTCTGAACTAACCAGTTCAAAACTGCGACACCACGTTCAATTTTAGTTTTGAGCTAACACCGCGACATCATTTTTGGAACCGAGTGAGTACCGTACAAGGGAAAGAAATGCATTACCGTCTCGCACTAGGAGTTGTAGGGTAAATATCATCTTTCGGATCAATATAGCAACTTTGTGAAACATCTTTTCAGAATGCAACATTTTTTCTTGTGAAACTTCTGACAACTTTTGTAATGTTTCGATTATGTCCACATAGCAAACAAACTCATGTAACAAATTCACATATGTTCGTAGCAAAAATGTAAGAAGTGTGTTGCAAACTTGCAATCAGCAACAGAAAAAAAATCAAAATCAATACCCTGTCAAAAAAAAAAAAAATCAACACATCTTACACAGGAAATGATGAATTTCAGCTCTAGAAAAGGAGGTTGCCACAGTGGAAGAAGTGGCCAACAAAGATGGTCTTAATCTTCGTGGGGATGTAATGTCTTCATTAGAGAGCTTGACAGTTGTTGAGGTTGGAAATGTCAAGGAGACTAGGGTAAAAAAACAAAGATTTGGGCCGATCAGCTAATAAGCAGAGTGTAAGGATTGATAGGTCTATGAATGTGCTAGACAGAGCTAAGGAAATGCAGAAGAAGAAGAATCTTGAAGTGTCTTCAAGAAAAATATCAGGTATAATGAGGACTAATCATTTTAGTGTTCTACAAATATATACTCAACGGTTCATGGCATGTACTATTGGTCTTGATATATTAGAAAATATTGATAGTATTGTTAGTATTGATGTTGAAATAAATGTTGATATTGGTAGTTCTGATAGAATAGACAAATTAGAGGAGTTAGAACATAATGCAGAACTAGCGGCATCTAATAGTAACGCCTCCTGCTAGCCCCATGGGAGAAACAATAGATGATAGAGCTGGATTGAAATAGCTAGGAAATCTCCGGCCAAGCACCCCGGGAAAAAGTTACCATGTTTTTTGTTTTTTGAAATTTTAGAGGTATCACTACATGTGGGAGAAAACAATGTATTGAAGACGCTATTATTCCCCTCAAGGTAGATTATATCGGGTTCCAAGAGACAAAAAAATAAAAATAAATTACTCTTGGGATGTTTTATCGCTCGAATGGAGACAGTTTACCACCCTTTGTGTGGAGCATGGAGTAACATCACGGATGCCAAGGCAGACAAGTGGAATCTGGGTCTATCCCGCCTCGACTAATCTTCCCATCGGTTGTGCGTAGCCGGTTTAGGGCAAGACATGTGATGAGTGGGTAGGCGGATGAGCGAAGAGAGTCGTGGGGTGGGCACCGTGCAGACAAGGAATTGCACGAGAACTTACCTGTGGCAAGATGGTTAGGAGAGTGGTTGTACCCCCAGCCCACCAGAGTTCAAACCCCAGGTTTGACGCTGGTGTTTCTCATTTAAGACGGAATATTCTTCAGTGGGAGGCGACGTTCCCGTCGACAGCGAGGCGCCTGTGGTGACTTCGTCAATCTCAAGACCCAATCCGCCTGCTCAGTCTCTCGGAAATGCTCATAGGGGTAGGGTGTACGTGTGTGCGTTCATAGGGGTGAGTGTATGCGCGTGTATGTGAGCGTCTGCGTTGGTTTAGCAAAAAAAAACAAGGAATTGCACTGGAGAGTAGATAAAATGTGAATCATGCTCCGCCAGGAAAAAAATTCGGTGACGATTCCCTATTTGTTTCAGTGATCTTTTCTAAAATCAATATAATAAATTTTCAAAGTTGGCTGAGTGATAATATTTTCTCGATCAGCTGAGGCAATACAATTTTATAATGGAGTTAATGTGGTCTGCTCCGCCCGTACTTGAACCATGAGCTTTTGTTGCGTCTCCAAGGGAATTCTGCACCTTTGCACATACTGAGACATGCAGCAAAGGAGGATTGGCCAGCAGCTGTTTCAGAATGTGCGCCACAAACATGTAGTTTTCCTAAACAAAGAAGAACACAGTTAAATAATAAAATTACTCAAGGAAAACCGTGAGCTTTATTTAATGGGTGCGCCTAACGCTCGATTGGCCGAGATCTCTCTTACCGCTCGGTCGAGCGAGGTCAGCCTATTTCGCTAGCGTGGATCCCCGCCCGATTTCCCCTCCCGGCCTGCTCCGAGCGCCTATGGGCCTTTTGCGCCTATTGCTTACACCGAGTAGCTCACACGGGTCCTCTAAAAAAAAAGAGTAGCTCACACGGGGGCACGGGGCAAAGGCTCCAAAGAAAAAAAAAAGCCTCGCGTACACAAGTCAAAGAACAAAAAGGCAACGCACACATCGGCCCAAAGTAAACAAGTCATGCACGATGCTTCTCGCATGGAGCCGACCGTGGTAAAAGCAACGAAAAAAATAGCGCGCTATTTTCCGGTTAATAGCACGATATACCTTATTTGGAGAGGCTACGCTAAATTTAGCCTAAAGTTGACGCTACGGCGCTATTTACGTTTTATACGCGCTAAACCACGCTTAACGTGGTAACGTTATAGCTACGCTAGCAAAAAGCCTGGAAATAACGTTAGGTGATGATGATGGTGCACAATCTGGTGGTTCTTATAGTTATTCTAAAGATGATGTCAATGATTCTGATTAAAGTTTAGAACAGTTTGTCTTTTAGTATATTAGTTTTTCATGTTTTTAAGCCTCATATTTTTATTTGTGCCAGATGATGGTTACCTGGTTATTCATGTATTGCTTTGCACAAGTTTTTAGTGCTGAAATTCTTAATATTTGGGCTATTTCTCGCATTTTTTCATCACGCTATTTTGTATGTAACTTCGCTATATCACGTTATATCTTATATAGTTTCTAGAGGAGGGCCACGCTATTTTTGATAGCATGCTATTTTTTTCCTTGGGTAAAAGTCTGTCTCACCAATAGAGAAGTATGGTGTTCTTTTTATATATCTCCAAAAAAAGTAAAAATAGAATATTTAAAAACTTGTTCTAGCAGAAAATAAATAAAAGATAAAATTCCTTATATGACACTCCCTTAAAATCATCTTCCTTATTTGACACTGATGAAAATTTTCTTCCCTATTTGGCCACTCTTCAAAATTTATTTCCCTATACGACACTCTAGAGCATTTTTCTCAACAAAGAGGCATGAAAAGACCTTTTTACCCCTGGTGCATAATGTGACCAAAATTAGATTGAAGAAAATAAAAAACAAACTTGGACTGAATAGAAGGGTAAATGAGTTCTTAGCAAAACTATGGAGAACGTGTAAATATATCTTCAGTACAGTACTGGAAATCATTCATACTGTACATGTCAACTTATGCATGAGGTTGCTATTTACTCATGTACAATTCTTTTTCTATAAATAAATCTCGATACTTGCCAGTCGCTACCGATTGGCCAAAAAATATGCAAGGTGGAGCGGTAGCATGTCTGTGTTCGGTGGTGTGGTAGCAGCAGGCAAACTGCTACAGATTAAATTAATACGGTTTATAGAATATAATCAGGTATGAGCCCACGCTCTCTCTCACCGAATACATGTGTTCTGTGAACTAATTACTTATACAGAATTATTACGGCGCGCACTAATTACTTGAGAAAAATTATGGAGTCTCAATTGGTCTTTTTTGTTTGTTTGTTTGGGTTGCTCACCACATATACCATGTGGTGCTCAATTGGTCATTTAACAAAGGTCAAATATGTACAACGGCTATTGTGCTCTACAGAAATTGTGTCACATTATGCACAAGGGTAAAAATGTCTTTTCATGCATTTTTGGTGAACAAAATGTACTAGAGTGTCATATAGGGAAGAAAATTTTAAGCAGAGTCCAAGTAGGGAAGAAAAATTTCGCCGGTGTCAAATAAGGAACAAAATTTTAAGGGGGTGTCATATAAGCAATTCTCTCTAAATAAAAATCATGTATTTAAAAAAAATGCCCCACCAGTCTGAAAACGTTTCACAGATATATAAAAACACGTTCACTTAATTTATGAAAATTATTCATGTATTTCAAAAATGAAAAAGTGAAAAAGAAATAAAATAAAATGAACAATTAGAAAAATGAAAAAGGATAATGAATAAGAAACATAGAAAATAAACAGGAAGAAAGAAACAGGAAAAAAGAAACGGAGAAAAAACAACTAACCAAAGATGGGCCGGCCCACATGACTGATCGCTCCGACTCGCTAAGGGCGATATATAACGCTGGCAGTTGTTACTGTGCTTGGACTACTGATGGGGTTTTGCTAAATTACGGTATAAAGAAGCACTAATATTCATGGGCTGATGGTGTTTATGTATTTTTCTAAATTAGCGTATAACTCTATGACAAAATTATGCAGAGTTATTCCCTAAAAAAATGTGCAATTACACATTAATTGTATAAATGTGCAATTGCACATTAACTGTATAAATGTGCAATTGCACATTATGCCCAGTAATATGCAATTGCACATTATTGCCACTAACATGCAAACGCAAATTCATGGTTATTATTCTGCAAAAAGAAATGCAATTGCATATTAATTGTATGAATGTGCAATTGCATATTATGTCCAATAATGTGCAACCCACTAACATGCAACTGCACATTCATGGGTATTATTCCGTAAAAATTGGCAATTACACATTAATTGTACAAATGTGCAATTGCATATTAACTGTATAAATGTGCAATTGCACATTATGCCCAATAATATGCAATTGCACATTATTGCCACTAACATGCAAACGCAAATTCATGGGTATTATTCTGCAAAAAAATGCAATTGCATATTAATTGTATAAATGTGCAATTGCAGACATAATGTGCAATTGCACATTATTGCCACTAACATGCAACTGCACATTCATGTGTATTATTCCGTAAAAGAAGTGCAATTACACATTAATTGTATAAATGTGCAATTACAAATTAATTGTATAAATGTGCAATTGCACATTATGTCATTAATGTGCAATTGCTCATTTATAATTGCACATTAATGATATAAATGTGCAATTGCGCATTATGTAGTAAAAATGTGCAATTGCACATTAATTCTATAAATGTGCAGTTGCACATTATGTCCAGTAATGTGCAATCGCACATTATGACCACTAATGTGAAATTGCACATGCATGGTCACTAATGTGCAATTTCTCACTTATCTCTTGGGATGCGATCATCTAAAAGTTCCATTACGAGGCTACAAATTCATATACTATTTGCACAAAGACGTGGCTAGCGCAAACTGATCTGGTGTCTAAAAAACAAAACTACCAAATTTCAAAATGTATGCATAATTTCAAAAAATGGAACATGCACACAAAAAAATGTTTACATATATTTGTATACATGTGCATGTGGCAATAGTAAAATATCTTATATTAAAAAACGGAGGGAGTAGCTATTAGCGACATCTACTCTTCACAAAAACAATTGGGCTTGTCCTTCTTAGTTGGGCTTCAAATAGAAGGTTGGGCCTTTCAACTTTTATAAACTGTTGTGCAAATTCATAAAAACATATTCTTTTTTTTACATTTTCAACTTTACAACTAAAGTTTGACGTAGAACAATATGCAAAAATTACATGTGCAATTGCACATTATGGCCACTAACATGCAATTGTTTATTCATATGCAATTGCGCTAATCATAATAATGTGCAATTGCGCGCTAACAAGAATCATGTGTAATTGCACATTAAAAAAGTTGCATGCTAAAAATCATGGGCAATTGCGCATTTTAAAAAGTTTGTATGCAATTGCACATATTCTACATATATCATGTGTAATTGCATGTTAAAAAGGAAATTCGTATGCAATTGCACACTAAGCCTATCTATATGCAACTACACGCTACATATATCATGTGCAATTACACACTAAGCCGTTTCAACTCAAGCTGCAGAAAACAATTTGTGACAATAGTCCGAAGCGCAAAACAAGAAAAGCCCAGCAAAACAAGAAAAGGCCCAATAAAAAACCAAAGGAGCAACAAAAAAGAACAAAAAAACAAACTCAACCAAGTGCAACGAGCTGAAACTACAAGCTCCCCGCGTTACTCGCGAAACATGATCGATTGTATCGAACGGATTAAAGCATCGACCGAGACTTAACTTAAAATCAGGCAGCCGAGCGTTAACAAAAGCGTTTATAAAACCACATCCCCCACACACAACAACCACCTCCCCTATCCCCACGGCATTGGTCACTGGGTCCCACCACGCGTTTCACATTCTGGAGACACCACATCCTAGTCGACAAGCACAAATTCAGCTCATCCAGCAAAAAAATAACAAAAAGCCAAAATGTAAAAAGAGACCCAGAAATGAAAAATAAAAAGGCCCAACAAAAAGCCTAGCAAAACCCAACAGAGCAAGAAAAAAATAAAGGTTAACGGGCCACTACCCAGCACAAACGGACGGAACCCACCAACTCTCACCTCAACTATCGCAGAACCTGATCGATCGATCGCACGTTCTAGCCAAGGGTTGGTTCTAGCTCGTCGACCGAGCCTTACGTTAAAACTCGGGCAGCCGAGCGTTAGCAAAACGGTACTTTTTAAATCACAAAAACCATGGCACCACCTCGCCTCGCATGCGAGGCGCAATATGTTTACTGAAGGCTTTTTATGCGGCGCAATATGTTTACTGAAGGTTTTTTATCGGGACGCTCGGCATACGATGCCGTAAGCTTAGTGTATGTAAAAAAAGTTCGTCATATGGGCTGTTTGCCGAGTATGGACGCGGCACTCGGCATATAACATACTCCCTCCGATCCAATTTAAGTGTCGGGGGAAACAAACTAACCACGTACAATTCGTAAGCTCAGCTGGCGACAGTTTTTTAGTATCGAAGGGAGTATATGTTTACCCAAGGCTTTTTATCAGAACGCTCGGCATATGAGACCGTAAACCTTGTGTATATATAAAACTTTCGCCAGACAAAAACGTTCAGCAAATGGATTGTTTGACGATCGTTTTATGCACACGGCACTAGACGTATAATATGTGAAGAGTCTGGCGTTCGCCGTACCGAAAGCGTTCAGCATATCTTGCTGCCACGTGTCTTTCATGGTCGGCATGCATCAATGGAGAACTGACAGCGCGGGGCTGTATGTCGAGCGGGGCCGGCGTGGCATGGCGCTCGGCTACAGCGCTCGGTAAATATTTTTATATAACTTAAATAAAAATATACTACTTTTATTTTCTAGGTCTTAGTTTTGATTTTTCAATCTATATTTTCTGCATTTCTGTCCTCTCTTTTTCCCGTCAATTTTTCCCATTCCTTTTTTTGCCACTTTTTTCCACCACTATTTTCCCACCGTTGGATGTTCTCAGTCTTAACCGTATGTTTTTTTACACTTTAGAATAAATAAACTTAGTATTCACACGCATAAAACACAGTTACAATATACTGCCAACTACATAGTTCACACGGCAAGCCACACAACTGGAATATAGTGATAACAAACGAGTTCAACGTTGTGATTTAAACTATAGTGCAACTACATTTATTCAAATTACCGAGGGGTGTCGTAATTCATGACCCTTGTGTTGCTACCTTGGACTGGCATCTTGGCTCCTCGGGGGATTGCGCAGTAGTGACATGCTCGTTAACGTCGAAATCACTCTTATCTCGCTGGAGGTTAAGCTGGTATTGCTCGTAGACCGTCTGATTATAACATTCGTTCACGTAGGACTCCGTCGAGACTTGCTATAGGCAATGGCCATCTCCTTCTCGAGCTTTCTTTGGGCTCGTGTTCGGTCACCTCATGCTTCATCTGGTCCTTTCTCGCATGTTTAATAGAATGTGTCACGACATAATCCACACACACCAGATTTGTCACCTGCAGCTTCACGGCTTCCCATTTTGAAGGCTCCGCCCGCGAAGTGGGAGCTAGGCGGCACGAACGATGACGAGGACGAGGAGCTCAACCAAATCTCGACACGAGGAGTATGACAGAACTCGACGCATCCTTAGTGTGGTGCGGTGGCGAACACCAGGAGCTCGATGCATCCATCACAAGCTGGAAATAAGGGTGTTATATGGTGCAAATATCCAACACCCAACTTTAATGTGGAATTTCCTTCACAAACAGGACTACCTTGCATGAATGTTTTTGACTTATATTGTGAAACCCCCACATCGAGGCTACCGGAGGGAATACTGTGAAAACTTGGGCTCAAAATTGATTTTCCATGTTCCTATGACCCAATCTAACACAAACAAAGAGAAAAGTCACATAGTCTACCCCTTTTGTTGCCGCTCAAAGGAGTAGATGACGTGGGGCCCACGGATCAGGGTTTCTCGGAAACGGCGCGAGGAGTTATTAGAAGCCCTTTGGATCTTGCATGTGCTCCTAATATATGTATAGAAGGGTGTTGCATGGTGGAAATAGGTATTCCCTAACATTGATATGGCATTTCATTCACAAACGGAACTACCCTGTAGTATGGATCTGAACTTATAGTGCAAAACACCCACCTCGAGGCCACTGGAGGAAAACTTGTGAAATCTTGGTCTCAAATTTGGTTTTCCATGTTCCTACGGCCTATCCCAACATAAACAAAGAGAAAAATCATGTGGTATACCCCATTTCAAAGCCGGTCAAAACATAGACGACGTGGATCCCACGAATCAGGTTTTTGCCCGAAATGGCGCGAGCAGATGTCGGAAACCCTTCGAATCTTGCATGCGGTCCTAATATATGTATATAAGTGCGTTGCAAGGTGGAAACAACAAATACCCAACTATGATGTGGCATGTCCTTCACAAGCCGGACTACCCGGAGGAAGGTTTCTCGACTTACACTATAAGAAATTTGGAGTTTATGAAACCCTTGGTCTTCTTATACTTGGCATCTTCAATCACATAACGCTCGACCTTGGTACTCACATGCACTAGCTCGACTAGGGATTTATATGGTTGAAATTCCGTTTTCCTCCTTATTGGGTAATTTAGGCCATTTATGAAACGTGCCATGGATTGCTCTTCGGATTCTTCGATGTTTGCTCTCATCATGGCGGTTTTCATTTCCTTGAAACACTCAACAACCGTTTTCATGCCTTGCTTGAGCTCTTGCAATTTCTTGGACAAGTCACGTGTATAGTGTGGAGGTGCAAAGCGTGCATGCATTGATTCCTTAATCTCCGTCCAAGATTTGAGACCAAGGGGTCATATTTATAGTCTAATCCATGAAGGAGTAAGTGAGGGATGGATATAAATGTTTCAGCCCGAAACTGCACACATGCAGCGATACTACTAGCTAGGCCGGTGGTAGTGTCGGTTCAGTACCAGTCTGGTACCGCTAATTATCATCTGAGCTGGGTTCTGACTTCTGAGGCGCGGTAGTTGCGGTGCTAGTATCGCTCACGTGGCTTGAGCGGTAGTTCTGGGGGCCAAGGCGGCAGTGCCGCTCCTGGGAATGGGGCGGCAGGAGGGTCGGTAGTGATGCTCTTGGCTTCTAGGGAGATAGTACCGCTCCTCATGTAAGTTTCGTCTCCTCCTTGCTTCTCCTTGGCTTGGTGAGATCATCCACTGTCTCCCGCCTCCTCTTGTGGGCAACGGCGAGTCCAGGAATTAATTGGAGGGTGGGCTGATTTTTTTTTGAATACATATACATATGCCACTGCAGCGATTTTAGCTCAGTTTTGATTTTTTTTTACGAAATTCGCTTCAATTTCCAACTTTTTGTCAAAAATGAAGAAAACTTGACAAATATCTGACAAATTTTTGACCAAAAGTGAGCTAAAATGGCTGCAGTGGCATCTATAGATGTATTAAAAAATTGGATTACATTTTTCAAAAGTTAAAAATTGCAGAGTGTCGTTTCTCGATTTGGCATGAATTGCAGTGGTATTTATCCAATAACCCTAAAAACTATGGATACTCATATTCTTTCTCTTCATTTTTGCAAATCTGAAAACAAATTGCATTGGACATAAGCAAATTGCAATAGATAGCTAGCAAAATATTTGAATATTGGGCAAATACATATCTTGCCGTTGGTTGGTAGCAAAATATTTGAATATTCCCCTCCCCGGCCAGCTGGTCCGCCGTTGGTCGCTGGCTCGCTGCTTCTCTGCTGGGAAGAGATACGTTTGCCTGTGGAGCTGTGCTGTGCATGCGACCGTGCGACTGTGCGAGTTGGTTGTGGAATTTGAGCTAATGGGCTGGCCAGCTGGGTAGTTTAGCTAATGGGCTGGCTGTTGGCACGATATGAGTAGTAGTAAAAAATAAGTTTGATATTTTGGAGGGCAGGCTTCAGCCTGTTAAAGCCTGCCTACTAGACTCGCCTGTGCTTGTGGGTCGATGTACGGCTCACACCTGAGTATACCTAGGACATCGGCTTGAGGTAGCGAGCCATTCATCAAAAGGTCAAAATCATGCGAGGGTAGGAGTGATTTCACCTTCTATTTTATTGCTTTGGCTCGAGCTCATGTTATTGGACCAATGGGTACATCTTGAATTATGTTGTCGGAGGCTTGGCCGTATCATGACTACTGGGACCCACATGGTAGACCCTGACGTGTGTACCCGTTCTTGTCAACTTGATGGCGGTGTTATTGCTCAAACAGTTTCAATCCATGAAGAAAGAGGAGTTGACAATTACCTCGTAGGTTTCGGGCTAATTAGCGCATCCTTGGTACATTTTCGGTATTTTTTGTTACCTCGGGAATCATGATGAAAATATTTTTGAAGGTATTGGTCATATGACTTACTAATCCTTTTTTTTTTGTCTTGTAGAGTCTCTTTGTGGGTGCATTTGGGCATTTCAATTTTTACTGTTAATCGTCGAAGTTGTATTACTCTCTTGAGAGTTCTTACTAATTACTATCATATCTAATATTAGCGCATATGAACATTTGAATGTGTTGTGAACTTGTGAACATTTGAATGTGTTGTGAACTTGTGAAATTTCAATCTGTTGTGAATTAATAATATATTGTATTTGTATTTCTGCATTATAATTGATGTGAAAACAATATTTGCTTCATGTGATGCCTATATTTGCCCTAGAAAAAAATTTAGTTTTCTTGTGGCGCGCCCATGCTTCACAAATTTTGGATCCGCCGCTGATTGTAGCTAGCTTGCAAATATTGGTATAACTAAGTTTTCATATGCCTAGTCCTTCATCGCATCAAGAACGTAATACAACCTATTTTCTATGTTTTTATGCCTCGTAGATTTCTGAAAGTTCATATCTTTCTAGCAAAAATTAGACGGACGCAGCAGCACCATCATTGTCTAGTACTACTACTTGGTATAGAAGCTGCCTGCTTGCGCTTCAGATTGCGCCTGGAACGTGCACGTCTGTTCTGAAACCAGTTGTAGACGTTGGTCTCCGCGACATGGCCGTGCTGCGAGAGCTCGGCCGTGATATCTTTGATCTCCTGCTTGCCTGGTAGCGTCCCATTTCCTTGGCCGAAAATGCCCTCGAGGATCTGCAGCTGCGTCTGGGTCGGCGACCATCGCTGCCTCGCGGTGAACTTGCGGCCTCCATGAACCATCACAGGATCATCACAGTAAGGGTTGCTACTCCCAAGCCCGACACCTGAAGAAAACGAAACCACGGCTGACTACAAAGGCAAGCAACCGTTGCATCTCTCTTTATTCAGAAGCTAATAGCTGTTCTATGGACAACACATACCTGCAATGGAGTCGTGGTGCGCGGTGATGGCGCGGTGCGTCTCGAGGAGCTGCTCGCAGATGGTGGCGTAGATGGAGATCTGCCTCCGGAGCACCTCCACCTGCTCGTCCGTCATGACCTTGGCGAACTCCCCTGCGCCGTCGCTCTCCGCCACCGGCGTGGTGGCGGCGGCCTTGCCCTTGTCCAGCTCCATGGCTCCCCGCCGACCGCTACAGGAGGCACACAGATTGATTCTCGGGAAAGTGCCAAAAAGAACGGTATTTGGAAGAAGAAAATTGGGTTCCTGGTGCAATGGAAAAACGGAAGGAAATCCGACCGGCAGGTGCGAGAAAGTCATATACTAGGTAATAGAATCGTACCGTATCTGTTTGATTACACCAACGAAAACAGGTATACGTACTAAAGCTGAGGCTATCCAATGGTAAATAATTTGATAATCTTGAATCCCATCGACCTCATGTATGATAGGGACACAAGGAAGAACATATCATGATCCTTGAACATCGAACAAGTGAGCAGCAGCTATGCATGGCTAACTGGCTGGCAACAGCAGCAGCAGCACCCCCGCAATCAAACGGCAGCTAGAGGAAGAACCAGGGACGATACAACGGCAGTTTTGATCTGGAAACATGGTAGATAATGTATAAGGCAAGAGATGGATCACAAATCCTATACTGCTTGTGCCAACGATTGGACTCCAGTCGGCAACTGCGAATACAGGAGGGGCGGCACGGTAGCTGAAGATAGAGGAGCATATCTTACCAGCTCGCCCATTGATTTGGGGACAGAAATCGCTGTAATAGATATGCAAACGTGTCATTGTTAGGGTACCCTCGTTCTATCAATGAACTAATATTTAAAAATCACAACAGTTTTTGAAGAACTAGTTCATTTATTTGAACGAAGTAGCCTCAGAGGGTAGGGTACCCTAATTGCATCTCTATTTTGCAAAGCCCAAAGCATTCAGATTTCTAAAGCTGCAAGTGCACCTGGACTTTCGGTTCATGATCTATACCAACAAGCAGAACAAGTAGCTACTGAGAAAGCAAACTTCATGCGTCCAATACATACAGAGTTCAGAGTTCAACTTTGCATCACATTACGACTCCAGAACACACGTAAAACACAAAGCACACGCACAGTGAGAACGTAGCTACGAGACGGAATCCGACTCATTCGCAAGCAGTATATTATTACTATATTCGTCCTGAGAAAACTCTAGCAAAATAAGGTGGCGGTCATGGAGAACAAATCCATGTAGTAATCCATGAAAGAGTTATTCGGCTGGAGCTTATTGCTGGACTGATGATGCTCAGCTTCTTTTATTCGCGTAGTCATCGTCAGCCACATCTTCATCCTTGAAATCGACATCTTCCTGGCTGCCGCTTCCCAGCGTGTCCGCAGCAGCACCGTCCTCCTTGCCAGCATCATCGAACTTGAGATCTTTCAGCAGGTCATCGAGCTTATCAGCAGGCAGATCAACGGAGGCATCATTGTTGGCGCCATAGTTCCCACCTCCATATGCAGCAGCAGGTGCTCCGCTACCTTGATTCAGGTTATCGCCACCGTAGTTGCCAGGAGCCGCGTTGTATCCACCACCGCCCCCTGTGTAACCAGCACCACCCCCATAGCCACCTTGCCCGCCTTGAGGGGCACCATAGTTCCCACCATCATTGTATCCACCACCACCACCGCTTGCATAGCCTCCTCCCCCGTATCCACCACCTCCGCTGTAGCCTCCACCACCACCATAGCCGCCACCCCCTCCACCATAACCACCGCCGCCACCGCCAAATCCACCACCACCACCAAAACCACCAGGACGGCTACCACGGTCATGAGCATAGCTCACCCTCACTATCCGGCCCTGCAGATCCTGGTACAGCAAAAGGAAACATGTTAGAAAATTAACCAGCAGTGAACAATTTTAGAAGACTGGTCGAGCTACTAACAAAAAAGGCAAATGGGATCACAGACACCTCTGAATTAAAAATGGCAAATGAGTATGATTTTAGGTCATAGCACAAGAGAAACAAATAGTGGAGAATAAATAAGATGGCTGATTCAGCTGGTACCATAAACTAATCACAACAGGATCACACATCAGCGCCTCCAGGAAGAAAACAGAAGTGATGATACCATAAACAGTTCATAATGTGCAACACAAGTAAAGAATAACAAAAATCAAAAGAAATAGTAATTCACCATTTGCACAACTATCACAAAAGCTGGAAAGTTTTAAACACAAAACCTCTATGAGACCAGAAAAATTGCATGGGAACGTTAGTTATACTGGTATGTAAGCTAACGACTTACTAATTTCAAGTCATAGCATCTCATAAAACAGAACACGACAGGGAGAGAACTACAATTATGTAACAAGAAATAGCATCTCATAAAACAGAAAAACTGTTTGGTCATGCCAATCACGATATTTCTATTACTTATCCATTCTTTTGGATGAAAAACAAGCTAGACCATTTGAAAATGATAAATCCCTTTTAAGTTGGACACAGCACAATATAGGGAAAATGTTAGAAAAATAAATGTGGTATCATAAGCTAGTTCATTGCTTCCTTCCCACCACCTTGTCCAACACAAATGGCTACCTCACCACCCTCTCCTACCTCCCACCCTCAACACTATCTGCTCTCTGTTCCATCAGACTTAACAACAAGCCTATTATGAATATGCAGTTTTGCGTTTATCACATAAAAGTATCCCTGAAACTAACTTGTACTTTGTTAATGCCTCTCTTCAACTTTTAATACTTGTAACTGAAACCAGCTTAAAGATTATAATTAGAGACAAACCCATGTTAACTCGAAGTGTTAATGCCATATTCAGGCTGCATGAGCTTCAAGGAAATACAATTCCAAAACATCCTGCCCCTATCTCAATCTTAAGTGCTAGTTGCCAAGAGGATAGAACTCAGGCCAGCATGGCACAGACAGGCAAACATGGTTTGCTCCTCGGGGGACAGAAAATGTTTGGTCAATTAGTAAACTGCTACTAGCTACCTAACAGTTGGAGATCGCATGAATATATACCAGCTGCAGTTACAGCGGCCAGCAGAGCTAGTCCAAGGGTATTTGCCTCCCTATAACCGAAAACATCACTGCACAAACTGAGATACTACAATGAAGCACCAAAAAAGATGCTGCCGATTAAAAGAAATAGAAGCATAATTTAATCTCTAGCTCATCGAGACATCAAAATATATTTGGCTCGTGGAGGAATGTAGTTCTGTAGAAATGAACCATGTATAATATATCAAATAGAATAGTAGGTAAATATACAGTTTAAAAAGATAAAAGCAGACAGCTTCATTTTTTGGGTACACGATACCTGACCTTTTACCAAATCCTATTTGCATGTCAACTGTCTAACATTTTTTCAGATACTAAATTGGTTAGAGCTCTTTTGATCCGAAGATACTTCCATAGTTTCATAGCAATGTTGGAGAATTGTAATCCTTTGATTTGTAAGATTGTAATCCATAGAGTTTTTTAGACATAATTACTTGGACTACACTTTATAGGACAAAAATTATCAACTCTACTGATTCAAGAAAACATAACACTGCAGTCCTAAATTTTCCATCGACATTTTTGTCTCTAAAAACAGTTAGTTTTCTTATGGGGATACCAGGATGTCATAGATGGAAATGTGACTGCACTGTTATACTGTTATTTGGCAGCAAACCAATTGTTTCTAGTGTTATAATGCAGTCAGTACAAACACGATTTTTCGGCTGAATATGATATTTTAAGTGTTAAAAAGAAAATTTCCACTGAATCAACCATATTCGCTAGTTATTATGTCAAGGCACAAAAGATAGATTTTCTCAATCTCTAGCTGCACAGCTAAATATCATATGTCCTCATGGTCATCAAGACATCAAGTCACCAAGGCAAGTCAACAGACCAGACATGATAACTAAGTGACCCTGGTTTGATTAGTGTTAGAAATGGCAGAGTTGGTCCACTGGCCCATCACCGTCATCATGACATCCTCACAATAATCAAGCCCCCATCACCAGTCACCACTCCCCCTGGCCTATTCCTCTCGTCGCCTCTCTGCAGCTATCTCCCACATTATTTCCCTCCTATCGGTGACACCATTCCCACTAGATCTCTCTTACCAGTAACGTTGTATTTGTACGTTGAATACAGATTTTCTACCTCTTGGCAACTGGACAGTGAATAATCGACTACTTGATGACAATGGCACTGTCATTGTGGAAATCCAATTTCCCATGGAATAAAAATAGCTTGGTTTGGAATTCACGCACCACAATGAGCTATTAGCGTTTATCTTAGACATAACAAGGTGCAAGAAATATTATGATACCTAGTACTCTACTCATATGGGTATAGATGGAATTCGAATTGACCAAGACATATCTATGTTATAACATGGAACACAAAAAATAGATTGACTACTTATAGAATCAAATGCACCTTCAACATTCTGCAGTATAGAAATAATAAAACATCATGCATATAGATAATAAAACATCCAACACCACAATGCATGTCCCTAAATTCAGATGAAACGCTCATATTAGCTTGTTCTGAATTGGACGCCCTCTCGATATTAAATATGACAATGCAGACCCAATTCCAGGGCATTGCCGCCTAAGTAGGTTAATAATCGCATCCACCAAAACAACGTAAAACAAGAAGTTATATATTTGGCTATGTGTTCAATGAAAAAACATGGTAATTGTGTTAGCACTTTGGGTTCCATCAACTACGCTGTTATGGACACAAATCAGCGAGCATGAAGGACAAGGTTAGGGCACTCATCCCTGTCTAAACGCGACAGCGCTCTCTTCCCTAACTAGGTAAGGAGATCCTGAGGCTTAGTTAGCTTTGGGCTTTCACCATTTGATTGGCTTGAAAGGATGCTTATGAAATAATTGCTGGACTAAAGGAAACTAACCCGATCATCTCTAACTTTATCTTACAGTCTTACTAAATAAGATCAGTTTGGTCAAACTTTAGAAAGTTTGACTTAAGACAAAACTAATATGCAAGAGTAAAAAGGACCAGAGGGAGTACCACAGTAACTCAACTCCACACATAACGATCTACATTAGCACAAGCACAAGATATCATTTCAACATATAAAATGCTAGTGGTTCATCGAATTTCAATTTTTTCCAGATAATGTAATATACTACATGCCCTTCTTATCAATTACCAATTAGTGTAGCTTCCCAGCAATTACGCCGCATACAACATACAAACCACATTAGACGATCCATGACTAGTTGACTACTAACCCATGAGAAGAACTGGATAAGGAAAAAAAAATCAACGCATGAAATTCATCACATCTGACATGCCAAGTGCAGACGGTATGACAAATAAAGCGCGACCCACCTTTCCATCCATTCCAGTAATGGCAGCTCCGGCCTCCTCCTGCGAAGCGTAGGTCACGAAAGCAAACCCCCTCGACCTTCCAGATTCGCGGTCCATGATTACCTTGGCTGAACAAACGAGAAAAAATTAGTGTCCACACATACACAGGGGCACATCTTGTTCTTATCCAAATGAAAAGGAGAAACAAGACGGAAACGTGCCTTCCAGGACTTGGCCGTAGTTTGAGAACGCGTCCCCGAGGCTCTGCTCATCCGTGCCGTACGAGATGCCTGCGGGGGCCAAACAGGTTAGAACGATACAGCATGAGGTGGGCTTCTGTGAACAGGGAAATCCTTTCTCAGGGCGGCGTAAGGAACGGATGAGCGGTATGGGGGAAAGAGAGCTCCGAACCTCCGACGAAGACCTTGGAGGAGGACATGGCCCGGACCGCCTGGAGCAGCGACGAGCCGGAACCCGCGGACCGCTTGACGATGCCCCCGACCTTCTGGAGGAACGCCATCTCTAGGAAACCCCTGCCAAACAAGGCGCGATCGAATTCAGGATGGTTTGCGGGGTGCGCCGCAGAGAAATTGTGGAGGTCAGCGGGGTTTAACTAGCCGCTGGATCTGGATGAAGACGAGCTCGTACCTCGAAATCCAATGGGCGAAGGTTGCGAACGCGCCGGATACGGCGGGAGCGCGGTGTCGTGAAGAGGATGAGCGGGGACGGCGGTGGCGGCAATGAGAGGCGGAGGGGTTAGGGTTTGGGGAGGAGGGGACGGCGGCAGCTGTAGGCTGCACCCTGTAGGGCTTCAGGCGTGCGATGCTGAGGGGCGTGGATGGACTGATGGAGAGGAGCTTTTATTTTAAAATAAAATGATATTTTCCGGTTATGCTAAATAAGATTATTATTTTCCAGTTCAAAAAAAGATTGTTATTTTCAGTAATTACTTTGTTTATTAATCAGAGGTATTTGGGGCCCGTTTAGCAGCAAACTATTTTTGAAATATTCTAAGAATAACATGGTTTTTAAAAAACTGGAGCGTCAAATACTTTGATGTGTTTGGATGAAACGAATAATGTGGTTTCAAAATTAAAGTATTCTCCTGAAAAATCCATTTTTTATCGTTTGAAAACTCTGATGTTGACCTAATTTTTCCTAAATCAATAAAATGAAGTATTCCTCTGTCTGCCACTCAAATACTTCAATTTTTTGAATACTGTGGTTTTAACTGATATACCAAACTGAGCAAGATTGCTTTGAGCACTAAAAAGATAAAAAAAGAACATAGACTCATAAAACGTGAAGATTTGTTTTATGTGTAGAACATTAGTGCTTGTTATTGCTTCCCGCACGCCTTTTGATCACCATCCAGTGGAGCTGCTTTTCCATCGTAAATTCTCTCTCCCCTCTATCTCTCTATCAAGCCGCCCCGCTCCTCCCTCCGGCTGCTTGTCAAAAGTAAATACCGATATCTGGTTTTCCTTTCTTTTTATTTTTATTTTCCATTTGCACATTATTCTTCAAACTTGAATCCATCGTATAGATGTCTGACTATTCTTCAATACTATGTCGTGTAAGATGTAACCATGAGAAAACTCTCTAGCCAGTTTGCCCGAGTAATAGGATGTATTGTGTTCAATCTCATAAAATAGTTATGTAAATATAGTTTATGGTAGTAGCTCAAATCGAGTTTGATGGACTAGTTTGAATCAATTTGCATAAATTCATATTTAATATTTTTTAAAGGAGCAAATCTGAAAAGATTTAGAAAATATAAGATACCATATACTTTCCCGTTGCTAAATATAAGATGTTACACATATTGTCTAGATGCATAATAAAATAAATGAACATAGCTAGTAAAGTGGAGAATGCTACAATGAGCATGATGTTTCTAGACATGACTTCAATACTACAAAATGTTTTACAATCAATAGTATGTAGTATGATTTAGTTGATTCTAGTATGTTTTTTGGTCCACAATGTTACATAAACTTAAATTGCCAATGTAATGTAAGGTTTTCCTTTATCTTCTATGTCGTGGTGTCATTTGTACAAAAGATACAATATCAAAGCTAAATTGGTAGGGAGATACAGGTTGTATCTTTTGCTTGAGCAGGAGACTATACAATAAACAACATTTTTTTTATGTTCAAGTGGCTAGGCTGACATATTGCGTAATTTATTTTGCTTTTAATATTGATCCTCCTCAAAATATTTCACACATTGTTGGATCATAATTACTTCAAGATAATAAATCTTAATATTCTCTCATATTTGTGGGGCGGACTCTTTATTTTGGTATACATGGATATGACATAATTATTTAGCTTTTGATAAAAAAGGTGGTATATGTTTTTCATAGGTGTTGTTCTTATATATCAACTGGCTGTTGCGATCATGGGCTATCCGTAACGTTATAACATACGCTACACCAAGAATAGATAAAATTTGGCGCTGCCGTTTGGAATGGGTTAGGATTGAGTTATGTCCTAATTCGAACAATCGTGCGACGCATAGATTTCTGAGTGCATGATGTGACCTGTGACCTACTCCCTCCGTTCGGGATTACTTGTCTTTGAAATAGATGACCTACGCACTAAAACGTGTCTAGATACATCCAACTTTGAGACAACTAATTCCGAACGGAGGGAGTATATGTGTAGTTTATCGCACTTCTCATTAGGCAGTTTTTTTATATGTGTGTGGCTTTCACACCTTTTCAGTTAGGCTATCTTTGATCTGAGTCTTGGCTGCTTATAATATGGCTTATATGCATTATGGATATGGAGTACCAAATTATGTAAACTTGGCAGCAAGTGGATCACATATTATAAACAGTGTATTAACATATAACCCCTCACAATTAATTAGCGAGAAGTCACGGAAGACCGGGCATTTGATTAACAGTGTTAAGGTCTAATCTAGCTGGTGGGATGTACAAATCATGCCTCATATTCAATATCAATAGGTTCGTGACACAAAATTGTGACGAATGCTACTACTTTTCTTATGCATAGTCTACATTTTATTTTAGACAACGGGCGCGTACACTCTCATGGTGTCTGCATCGTGAGATGAACATAGGCATGCTCTGAAATGTCCTCATATTAGCGTCATGTATATAGCGCATGTTATCATAGGAGCGGTAACATAGGAGACTACATTAAGTATTTTGTAGAATCATTTTATATTGGATGTGTTACGTGATGATAGCATATTATGTTACCCTAAATGTATCTTTTCGTTTTAGTTACTTGTCACATCATCTTTCTTACTAGGTTGAATACATTTTACCACCTAAGTTATTCAAACTATGGGAGTTCTAAGGTTGTGGAATAAATTAGTTACCAACGCTCTTTTCCAACGGTCCATAAAATAGCACATGGTTTCATTAAAAAACTGCTATATACTCCCTCCGTTCTAAAGTATATGACTTTCATTTCTCCACATTTGGAAATAGAAGTCATCTAATTCCGAACGGAGGGGACAAATCACTTCAATTTATACTTGGGCATTCCAGACAGGTCTAAAATTTGTACTCCCTATGTCCCAAAATAGGTGCCGCTGAGACGAGTTAATCTACACACTGAAATACGTCTTGATATGCTCATTACAACTAAACTGAGATGAAGCGAGAACTTATTATGTCTTGCGGGGGTCAGTGGAGCTGCACATTTTCAGCCAAAAATGAGCTTCTCGCATGTTTGGCACTAAAACAAACATATTATACTGTTGACGTGGGCAATTTTTTGACAAGTTGTCACATTTATTTTTCAAATTCCATGTGATCTAAAAAATTGCATATGTATGAACAAAAAACTGAGGGGGGAAAGCTCATATATATTACTCGGGGAATTTTCTTTTTTGCCCCACTTTACATGGTACCTATCCGATTTGCCCTCTATTACTTTGACCTCTCTTTTTTGCCACTCTTTACTTTGTTGCTTTCTTATTTACCCATCTGACATATGGGACCCACAGCTAATGACCAGAATACCCATCCTGATCCGATCGAGCTGAGTGCTCTGTCCGTCCCAAGCAAGAACAAGACGGCGGCGGCGGCGGCCCCCACGGCGATCGGAGCTAGAAAGGGCAGGGGCGACAACTCCCACGGAGGCAGCGACCTCAGCGGCGCTAGGTGCCGGCCATCAGGAACCGGTAGACCCAGATACTTGTTCTTAAACTCCCAGCCACTATTTGGAGAGAACCATGGCCACTACTAGCCTATCAAAACTGCACCTATTTCCAAACATAATTGACATTTGTGTGGACTCAAGAGTTCTCGTGTGCCCATTTCATATTTCGACAACACTTGATTTACCACGATGCCTCATCAAGGTTTGCACGAAAGAAAACCAAGGTATCATCTACAAAACATTTCTACAAATTTAAAAATCCTGGAGAGCACCTCTGTGAATTGCATCATACTCACGAGTAGGAGCAATGGTGATCTCACAAGAATAGTTGTATCATTCACACCTTTTGGCTTCCGACTGTATGCCCATAGCAGAATGAACAACTTAGAGCATGTTTGTTTGAGTTAATTGCACTGGCGGTCACACATCTCGTCGCCTATGTGCACTTAAGTCACACATCTGAAAAACTGGATTTTTTTGTCACACATCTGGAAAACCGGTGCATTTAGGTCACAAACCAGATACGCTATCTGGTTTTGGATGGAGACTTTTCAGAAAAACCTTGTATTGCAAAATTCGCTGACATTGGGCACGCCATGGAGGTGTTTGACGAAATGCCGCCGCCATGGATGTCATGACATGTAGCTGCATGGAGCTCGCGAGCAGAGGAGGCGGCGGCGCCACGCTCGGCCGGCCAAGCAGGGGCGCGGCGGCGGCGAGCAGGGCCAGGGGTGGCGGCGCCGCGCTCGGCCAGCCCAGCAGGGGCGCGGCGGCGGCGAGCAGAGCCCAGCAGGGCAGGGGCGCGGCGAGCAGGCGCGCGGCCACGGGCAAGGGCGGCGGCGCGCGTGGCCGCGGCGTCGGGGAGCAGGGGCGGCGGCGCCACGCTCGGCCGGCCCAGCAGGGGCGCGGCGGCGGCGAGCAGGGCCAGGGGTGGCGGCGGCGAGCAGGGCCCAGCAGGGCAGGGGCGCGTCGCGGTGCGGTGTGAGAACCCCGGACTAGCTGTCCGAAATCCCCTTGTGCCTACATATCAGCGATCCCATGATCAGTGCGTCGCTGAAGCACAATTAAACTGGTAACCAAAGAACATCCATACATACCGAGTTTATTTACTTACTTGATGGAAGTGATCAGCTTCAACAGGTACTTGCAGCGGAAATCACCATACAACGTGGAGCCCAAGTCATTTGCCTTAACCCTACAGGCAGCTGACTGGGAAGCGCCCTAGTTCGCAAAGACGCCAGTGAACTCCTCTTCTTGGACTGCTCTTCTTCTAAAGTCTGGCTAAGACAATAGCCAGGGACGAAACCAATATGAGTACATTTGATTGTACTCGCAAACTACCCCCGGACGAGCATGCACTAGTTTTATTTTTTTATTTCATAAGTCTTTTCTTTATTTAAAACATCTCTATATCTTTATTGAAAAAAGGTGGGAAGAATTTTATAACTTTTCATAAGCCTGGTATTTTTAGAAAACATCTCTAGCCTTTGTTGAAAAAGAAAAGAAGGCCTTGAGATCTTTTTCCTATAAATCTTCCTTTGTAAGAAATCCTTTTTTTTTTAACGTTTCCCCGACAATAGATGCTTGTTGAAAAAGGTAAGAAGTTCCTTTTAAAACATTTTCCCGAAAATCATCCTTTTGTTATTTCTCTAAAACTCCTCCTTTTTCCCGACCAGATCTCAGCCTGGTCCAATCATCTTCAACAACCTCATACCATCTCATTGGTATAGGTATGTAACGTCACCTTCACTTCCTTTCCAAAACTCAAAGTTTTATAAAAACTTGCACATGGTCTTAGCAGTTCTTCCCAACTGTCCATATCCGAGGACTCGGCTATTCGAATAGTTTTACCCTCTGCAGAGGTAGCACGCTTTTCCCACACCCATCCGGTCACTCATCGTGTCAGCCACGTCCCGCCATACCAGGGGTATGCGAAGTTGAGTTCCCGGCCATAGCCTGTCCTTTGCTCATGCTAGTATAGGATCCTACCGCTACGAAACCGGTTCCATCGACACTTAAATCCATGCCCGTCGGAAACTAAGTGTGAGGACTTCGTAGTTCTGCCCGGCGGACCCAAGGGAGCCCTTCAATCCTATTTCTTCTTTACGCTCATACCGGCTTCCGGTAGACTTCTATTAAGAGGACCCAGGTCAGGGGCAGGTCACCAAACCATCCCCTCATGGAACGAGGTCATCCTCGTTGTTGAGGCATCCAGTACTAACACGAGCAAATTATATGACTACGCCCTTTCCCATATGTGGGTAAATGTGGTCGCACAGATTTTGGCTGGGGATGTAAGTACAAGGACACAATGTGCATTTTTCATAAACAACTTTCTTCACCCTTCTTCACTTCCATGCCGACATCTCGGCATTTCATCTTCATCCAAGTAATTTCAAAGGAGTTTTGAATTAACATTGTTTTTCCATCCTATAGTTTTAGATAACTACCATAAACTCCTACATAGGGTGGCAAAAATAGTTTTCTTGTAGTTGTAAGATGGTTTTCAAAGTCTTTGATACTTGTGAAACTCATGTGATCAAAGTAGATGTATATAAATGCAAGCTCAGTGAAGTAGCTTGCCTGATTTCAGCATGATGTCCCTGGACTTCTTCTCACTGATCAAAGAAATAAACTCCGACCCTTCTTCAATAAATCCTTTCCAACGATCCCCCGGTAACGTTTATATCTAGCGTCGCAAAAAGAAAAGAACACAATCAACACACAGTAGGACACTCCAACAACAGCATCAAGCAATACTAACAAACACAATCAAGAGGGAAGACTATCATTTAACAAACAAGTTGGGCAATCACCACGCTACTCATGCTTATAAGGATATGGTTAAAGTTGTGATTAAGCATCTTTATTTAAATAGGAAATACTTCAGACAAAAGTTATCTGTAAACCAAAATATCTCACCAAGTGAAGGTGAAGACATTAACATGAACAAGCAATACCTACAACTACTAAACTACTCAATCAAGCATCACAACAACTCTCAAGCATCACAACAACTCTCAAGCATCACACACAGCTACTGCACACACAAAGCAACACAATTTGATTTCAATTTAATTGAATTGACTATTATTTAATTAGGCCTTAAATATGGCAGAAATTAGTGGTGCATGTTTAATTGCATAACTTGGGTTCTGTTGGTCACAAAAATACAAACTAAATTTCTACAGAAAGCTACTGATGTGTAGAAGACCACACAATTGGGTTTGATTCATTTGGAGTTATTAAACTCCCTACACAATTGTTTTATTACAGAAACTATTTAATCAAGTTTTTGCTACAACTCAAGTTATTTTTATCCAAAAATCAAATCCTTTTAGGGGCATCTAACCTTGACTAAATGTGACCTAACAAAATTGGTCCTAACCCATTTGGATTAACCATTATTTTTTTATAATTGTTTTAGTCCAGAAAGGTTTTCTAATATTTAATCTAATGCCTAATTAATAATGCTCAATTAAATCTACCAAAATTAGGGGAGCTAAAGGATGGCAGTACTAAGCTAACAAAATTGGTTTCATGTCATTTGGACCAATATAACTCCAGAAACAATTCATATGGTGTTTTAAACCTCTTGTGGCATTTTAAAGAGGGTACTTTTATTATTAACCTAAATAAGATGAAACCACTTATGTTGGATTAACAATTTCCTAAGCTTTCCAGAACATTTTAGTTTGATTTATTTGGGACACATGAATCTTGAGATATGGAATTATTTAGTGTTAAAGATACTCTTTATAAGATTCATTCTAGCCATATTTAAAAATGTATTCACACAAAACTAATCTAACAACAAAATAAACAATCATAGCACAGGTTACTAACAGTACTAACATATTTTAACATATTAAGGATCAGTAACACACAAGTGGCAGTACCACAACAATCAACAATAAGCACAACCCACAATTTCCTAACTAAAAGCAATTTATCTAATTCATTTTTATTAGTGGCAGAAAACACTTTTACTAAAAATTGCACCTAGGGAGTTCTGTACATCAAACAATCATGCCATGCTAGGGATATGTTCTCCTATACATATAGAAGACAATCCAATTGGATTTACTCCAAAAATCATTTCACAAAAATCTACAAAAATCATGAAAGTGCTACTGGTGTGTTCACAAGATTGAATAGAACTTTTGTTTTAGGCTTCATTTGCATACAAGACCAGCATAACTAGAAAGGTATCACTTCAGGCTTTCCATAGAATTTTAGTTTGCAATATTTGGAGTCATAAAACTCTAGATATTGAATATTTAGTGAAGAATGTATTTTGTACAAGATTTAATCTAGACATCAAATAAAAATAGATTTTAGCAAGCAACCAACTCTACATGTTTAAGAAAACACAGGGGAACACAACAAAATTTGAATCACTCAAATTCATAGCACATGGATTTAATGGTGATTTAAATCCTAGACTAGATCTAGCAGGGAAAA
Source organism: Poa pratensis (assembly GCA_947311845.1). Classification (NCBI taxonomy): domain Eukaryota; kingdom Viridiplantae; phylum Streptophyta; class Magnoliopsida; order Poales; family Poaceae; genus Poa; species Poa pratensis. The sequence goes on from CAMZMU010000048.1 coordinate 15,812,517, forward strand.
TAAATCAGGAAATTAGATCTAATAAAAAGAAAAGGAATGGGCTGGATCTGGCTGGATTTGGGCCGTGCAGTGTGGAGAGAGGCCCAGTTCGCGGCCCATGCGCGCGAGCGAAACGGTACGGCCCTTTTCTTCTTCCCCTCGACGCGAACAGCGAGCGGAGCTCGGCAGGAGCACGGCGGCGACGGCATCGACGGCTCCGGTGAACCTGGGAAGAAAACAAGGGGTGCGTGAGGGAGAGTGGAGCAAGGGAAACTCGTAGGTGCAACAATGGAGGCGAAGGGTGGTCTGTGCAGCCCGCGAGCTGGCTCGATATGCGGCTGCCGGAGCGGAAGGGGATGAAGATGGCACGGTGGATTCGAGGGTTCATTCCCCGATTCCTCGTGCTAAGATGGAGAGGACGACGAGGCGGTGCCTATGGTGGCCTTCGATCTGTGTGGGGTGGCTTGCATCGACGGCGAGGCGCGACGGCAGCTTCGGCCGTGGTTTGTGTCCGTGGAAGAAATGGAGAGAGCGAGCGAGAGGGGGAAATGAGTGAGGGGGCAGAGGAGTGGCGGTGGAGTGCTTCTTATTGTCTCCAGAGCGAGGCGTGCGGCAGAGGAGAGCGAGGGGAGGGGAGCACGGCGACGTCGGCGTGGCGGAGGAAGCACGGCGGTGTGCCGTGTTGCGCTGCTGCTACAGTAGGTCAACGGATATTTTGCAAAACGCCCCCTGAACTCCTTTTTCCTCTCACAGATAGGTCCTCGGCTAGTTCTTTTATCCCCCTTTTTAAAACCAGTAGGTCTTCAGGGATTTAATTAGGGTGCTAAAACATTTTACAAAAATGTGAGAAAATTCAGGAAGCCTCCCATAGTTATAAGGAAGCTCCACAAAAATTAGTTTTGCAAAATAAAATGTTTTGCTCCATTTTTATCCATAGGATTTTAAATAGGCCATTTTTGGTAATTACTAAATTGCATTTCTTTAATACTTTGAAGCAAGTGATAAAATATTATTTGGAGCTTTTGGAACTTTCTTGACAAATAATGTAACTTCAAATAAGTTATATTTTCATGGAGAAGATATTGGTTTGAAAGAAGGAGAGAAATAGGGAGGGAAAATAATTTATGAAGATCATTTTTAATTCCTGACCTTAATTTCCTTGTTGAATAATTTGAGAGGTTGGTCTTAATGCGAAAAGTAGGTTTACTTGAAAAGGGAGTGAGATGGGGTTGAGATGATTACTATTTCATCTCATTCCTAGAATAAGGAAATTATAAATGTTTTCATAAAATAAAGGAGTAGACAGGGAGGGAACTTTTAATAAGACCATTTCCCTGAAGTGAGGATTTTCTCTTAGGTGTGTATAATTTTAGAGGGTTTGTTTCATTTAAGTCACATTCCAAATTTGTGGTAAGTGTGTTTTTAATTTACTAGCACACTTGATTAATTATACCTACAAGCAACAACATAACAAGATCCAGATCACAACATTCAACAAGAATGATACATTCAAGACAAACAAGTTACATACACAAAAATTAGCAGGCACACATACCAGTCAACACAAGTCACACAAGGTCAAACATAGCAATATAAGGGAGAACACAATCATTTGTGAAATAATAAAAAAAAGTTTTTGTTGGTTCTGAATTTTGGGTCTTGTTAATTCGTATTATTCTTTTGGGATGTTACATGCGGCGAGCAGGGGCGCGGCCACGGGCAAGGGCGGCGGCGCGCGTGGCCACGGCGTCGGGGAGCAGGGGCGGCGGCGCCACGCTCGGCCAGCCCAGCAGGGGCGCGGCGGCGGCGAGCAGGGCCAGGGGCGGCGGCGCCGCGCTCGGCAGGCCCAACAGGGGCGCGTCGCGGCGCGGCGAGCAGGGGCCAGCCCGGCCGAAGCTCGGCCGCGAGCACCGGCGAGCAGGCGCGAGCAGGCCGCGAGGGCGCAGCGGCGTCGGGGCGCAGGGGGGTTGCGCAAGCAGGCGGCGGCGCCCGGCCGGCGCACGCGCGAGTAGGAGCCGGCGCCCGGCCGGCGCTCCAGCGAGCAGGGGGCGGCACCCGGCCAGCGCTCGGGCGAGCAGGGGCTCGGGGCGCGGCGGCGCCACCCGGCCGGCGCTCAGTCACGCGCGGCATTTCGTCGAACACCTTCATGGTGCTCCCACGTCAGCGATTTTTGCAAAAACAGTCCTCATAATATCCAAAACCGAAAGTCTCCATCCAAAACCGGATGACATGTCCGGTTTGTGACCTAAATGCACCGGTTTTCCAGATGTATGACCAAAAACTCCAGTTTTCCAGATGTGTGACTTAAGTGCACATACACGACGAGATGTGTGACCGCCAGTGCAATTAACTCTTGTTTGTTTGGTCTGATTGCGGTTGGATGTGCTGCTCTGTAGGGGAAATTGCTGTGTAGGGAAAGCTGCTATTTTGGTTTGTACTGTTTGACAATTTAGCTGGTTGTCTAGTTGTAAATATTGAAAAAAATATATATCACCACAGTACGAGGACATGTATTTTTCTAACTTATCAGTATATTGTCTATTCACGTGATGCTTCTCTGATCATCAGTAGACTTATATCAGTTAGCCAAACAATACGCGCGCCGCCGGACAGCCGGACTGTACATGTGCCTTTACTAGCCATGGATAGGGCTGCGTGGAAGTTAGCTATCCATGTGCCAGAACCATGACCTGGTTTCGAGATCTTATGGGTTTCAACTCTAGCCTACCCCAACTTGTTTGGGAAAAAAGGCTTTGTTGTTGTTGTTGTTGTTGTTGTGTATGGAAAGTGAACTCATGAAGTCACCAGGAAAGATACATATTATATAAAGTTTTATATCCAAGGAAAGTTATTTTTTATTATATCGTGATACAAAATTCTGGTTAGAGGATTCTTCTCATTTCAACCCATTGTATAGGCGTTGGTACTTCCACATTAACCCAAATGTTAGATACCAACCTAATGTATTGGTATCTCAGTTCAGTCTAAAGTTATATCCAAATAATGTCTCCTCTTACACTTGATCTTTTTTTTGGTTGACACCAAGTATGAAATTAGGTTACTACTCTACCATCAAGCACAACCACTCAATAGTCAATACGTGCAAGATGAGGAAGGGTAAGCTGTAGGCGTTGGGATTGTGTCGTGATAAAAGAAATTCGTAAGCGAGAGGGAATTTATTTTCAAATACATTCTAGAAATTATGGATCTATTTCTTTGACGTGGTTACTTTTAAAACTATATATATTTTAATCATAACCGTCAACCCTTTAAAACCCTGTATTTAATCATTACCGTCCAATACAGATTTAACTGACGAAACAATTCGGATAATGTGGAGTACCACGGTCTTTCGAATAGACCCGCATCGATTTTTTTGTAAGACATGTAGCTCAACTAGTTTTTTAAAAAGTTTTTATATTTTCTTGATGCATGTAGTCTGTCGAATTGTCTGAAGTTTTCACTTTAGATTAGATACCAGTTATGCCGACAAAAATCATTCAACAACCATGGCTACATGAGGTAATACATACATATACCCTCCGCACACACACATGCCACATAAATTACTAAACTGAAAAGTGTTTTATATGATTGTGTAGTATATCTAGGAAGTATTTAATCATTCAACAACCATGGCTTCATCAGGTAATACGTTCATATACACTCAATTGAAAATTATTCAGTGCATTTTGTTTAGAAATAGCACTCACATGCCACATATATTTTAAACTGAAAAAATAATATGATTGTGTAGTATATCAAGGAAAGTTTTATTATTAAGTTCCAACTCCATGGGCGTACATTAAAAAGCACTAGACAAATTGGCGCGGCTACACGCCGCACCCTTTCCGTTAACTCGTCTGCTATGGTTAAATATGCTATGGTTAAATATCATCAGCTGAAAAATATCGTCGAGGAATTCGGGTAACTCACGTCGAATTTACAATGGACAAAAACCGTTGGGAAAATGCTATTGGAAATTAAGAAAAGAGGCGCTAAAAATAATATTGTCGTGCACGTCGAGGATGTCGGGAAATCGATATCAAATTTACCTTAGAGAAATAAAGTTGGAAAATGTGGCGGGAGATGGGAAAAAATACTGGAGTCTAACCACCGGCAGAAACGTCGGTATAACGTGTCATAAAATTGCCACCGAGTAGTTAAGAAAAAGGGATAGACGACACGCCGCGCCCTAGCGGCAATTTAGTTAGTTTAACATTCATGGGACAATTTGGCAACTTAGGTAAACTGCAGTCATGTAAACATCATGTTTAAATCTACTTAGAAGTTTTCTCATTTAAATAAGTAGGAATTTGTATAAAATACCAAAACTTTCCCCTAATTGTCATAGTAGTAATTTTTTCCCAAAACTCAAACAAAAATGTGGGGAACTATATTTTTTAGGCTATTTTAATAGCATAATAAAATTACAAAAAGCTGCGAAGTACAATTGGAAAAATGCGGCTGAAAATTAAGAAAAAAAGTAGCTAGATAATATTGTCGTACACGTCGCGGACGTCGTGAAATCGACATCAAATTTACCGTAGAGTAATACAGTTGCAAAAATGAGGCAGGAAATAAACAGAATCACTGGCGTGGGCGTAATCGAACCACCATCGGAAAGACTGGGAAGGCCTATCACAAAATTTCCACCGAGTAGTTAAAAAGAAGGAATCGGCGGAACACCGTGCCCCTAGCGACAATTTAGTTAGCCTTATATTTGTGGGAAAATTTCAAAATTGTTCAGATTCCAAAGAAATCAAATTCGAAAATGAATCATATTCAAAAATTTATTTGTATACTAAAATTATTCCAATTGAAGTTTATTCAGTTTTAGAAATTGTTTCAATTGAAAGTTGTTCACTTTCAAAAATATTTAATTCAATGTCTTATTCATCTTCAACAATTATTTCAATTTGAAATTCGTTGACATTCGAAGTTCGTCCAATTAAAGCTCTGATCATGATCAGGGAAAAATAATTTTTAAGACTGATTGGATTTTTAGAAATTCATATTCGGAAATGGTTTACATTCTTTTTTTTGTTCACATTCAAAAGTTGTTCAAATTTGGAGAAATTTAGATTTTTAATTTTTTATTCTAAACAATATTCAAAATTGGAAATACTCAGATATTAAAACGAAAATTGTTCCAGTTTAAAGTTTATTCAGTTTTAGAAATTGTTTCAATTGAAAATTGTCCACTTTCAAAAATTATTCGGATCCAAGGTCTTATTCATCTTCAACAACTATTTCAATCTCAAATTTGTTCACGTTCGAAGTTCATCCAATTCTGTTCACGATCAGGAAAATTTAATTTTGAATATTGATTAGATTTTAAAATATGCATATTCAAAAATGGTTTAAATTCATAATTTGTTCACATACAATCGTTGTTCAAATTTGAAGGAATTCAAATTTTAGATTTTTTTTAGTTTAAACAATATTCAAAATTGGGAAATACTAAGATATTAAAACCTTTCAGTTTCCAATCTTGTTTTTATTTAAAAATGTGCAGATTGGGAAAAACAGATTTTTGAAAGGAGTGGATGTACAACCTAGCCACCCAGGTTCAAGTCCTCACGGACACGAATTTGGGTTCTTATTATTTGTCAAAAAAAACTCGCTGTGGGGGCTTCCCCCACTGCTTTCCTTTCAAAAAAAAAGTGCTCGAAGAAAAGAAAAACATGTTCTTTTTTAAATTTCACATTTTAAAGAAGTTGAAGTTTGTCTAAAATGGCAAAACTTTTCACTATTTGTAAATGTAGTCCAAGTTGTTACCAGAATTCAAACCAAAATTGTAGGGAGCTTCTTAATAATGATAATAATAATAATAATAATAATAATAATAAGAGCCTCCAAGGATTTTATCCCTATTTTTAGGCTATTTTGAGGGCCCTAATAAAATTATTAAAAGTTAAGAGCCTCCATGAATTTTCTCCATATTTTTAGGCTATTCTAAGAGCATAATAAAATTACTAAAAGTTGAGAAATACAATTGGAAAATGCGGATGGAAATTAATAAAAAGTAGCTAAAATAATACTGTTGTACATGTGGAGGACATCGAGAAATCGACATCGAAAATACCATAGAGAAATACATTTGCAAAAATGAGGTGGGAAATAAAAAATACTGGCGTGTACGCAATCTAGCCACCATCAAAAAGGTCGGGAAGGTATGTCATAAAATTGCCACCGAGTAGTTAAAAAGAAGGAATCAGCGGAACACCGTGCCCCTAGAGACAATTTAGTTAGCGTAATATTTGTGGGACACTTTTTAGAAATTTCAGAATCTAAAGAGATCTATTCAAAAGTGAATCGGATTCAAAATTTTGTTCGTATGCGAAAATTGTTCGAACCGAAGGTTTGTTCAGTTTTAGGAATTGTTTCAATTCAGAGTGGATCAATTTCAAAAATTATTCCAATTCAAGTTGTTGTTCATCTTCAACAATTGTTTCAATTTGAAATTTGTTTGCATTCAAAATTCGTCCAATTAAAGATGTGTTAATGTTCAGGATTTTTTTTTAAAGCTTGTGTAGGTTTAAAAAAAATTCATATTCGAAAATAATTTCACTTCATATTTTGTTCACATTCAAAAGTTGTTCAAATTTGAGGGAATTCAATTTCTGAAATTTATTGAATTATGGGGAATTCTAAAATTCTGACAGTCGGCCCCACTGTTAAGGATTTAATAACTACAGGAAATATATTCAGGGGAAAAATCTGACGTTGCTGTGACGTTAGCAATAGAGGTGAGCCCTCCACGGCCAAGAAGGTCAATCATGCAACCATAATGCTCTGTGGCTTCATACAATAGTCCCTCTCCATGTTGGAGAAGTACTGTCGTCCCTCTTCCACAATCCCCATGTGTGTGCATGAACTAAGGACGTTGATCATAGTCACATCATCAGGCCGGAACCCCTGTAGCTTCATTTGAGCAAAGAAGTCCAGCGCCTTGTCTCCATGCCCGTGCATTGCAAACGTGAATGGACCTCCCCGGCCTTGGTGTAGCCGTCCAGCCTGGTGTTCCAGCTTACCGTGTCCTTCTCCGGCATCTCTTCAAACATTCTCCTTGCAACGGCCACCGTACCTGCCCTGGCTGCAGCATTGAGGCCATGACCGAGTTCCAGGATACAGTGTCCCGTCTCGGCATTTCATCAAAAGAACCCGCCGTTTTTAGAGTAGGCGTCGATCAGCGGGTTCCCGACATAGGTGTTCTCGACGGACCTGAGTTTGACGACGTGGGAGTGCACCGTGCGGAGAGGGGGTAAGCCGGCAGAGGAGAGCGCCTTGATGAGGAAGGAGTAGGTGAAGTTGTCCTCTTCGATCTGTCCGGGGCGGCCGGAAACGGCGCTGCAGCGGCGACCTAATACGGCGGGTAGAGCTCACCTGGTAACCGGGCGAAGCAGCCGGCGCGTGGGAGAAGGCACAGAGGGACTCACAGGTCACCAGGAACGCAACACAGGTCGAGCGTCCGCAGGTGGCCGCGGGCAGCGCGGCAAGCGGACGGCCACGCGAACTGGCGGCGCAGCTAGCGGGCGGCCGCGCGAGCAGGCGACGGGGCCAAGTGGCGGTCTGGTCGAGCGAGGCGGCAACACACGAGCATGAGCGTCCAGCGTGCGGACGTGTCGGTGGCGCGGCGTACAGCGGCCGTGCGAGGCAGCGCAACTACCGTTCGGGGCCTCCTCGAGCTCGCCCCGAGCATGAGCGTGCAGACGCGCGGCCGGGCGAGGCGGCAGCGTAGTATCGGCTCCGGTACAACTGGGAGGTGCGCGTGCGCATCGCAGTCGAGGACGGCCGGGCTAGCTAGCTAGAGCTAGCTCCGCGTGCGTGCCTGACTGCCTGGTGACCGAGAGCTAGCTCCGCGTGCGTTACTGGTGACCGGGTGACCGGTCCGGCCCGCGCTGCTGACCTGGTGACGTGTCGCCGTGTCATTGGACAAAAATCAGCGATGAACAGTTCCTCTCGCCTTCAAACAAATCTAGGCCGTTGAACGCCACGGTCGGACGACCGGGAATGACCGCGTGGCGTGGACTCCAGAATGGCCCGTGAATCCTTCGCCCCTTTATATATAGTACTAGTAATATTTAGTGCGGCCTCACGCCGCACCCTTGCTGTTTTTTTTTTTGTTGCGTTATATATGTTGTAAAAAAGGTGCAGGAAATTTTAATTTGGAAACATCTATGTTTAAATTATGCTCGAATTTGGATGTACAGAAATATGGAAAAAGGGTACATTTCTATTTTTTTGATCTGTATGAATTATCTGATTTCGAAAAGTCTGGGAAATAGTGGTTTTTGAAAGGAAGATAAAATTTTAAAATTTGAAGATTGCTATTCTGCGAATTATTTATTTCTGTTTACTTGCATGAAGTTTTTTTTTTCGGTGGGGAATTTAATTGTGCGAAGTTTTAAATCGTATTATTTTGTTTGGAACTTTAGAATATAATTGAATGTTTTGGGAGGAACAATTACTTGTTTCTTTTTTTTTTTGTGTGCAGAAGATCGGTATTCTGCGAATTATTAATTTCTGTTTGCAGACTTGCAGGAAGTTAGTTTTTTTTTGTGGGAAATGTAATTGTTGCGAAGTTTTGAATCATATTACTTTATTTTGAAACTTTAGAATAGAATTGAATGTTTCGAGAGGAAGAATTACATGGTTCTTGTTTTTTTTTGTGCGGAAGAAATTGTATTTTTTTTTTTTGCTAAATATTTTGGAGTGGGAGAATTATTGGGGGTAATCCTTTTTTTTTTGTGTTTTTTTTATGCATGGTGTGCATTATTGTAAGTCGTAAAATTGGATTATGTGAATTGTTTGTTTTTGGTTTGAAATTGTGGGAAAGCAGGAACAGTTTCCAAAATTTATACAATCTTTTAGACATAATGTCACTTTTCATTTCATTAATTTCGTAGTACTAAAAAAATAAGCGACTACATTTTCAAATGTGAATCGTGTTCGCACATATATATCAAGTATGTTAGGGAATACTTCTTTTTTTTTATTTGAGCTCCATTTAATCAGAGGAAGTGCATTTGGATTTTCTGTAAGTATTTTTTTGTGCGGAAGAAATGGTATTTTTTTTTTTGCTAAATATTTTGGAGTGGGAGAATTATTGGGGGTAATCCTTTTTTTTTGTGTTTTTTTATGCATGGTGTGCATTATTGTAAGTCGTAAAATTAGATTATGTGAATTGTTTGTTTTTGGTTTGAAATTGTGGGAAAGTAGGAACAGTTTCCAAAATTTATACAATCTTTTAGACATAATGTCACTTTTCATTTCATTAATTTCGTAGTAATAAAAAAATAAGCGACTACATTTTCAAATGTGAATCGTGTTCACACATATATTTCTGTTTACTTGCATGAAGTTTTTTTTTTCGGTGGGGAATTTAATTGTGCGAAGTTTTAAATCGTATTATTTTGTTTGGAACTTTAGAATATAATTGAATGTTTTGGGAGGAACAATTACTTTTTTTTTTTTTGTGTGCAGAAGATCGGTATTCTGCGAATTATTAATTTTTGTTTGCAGACTTGCAGGAAGTTAGTTTTTTTTTTGTGGGAAATGTAATTGTTACGAAGTTTTGAATCATATTACTTTATTTTGAAACTTTAGAATAGAATTGAATGTTTCGAGAGGAAGAATTACATGGTTCTTGTTTTTTTTTTGTGCGGAAGAAATTGTATTTTTTTTTTTTTGCTAAATATTTTGGAGTGGGAGAATTATTGGGGGTAATCCTTTTTTTTTGTGTTTTTTTTATGCATGGTGTGCATTATTGTAAGTCGTAAAATTGGATTATGTGAATTGTTTGTTTTTGGTTTGAAATTGTGGGAAAGCAGGAACCGTTTCCAAAATTTATACAATCTTTTAGACATAATGTCACTTTTCATTTCATTAATTTCGTAGTACTAAAAAAATAAGCGACTACATTTTCAAATGTGAATCGTGTTCGCACATATATATCAAGTATGTTAGGGAATACTTTTTTTTTTTGATTTGAGCTCCATTTAATCAGAGGAAGTGCATTTGGATTTTCTGTAAGTATTTTTTTGTGCGGAAGAAATGGTATATTTTTTTTTTTTTGCTAAATATTTTGGAGTGGGAGAATTATTGGGGGTAATCCTTTTTTTTTGTGTTTTTTTATGCATGGTGTGCATTATTGTAAGTCGTAAAATTGGATTATGTGAATTGTTTGTTTTTGGCTTGAAATTGTGGGAAAGTAGGAACAGTTTCCAAAATTTATACAATCTTTTAGACATAATGTCACTTTTCATTTCATTAATTTCGTAGTAATAAAAAAATAAGCGACTACATTTTCAAATGTGAATCGTGTTCGCACATATATATCAAGTATGTTAGGGAATACTTTTTTTTTTATTTGAGCTCCATTTAATCAGAGGAAGTGCATTTGGATTTTCTGTAAGTATTTGCCAATTCAAAGCGTCAAAAAATGTTTTCCATTATGCTACGGATAGGTAGGTTTTTTTTAATATAAATTTGACATATTTTTCATTTGTGAAAGTTACAGCATGTAAGTCGCATGCGGTTTTTTTTTTCTTTTCATTTCATTAATTTCGTAGTACTAAAAAAATAAGCGACTACATTTTCAAATGTGAATCGTGTTCGCACATATATATCAAGTATGTTAGGGAATACATTTTTTTTTATTTGAGCTCCATTTAATCAGAGGAAGTGCATTTGGATTTTCTGTAAGTATTTGCCGATTCAAAGCGTCAAAAAATGTTTTGCATTATGCTACGGATAGGTAGGTTTTTTTTAATATAAATTTGACATATTTTTCATTTGTGAAAGTTACAGTATGTAAGTTGCATGTGGTTTTTTTTTTCTTTTGATTGTAATTTTTTTTAATGCATCTTTTGTCTGGAGAGTTCGAAAAGATGTTGAATTCGAATTTTTTCCAATATGTTGTTTGTATTTTTCGGAGCAATAATTTTGGAGTTACCATTTTCATTTTTTTGTGCATTTTACTGTAAATGGGAAAATTATGACACGTGGGTCCCGCACGTAAGGTTTTTTTTTGCCCCGCTGGAAAATCGTGAGGTGAAAATACCAGGGGAGCTGACACGGCGGGCCCACCATGACGTCACCTTGTGACGTCACCGGCCGGAGGACGCCGCGCGCCGCCGTGGTCGCGCACGAGCACGCGAGGACGCCCGCGGGCCTGAGTTCGCGCGGAGTCGCTGGAGGAGGCGGAGGGGAACCGGGTTGGTGGCGCGGCGAACCATTTCGTCGCCAGGATCGCCGGCGGTGTGCGAAACGACGGCGGCGGACAGCGGGAGTGGCGTCGACGACTGCGGCGTCCAGGCGGCGTCCCGGGACACGATCCGCGGCCAGGAGGTGGCGGGGGCGGCGGTGGAGCCCGTGGTGGGGCCGGATTGAAGAGGGGAGCAGCGTGGCGGTGGCGGTAGACGTCGGCGGCCGGCGGCGGAACGGAGGCGCGCGGGAGAAGGAAGGGAGAAGGGGGTGTTGTGCGGCCGTTTTGCGAAAAAGAACCCGTATTTTAACGAAATTGCAAACAGGTCCCTGAAACCGAATTTTCTGAGAAGAACATGGAATTTCCGCCCCCCCGAGTGCTTTTTTGCAAGAATCGACGGCCCGTTGTGTCGCTGACGTGTGGGGTCCACCGCCGCACTGTAGCTACTGTAGATTTCCTACAGTAACACTGTAGCTAATCTACAGTGGCCGGAGCGCTGTGAGGGCCTCAAATCCTTGGTCTTTCATATAGGGTAGTATATACTAAGTACTATTCAATACGTGTACACGCTGCCAGGCTGCCGGATTGTACGTATTTGGTTTGTACACGTAAAACTACGGGGTTATATCGCCAGCGTCCAGTGGACGTCTCTCCGACTTTTTTTTTTTGCGAAACACAGTACAAACGCATACGCTCACATATGCGTGCACACACTCATCCCTATGAACGCACACACGCATACCCTACCCCTATGAGCACCTCCGAAATACTGAACCAGCGGGTCGAGTCTTGAGATTGACGAAGTCACCACAGGCGCCCCGCTGTCGACGGAAACATCGCCTCTTACAGAAGAATATTCCGCCTAAATGAGAAATATCAGTGTCAAATCTAAGGTTTGAACTCTGATGGTCTGAGGGTATAACCACCCTACTAACCATCTTATCACAGGTAAGTTACATAATCACGTAATGCACATTGGACAAAAACTCTAGCTAGCTCGCTCGGAAACGGATCGAGTCGAGGTGGAGTTTCGCTGGTTGGCACGCACGGAGTAGGGATCTTTGGTGATTGACCGATTCGGCCCAGGCTGGCAGTTTGCTTATATAAATACAAAGAACGAAATGGGCAATGCCCTGTACCGGTTCGGGATTCGATTTTTGTTTTTTTGAAAACTAGCAAGGTGGCCCTCGCAAATGCGAGGGCATTGCGAGGGCATCATCTTTAGCATGTTGAAAGATCTAAAGAATTAAATTTATTTTAATCTGCTATCATACTATGTCCTAAGAACTCATACATCTCTACCACCACCACCACAAATTTAGATATGACATATGTAGGTATGTGGTATCTCTAATCAACAGTAATTTCCAGGCTAAGGATAATGACATCATTTCCCTAAACACACATATGTGTTATTTGTGTCTGATATTAGGTTATTAAACATAACTTTATTTACATGGTGCAGTAGGTGGGGTTAATACCAATATTATATATAGTTACAAAAGTCTTCATATTTTTTTAAATTACCAAAAAGAATTGTGAGTTCATCGACTTTAGTATGTTGAAAGTTTATGAGAAATGAAATTATGTTATGGATATCACATTATGTGAGAAGAAATAGTGTGCCTCTAATGTCGACATAAATGATATGGTAAATAAAATCTTTAATTTTCGGACCATGGATTATTGTGTCATTTTATAAACACATATATTTGTCATTTATGCTTCATGTAAATTAGTAAACATAATTAAATATTTGAGGTAATTGCACCACTCATACATAAACTTGTCCACTAGGTGCATTTTCATACAAAAACTTGCAAAGTGTGATCAAATGGTACAACAACTTGTTCATACCGTGCAAACTCATACAAAACCAACCAAAACGCGACATGTGGCAGTCCACGTCAGCAGAGACAGGTCCAGGCGCGCTGGCAGATTTGCGAACATTCCCCTTTTGTTTTACGTTGTTACGTTTTGGTCCTCTTGTTCAGACGCATAGAAAAATCTGTCACAGCTCCCCGTTGACCACATCTCACTTCCCCTCCTCCTTCCCGTCGTCGTCGTCGCTCCCCTCCTCCTTTCATTCTAAAATAAAGAAGAAAATGTCCTCTCACGGTCTCACCAAATATACACACATGCACTTGCTTACATGAGTTTGTTTTGTCATCTGGATGCAGGTAAGAGATAAGAAAACAGAGTGACTCCAGGAAAAATAAGGTTCAGAGAAAGATTGTTCAGAGATGAAGAGCAACAGCATCCTGCGCCAAGAACCGTGTGAGGATCAGCTGCTCTACATCAGCAGCCAGGAGGCGTCCAACTCCTCCTCCTGCCCGCCGGTCACCCTCGACCTGTCGCTCACCGTCGTCGCCGCAGCCGCAACCACCACGGGTCGAGCACCAGCGACAGCAACGGCGGCACGCAGGCCGTGGCGGCCGCCCGCGAACCGGCACGTGTATTCACGTGCAACTACTGAAAGAGGAAGTTCTTCAGCTCGCAGGCGCTGGGCGGGCACCGGACGCGCACCGGCGGGAGCGCACGCTGGCCCGGCGCGCGGTGCGCCGGCTTGACGCGTACCCCTACGGCTACGCCGACGTGTCCTCGCTGCCGCTCTACGGTTCCCACGACCTGTACCCCATCGGCATCCAGGCGCACGCGTCGGCGCACCACCCGGGCGTGGCCGTGCCGGCGCCGTCGGAGCGGCAGCAGCAGCAGGACCAGGCGCGGGCGCTGCTGGGCCCGATGCCGTTCCTCGTGGTCGCCGACGAGGAGACCAGCTCGGGTGGCCGGGAAGCTTCAGGCCACCACCAGGCGGCGGAGTACTCCCCGCTCTCCAGACTCCACCCGAGGTCCTACTTCGGTAGCAGCAGCGGCATCGCCGTGGTGCAAGCCGACGAGGAGCCTGACCTCACGCTTAGACTCTAGCCAGTCCGTACGACGCCGTGACGCCGTCGATCTCCTATATAGGTCGGTGTAGCTCGATCGTCAGGTTCTTGAGAATTTGCTAGCTCTGCTCCCGCTTGGTATCGATCAGATCATAATGGTGGTAGATGATTGGTATTGTTTTCATGCACGCGTAGTACGTCGGTACGTAGAAGTATTTTTGTACAGCTTTGGTGCTCTCCTGTGGTATTGGTAGTAACGTGTACCCTATAACTTTTTCCTGCGGTAACAAGATTCATGTGATAGCTGTGGTCAACGGGGAGCTGTGGCACGATTTTTCTCTGTCTGAACAATAGCGTAAAATGAAAGGGCCCTCGTCGCAAATCTTCTAGCGTGCCTGGGCCAGTCTCTCTGCCGACGTGGACTGCCACGTGTCGCGTTTTGGTTGGTTTTGTATGAATTTGCACGGTATGAACAAGTTGTTGTACCATTTGATCACACTTTGCAAGTTTTTGTATGAAAGTGCACCTAATGGACAAGTTTATGTATGAGTGGTGCAATTACCTCTAAATATTTATATGGTGTCTCATCAATAGGTGAGAGTTAATGGTGTCATTATATATAGTTACGAAAGTCTTCCTGTTGTGGCTGAAATAACAATAAGGGCAGATCAACGCCTAGCTTATGTTACCGTGATCTTTTATCGAACTTATTTTCCTTAGGTGCAGTAATTAATACAATTATGATGGAAAAATGGTTGTTATTTTGTATACATATAGTTTTTAAGAAATATTATTTGGGGTATACAAACAGAATAGTGTACGCAAGATTCATCATTCATATACTCTTTTATGTTTTGAAATTAGAATTCGAAATGTAGATTTCTTAGAGAACAAATGTGTGCTTGGATGGGATCTTGTACTAATTACAACATTTCAACACCATCGATAATTATAAACATATGGCAATTGTGATATTCATTAGGCTTCCATGCGGGGGCGGAGCTAGAAAAAAATTACCGTGGTGCACAACATTTACATCGACTTAACGATATATGTAACAGAACCAAAAATTGCCTAATAGGGTTGTATTTAACATGTCATTTCAATGTAAAATTCAACCAAATAGAGGGTACACCACACACTAATAAATAAGGACGATCAATTTTTTGACGAAATGAATAAACTAATGATGACGCTACTTACAAAAAATAGTCGATACTAGCAAAAAACAGCATTAGATATCATATCCTTCATAATCTATAAATTAAAAATGTGAATGCAAGTTACCCACTGAAATAAAGTGACCACATATAATTATTTTAAGTTAAAGATGTTACCTTTTTAATTTTAACAGTCTCTTATGTTCATGAATAATTCAACCACTTACTTATTGGTGATTTTCTCATTTCTAATTAGTGGATCATACTGAATCTTCTATTTCCAATCAATATCGACCGGATCTGCGGCGGCGCTTTCTGAATATACCTGTACATGTACTTGCATTTAAAAAAAAAGTAATTGAGCAAACTGAATTATTCATTCGCGTCAAGTTTGTGCGTGAACATAGAGGGGGTTGTATTTTTTGGATCAGAGAGTTAGGGCTACTAATTCCGGTACCTTGGCTGGACGGAATTGGCGGGTGATTGTCCGGCCGTGGTGATCTCGCCGTGAAGCCGCGTCTGTGCATGCGTGATTTTCTGATCGGTTCGATCGATTTCTCTCTGGCGCCACGTAGCACTCTGGCCTCCCGTATGGCTGGTCCAGACAGCTCATAGCTGCGATTAATACCAACTGGGCATTGATGCCCGTATCCCCATAAGACATACGGCCTGCTCTACCCAATTACTCAAAAGGCCACCATGTTCGAACAAGGTTGCAAGCCAATTTGGCTGGACCCTGGTGCACCTCATCTGTAATAACTTGGTGCACCGTGGACATATAGGAGTCGATCGCTGCTAAGAAAACATTATGACCCTGGTGCCTGTGCACTAGGGAAGCTGTACGTAGCTCCGCCCCTGCTTCCATGTCAGACCTATATTAACCCTAGGTCATACTTAGCCTCTCATCACAACTCCTCTTCATTCCTTTTGTCACTTCGTATGCACCGCCATCGTATATTTCATGATCGTTGTTGGTTCTAGGTATGCATCCTATGTGACCCCTAATTTGTGGCATGTATTTCTTGAATATTACTGTTTTAAAATATTTACCAATATAATGTATTGGTGGTGATACTTATGAATATGAATTACTTAGGGTCTACAAATAAGACTAAAAAGTTCAACAAATCGACAACCGGAAGCCTGCTAGTTTTATAGGAATTTTTGATATCTCTCTTTATTTCAAATTTTACTATGATTTTCATGCAATAATTAACTTGAGAAAAACCTTCTTAATTTTTTTGTTCGCTATTTAATCAATGTGATGTGCCCATATGGTTTAGATGCTTAATGTTAACAAAATAGACAATCGGGGCCCATGCTTTTCTAAGTAAACTAAAAGTCGTGAAAATTGTGTGTTTCTTATGTTGGTGTGGAACTTTCAAATTTCGTATCATGGTACTGAGATGTGCAGCCTTGAGAAGATTGTTTTTGATGAGTTCGTTTCAGACCATTCATATACTCTTGTATGTTTTAAACTCAAAATTAGAAATGTAGATGTCTTAAACTGTGTGGTTGGATGGCTAGAGAGGTGTCTCACTAAAGTAGATTATATTTTGAATGGAAAATGACATTGCTGTCGATAGTGTGTGTGTGTGTGATCACTTGAGTTCACAGCCAAAATAACTTTCTGCAGTGGAGTGCTCCATTGCAGACTTGGTGCTCCCTAGATTTATTGATCTCACTATTTCAAACTACCAAAAAAAAGTTTTAATTTGTTGAAAAAATCATGCATGTTCGCAACAATATATCCTACAAGCGTGAAAAATCTCAATGCAAATACTTTACGTTTTGAACTACACAAAAAGACAAATGTACATATCTGAATATAGTTTCGGATTTCCAACTTTTTATGTATCCCATAATATAAATAATTTTGCATTGGAATTGTGCACACTTATAACATATACTATTGAGAATATGCACGTTTTTAAAAGTTTTTTAAACTTTTAAATATATTTTCCCGAAATAACTTTCTGCAGTCTGTACCCCTATTTGTATGTCGATATCACACTCTCTGGTCACAAAAAATCATGAAGTAGTTAACTGATGCACACACACATTACACATATAACTGATACATGTACCATCACGATCTAGCTACAGAAGTAGTTTTTTCCTATTTTGTTACGTGCACGACCCCGTATTGGATGGACAGAAGATTCCTTTTTTTAACGTGAATCAGCAATTTTAGTTTGGAGAAGTACATGATAGGCCCAGCTTTTTTTTTTTCAGCAGAAACGGTATGCCCTCCCTTGCTTTTCACGATTGATCAGTTAGAATTCTCAAAAAAAAAAGAGTCCAAGTTAGATTGAACACACAACAAAGTCCAATCAGCTTCTTTTTTCTTGAAAAGTTCATGAAAGTTGTGCGTGCAGTGCCGTGCACTATGCTGGCACGTACTGTACATGCGTGTATGCACAAATATGTGGTGTAACGTTTCACGTATTAAATCTGAACTGTATTTTTTTATAGATCCACATCTTATATGTTGGGTAGATCTGGACTGAACGTGTCAAACTGGATTAGTTAGTTATGTAACAACAAAACTCTTGTTAAATCTTAGCCACATATTTTAAATCTAACTATTAAAATTAATTTAGATGATGTGGCTTAACGTGGTGTCTCGAAAAACTCCCTCATTTTTCTTTTAGTATATAATAGATAGGGGTCGCCCCCGTTCCATTTTCATGATACAGAGCGCCAGGGCACTCAATGTCAGATTTTCAGCATCCAGGCCTTATTGCGTACAAGGTCCAGGCAACACAGCCAGAGCAAAATGACAGGATTTATCGGAACGCAACACCAAACTCTGAAACCAAACCTACACTAAACAGCTATAACTTCAGTCACGGCGACACCGCCCAGTTGGTGTAGAGCGCCAGTTTGCGACGACGCTCAGCATCCGCCAGGAGGGGGGATTCGATTATTTTCCCTCAGGAAGCACCTCAAACCGTGCTTTTTCGAGTGTGAAGGAAATGGAGCTGCTTCGGTAAAAGTCAAATCGCACAGCTAACCCATTTATTTCGTTTGCCCTTCTTATTTTCGTGGAAAGCAGCTAAAAGGCCAAACAAACACATACTTAAATGCACGAGTGATGTCCTCTCTCAGAACATTTATTTCTTAGTTTTACCTTGCAACATGTGTTTTTCTTTTTCCTGACTCGTGTGCCAGACTAGTATTATTTTCTCTGTCTCGATATGGCATGCAAGCTCCTGAATGGTTTTGGGAAAGAAATGTTGGTATTTTCTCTGTTTATCTCCCAAATGGCACGACAACAAAGAAGCTTGTGGGAACTTAATCAGTTTATAAGAGCATTTCGATATACAGTTATGAAGTTTTACTTATCTCGTTTTCATTGTCCAATGGTAGGTACCTTGTCGCAATTCATGATGTATGGAAAGAAGCAGACTGGGATGTCATCAGGAATGCTTTTCCTGAGAATGGCCTAGGCAGTCGGATAATGATTACAACACAGCTCAGAAGCGTAGCTCAGTTTTGTTGCTCCCATTTTGCTGGTGGGATAGTGCACGAGGTTGAACCTTTGGGTGCGCTTGACTCAAAAAGGCTTCTTTTCAAGAAAGCTTTTGGCTCGGAAGTTAGTTGCACAACCGAAAATTTAAAGCAAGTGTGTGACGAAATTTTGAGATGTGAAGGTATACCATTGTTCATTATTGGTATGGCTGGCTGGTTGCATGAACAACTTAAGATCAAGGCGCAGGGTTCCAACAAAAAATCAGAAACAAAAAATAAAGGGGAATTGCATCACATCTCTACCAACTATAGCATGGAAACGGTCCCAAAACTGCTAAAGCAGTTTGAACAGGCACTGGCTACTATATATGATGATCTTCCCTACGATCTGAAGGTGATGTTGATGTATATGAGCGTCTTTAGTGAAGGTTATATGTTTGACAAGGCTACTTTAATCAGTAAATTGATCGACCAAGGGATGATCAATTGTTATTTCAGTGAAGGAATAACAGAAGAAATAGCACACGATTTTTTGAGCAAGATCATAAACAGGAACGTCGTCACCAGAGTAGCAGCAAGCAGCGGGCACAATCTTCAAGTGGAGGAGGCCTACCACTGGCATGTCAGCTATTTCATGCTACAGTTCCTTGCCTCCAAATCAGCTCAGTTTCTTGCCTCCGAATCAGCATATGACCACGGATTTGTTTGTACCCTCGACTCCCTAGGAGTAGAAGGAGGCAAGACTGAATTCCGGCGGCTATCCCTCCATCAGCCTCATCCGGAGCTCCTCACATTGCTACATAGAATGGATTTGCCTCTCACCCGTCTACTATCGGTTTCAGATGAAGTGAGCCCAATCCCTCTTGATGAGTTTAGCCATTTGGTGGTGTTGGACCTTGAAGGCTGGCAGTGCTTCAAGGATAGCGACATGCTGTTGGTGTGCAAACTGTACTTGGTTCAGTACCTGAGCCTCAGAAATGTCACGGGTGTCAGAAAGCTCCCGCCGGAGATCAAGGAGCTACGACACCTTTTGTCTCTGGACATAAGCCAAACGAGCATATGTGAACTCCCATTACAACTGTGTGAGCTAGAAAAGTTACAAAAACTGGATCTAAGAAGCACAAAAGTAAGGCAGCTACCACAGCAGTTTTGGAAGCTCGAATGGTTGAACTGTCTGGTGGTTGGTGGAGATGGAGTTTCTGGCAACGAAACAGTAATAACAGATTTATCAGAAGAGATCATCAAACGTCTCAAATACCTAACGATACTAACTGTTCTTGATTTAACCCGATGGTCTCCCAGCCGTGTTGATGCTCTCTATTTTTTGGCTTATCTAGAAGAGATTGCCATAACATGTTCTTTTCACCAGTGCACCGACGGAAGATTCCAGAAAGCTCTAAGCTTATCCACACTAAACTGGACAAAACTCGAGTCTCTGACAATTCACTGTGGACTCGGTTGTCGCATGGACTTTCCAGATTTTCCACCTGTGGATTCCAGTAGATATGTTCGTTTTCGGAAATTTAAGATGGTAGATGGAAGATTTGCCAGCGTTCCCAAATGGTTCAGTGGGCTCTGGTATCTTACTTTCATACAAATGACGGTCTGCGCGCTACTGCCAGGTGATCTTGGTATCCTCGGAACTTTGCCATACCTGGAGTGCCTTGTGTTAGGACTGGACTTTATCCCAGAAGCAGAGCTTGTAATTGGGGCTCAACAGCATTTCGATGGTCAACACTGTGAATATGTGTCGTTCTGTGGGCTTCGAAAATTGTCCGTCAGCGGCCGTGTTCCATGGCTTACTTTTACCCAAGGAGCTATGCCAGCGCTCACACTTCTTGAACTGAAAATCGCTGGGAGCCCAGCTAGTCAGAAGAGCATTCCTTCAGGTATCACCAACCTCAGGCGCCTCTCAGATGTAGAAATCCGTTTCCACAAAAATTACGTCAACACCCTCAATGTCAAGATGACGGTCGAGGCAGTGAAAACTGAAATCGCCGAGCATCGTATGCCGATCAACCTCTTCATCAACGACATTGAAGACCAGGCGGAGGATTTCCAGGCAGCTGAAGAGGGTCTACCGAGAGCAAGCGACCGTCAGAGTGAGATTCAGAATGAAGATAGCAGCATCGGAGACCAGGAGGGGGATGTTCAGGCTGTTGAAGCGGGTCCAGCGAGTGAGATTGAAGAGGAAGAGTGACACCATCCGAGTACCTTGACAGGTAAACATATTCGCACATAGAGCTACCTGCTACTACTATGCAGCCTCTAGTTAACAGCAGATTCTTGACACACGTTTCATACTTGATGTACATCACTGCTTCAGCGCATTCCCTGTGCTACCCGTAGATGAGATCAAATGGCGAGCTACACCATCGATCAGCTCTGAAGTGTGTGTTGCCAAAAAGTACATCGCTCATGTCGCCCGCTCGCGCTGCTTTCCATGGAGGTGATGGTCTTTCATTCCCGGTCAAATAATTTGTGATCTTTTTGTTATGCCTTGTTTGTATGTTGATTTTTAAGACTGAAATGTGATGTGATTCTTCCGTCTGGTCGAGCGCCAGAACAATGTGTTGCCATTTGTAAGGCTGACAAATGCTGTATTATTTGGTCATACCGAATCAGTTTGGTGTGTTTGTTATTTGTAATAATTGCTATTTGTAACACGATACGGCTGGATGTTGGATGTTTTACTCATCGTGAACTTGCTATATTTCGCTACCAGACTACCAGTGATGGGTTGGGTTGAGGTGGTGTATTTCTTACATCAGGTAGAACTGTTGTAAATTATGAAACGTTTTATCGTGTTGGTAGAACTTTTTCTAAAAAATAAGTGTCTTCATTGCACGGATCATAAGGTTATATAATTTTGTTGCATAAAAATGCCTATATAAACAAGCTGTGTGTACCTGCACCCGCTGATGTTGACTGTTCTATGTAACTAGTGACGAAATATTTCAAAAAATGAATACTGTCAAGATTTGAATCTCAGCAGATAAAATACGCGCTGTGTATATTTAGACAGAGGGAGCCGTACACTTTTACCTTTCTCATCTATCTAGAAAATAATCGTTAATCCTCTTTCAAAATAAAATCGTAATAGTTACATTTGGAATTGCTAATTTTCAGGCGGCGCCTGAAAATAAACTAAGGCCTGGTCGCCTATCTAAATATTAGATTTGCATCGCGGTTCGTGTGATCTATGAGTTGGGACTGAGATTTTTTTAGTTACACATAGGTTGCAACTCTCTAGTCATTAGATTTGCATCGCAATTAATATGTAATACGTGAGTTGTAAGTGAGTTGAAACTAAACTTTTGAGTTGAGTGGGTTGCAACTGAGATTTTAAGTTACAAGTGGGTTGCAACTATTTTTTCAGTTACATATGAGTTGCAATTCATTAAACATTAGATCTGCATCGCGATTCGTGTGATATGTGAGTTAAAGATTATTTGATCCTTTGATTCAAGGAACATCATAGGATTTTTTTGAAGGATTTGATCCTATAGTAACTTTTTCTTGCGTTGGCTGTTTGATTTATAGAATTGGTTGCTATAGGAAATTTTCGGATATGAATCATTGTACTACATCCCGAAAAAATGTACCATTCGTCTCCAACCTAGTTTTACAACTCATTTGCCTTTCCTGTGCCATCTAACACTCGCACGTTCAAATTTCTATGGTTTGCAAGTCCTATATAAGATTTAAGTGAGCATGCCACTTCCACGCCAAAAAGAAAAGTGAGCATGTCACGCCTTTTACTATGCTTTGAAATTTCCATAATTCAAATCTTAGTCGCCTTATATTCGTTTGATCCCATGATAGAATTACCGTCAAATTTATATGTTTTGTTTTCACACGTTTGTGTCCCGATACGGACGCCGAATCAACGGCCACCGGCCACAGCGATGCCACCTTCACGGAGACGTGGACACGCTGCGACGCTGCCGCCCACGTGTCGTCCCTCTGGCCTCGCTTGACGCGGGACCCACGCCAAGCAGCACGCTGCCACCTCACCTCCTCGCTTCGCCCGACGCGACCAGAACGTACTAGGACCCGTGCCGAGCGGCGAGCCGGCGAGCCAGCCACAGCCACCGCCTCCGCTTCCCCACTCAGTCTCTCGCGGCGCGCGCGGTAACTTCCCCTCCCCTATCCACCCCGGCTGCAGATCGATCCCTCGCCGCCGAGCACGCGCAACGTGCGCCATGGTGTCGTCCTCCTCCGCGACGTCCGCCGGCGACTGCCCGCCGAGCGACGCGAGCGGGGGCCTTCCGCCGCCGCAGGCGCACGCGGAGTGGGCCGCCTCGATGCAGGCGTACTACGCCGCCGCGGCCGGACACCCGTACGTGGCGTGGCCGGCGCCGCAGCAGCAGGTACGTACGCGACAGACGCTCTCCTCTCTGAGCTGCCCCGGCTTCGGTGGTGGGGCTTTGATTTCTGATTTCCCTTTTCTCTTTCTTTTCGCGGCGGGACGCAGCAGCACGGCCTGATGACGGCGGGGACAGGGGCTGCGTACGGCGCGCCGGTGCCGTTCCCCCTGTACCACCACCCCGCGGCGGCCTACTACGCGCACGCGTCCATGGCCGCGGTGAATGCCCAGTCCCTCCCTCTCTCTTATACTTCCCGGCAATACTCGGGTTGGATGTCGCTTGCGGTGGTTGTGAAATTGTTTGCTGCGTTCAAGTCTATGCAGGGAGCGCCTCACATGGCCGGCGAGGCGGCCTCGGCGGCGACGAAAGGGAAGAGGAAGACAGCCACACGACGTGCCCCTTCCGGCGAGGGCGCTTCCAGTTCTGGGAGGTAACGATCGATTTGGTGTTGTGCTGCTCGTTGCTCTGTTTGGCTGGCCGGGTGGATTGAGCTGAAATGTACTGCACAGTGGCGATGCCGGGAGCCAGGGGTCGTCGGAGGAGGGAGCTGCTGCCGGTGACGATCAGAAGGTGCCTCCTTGATCGTTGGGCCTTGCCTGAAATGAATCATGTCTTATTATGATTGTTTTGGATGATTCATATGTGCCTCTGTAATTTGACCAGGGCTCGTCATCCACAAAGAGGAGAAAGTCAGGCGCTGCAGATACAGAAGGTGCGTTGTCATACATCATAGTTTTCACCTATGCAAAGAATAATGTGTGAGCTTCAAGAAGGTTGCGTTTTCATAGATCATAATTTTCACTTTTTCAGGTGAGCCATCTCAGGCTGCCACGATGCAGAGTCCGGTAACCGAGCCGGCCTTAGTAGACAAGGGGAGGTCTGCATCAAAGCTTTCAGCTTCGGCGGCGGCGGCACTCCCAAATGCAGCACCGACCTTGAATGTTGGGATGGATCCCCGGAGCACTTCTCCATCTGTAGTGACACCATCAGGCCAGGGGGAGGTGAATGCTGCGGCTTCTTCCCAGAGTAACGGCTCTTTGTCTCTCATGGTATGATCTTCCTATGCAGAATCAGATATGGCGTGTAATTGCTGTTAATTGTTTTCGAGACCCTGATAGTGGCCATGGATGACCAGTAGTTCTCATCTTTCTATTGAGCAAATGTGAATATGTATGTACTCACGATTCAATTCTGCTCCAGTCATCTTCTATTGAAGTTAGTGGCATATAGCGTGTTAGTAGGAATTGTATCTTATTTTCTTATGGCAACCATTCCCTCGGTGAGCAATCAATCTATAATATCACCAAAGCAACGTCTAGGTCAGAAATTTGCTTGTGCATATCATAATTGGTTATTTCATATGAATCTATAGTTACATTTTTGGTCACCCATGACCAGCCGGATGCCTGGGCTATCCATGTTTTTTGTAGGATGAACGTGAACTGAAGAGGGAGAGAAGGAAACAATCCAACAGAGACTCTGCGAGGAGATCAAGATTACGCAAACAGGTACTAATAAGAAAATGAATAATTTCATGTGGGATGTGGAGGGAATGACAATGTTCTCTACTCTTATATATTTCCTGGTGAGCTCATGAATGCTTGTACAAGTAAACTTGGTAGATGATAAAATGTGTGTGGCACTACAAACAGAGAAATGATGGGCATAAAATGGACAATCACATTCAAATAAAAATAAAATGTACTTTCAACTTCAGTATTTGATACGGACGTTTCACTATTAAGTTAGGCCTCACGAGGTTTCTCCACATGAGAATGCTCCAGATATGGCTATGCTGACCATAAGATCACAAAGTGTGACTATCGGCCCAATGGCCTGGTCATTTTGGAAAGACTCTTGAGTGTTTTATCTATTTTCCCCCTAACTCGTAGTACTCCCAGTTATTTTCTGTTGTTCCATATAAACGTATGCAATCTCAGAAAGTCTTGGCCAACAGAGATCATCTCAGGCATCCAAAGTTGTGAGTAGTCAATATGTTTTACTGCTGCTTGAGCAATGCTGCCTAATATACTTGACTCCTTTTAACGGAATAATATACTTGACTTGATTAAAATCCTAGAATCTAGCATAATGTAATCCAGCATATCGATGATTACATGTGTAATCATTGATCCGAAGCTGAAACATATCCAGTTTGGGCAAGTAGGACAAGAATGTAAACGAGGTAACATGGGGCATGTAAGACAATAATGTAAACGAGGTAACATGGTATGTAACTGATGCAGTAGCTAGCATAATATAATCCAGTATATCAATGATTACCTGAAACATATCCAGTTTGAGCAAGCAAGACAAGAATGTATTCTATAGGCTGGCAAACGAAAATAACTTATGAATTGTCAATCACTCAAATGTTACAAATTTCACCGTGCTACTCATCAAAGATAGGTGAAGTTTGCATCCCCAAAGTGCTGATTTCTTGTGGAGCATACTGATTAATCTTGTATTGATTTCTGTACTAACCAGCAAGAATGCGAGGAGCTGGCCCAGAAGGCAAGTGACCTGACTACGTGCAACAACACGCTCAGATTAGAACTTGAGCAGCTTAAGAAGGACTGCAAAGCCATGGAGGAAGAAAATACACAACTAATGGTTCGGCATGCCCTCGTGGAGAAGTCATCTGTTTCGTTACCCAATCTTAATGCCTATTCTAACCAATGGTTTCCTAATCCTAACCAATGCAGGAGGAAATGCGGAGGCACGATGATAGAATGTCGCAGTCAGAGGGTCGCGCTGTTTCAACTAGTCTGAGCATCCAGGTTAAAGGCCCCAAGACGCATCATGGCGGAAACGGCGAGCTTCATAAGGGCACAAACTAGTGACAGCAAGGGCTAGTGGTGGAATATCAACCCTGGAGTAGAAGTTGAGAAGATCAATGGAGGTGTTCTGCACCGGCCCTTCTGAAGCTCCTTTAGCATACCAGGCTGGGTTCTGTTCTTGGTTATGGCTAGTAGGTTTGTAATAGGAGTAGATATGTAAGAACTGATATCTAGGCTGTTTTGATGGTCTGTGTTGGGCTGGTGATATTGTGCAATACCATGCCATACTTTTTCAGCATATTACAAGCTCATATTGGGGAGGTGAGTGATAGCCAATGATTCCGCTGTTAAGTCAAGAACATTGCCAAGGCCATTGAAAGAAAAAGCGTTTTATGACATTATTCTGAACACCTGATTGTACAAAAGGCACAGCAACCGCCTGAAATCCCCCATGTAAACATTGAATTTACACTTGGAAGCATCATATATATCAGTCTGATCTAAAAGAGGAACGTCCTAAAGGCAAAGATACGAGACAACAAACCCTACAACAGAACTGGTGAGATCCTTTTCGTCCAGGAGGAAGAGAAGACCATCAGTGGTTTCCAAGAAATACCTCTTGCTTATGGCGCTAAATGAATACAACAATAGGCATGGTTTTTCACCACGATCCTCAGACAAAATGCAGCCTCAAGACTCGCAATCTGGTGTCAGGAGACCCCTAACATTTTGCAATAACCCGGAGCATCTACTCCCCGGTGCACAAGAGCTCCATCAGTTTGGGGCAGGCTATTTACATTACATCAGGAAAACGAAAGGGATTGCGTCACACGCTCGTCACGTACGACACCACGACCGTGATGTCGTCGAGCTTCCCACCGTAGAACCTGTACCCAGCCTCCTGCGCGGCAGCTGCAAAGGGTGACTGCCTGTGCTTGTCCAGCGCTCGTACCCGGGCAAGGGCAGCAATTTTCTGTGCCGTGGCTTGAGCCCCGAGCCCACCCCTGAGAGCCTCCACGATGACCGCTTTAATTTCATTGTTGTACAGGTTGTCGAAGAGCCCATCGGTGCCCGCAACAATAACATCACCATGAGCGACCGGATAATGAAATACCTACAAATTAATATTATGTATCAGAGTTATCCAAACAATCATTCAAATCTAGGAGAACAACTAAAAGTCAGGATGTACTCACATCGGCAGAACTAGGAAGATCACTGCCACCTCCACTCTCGAGCTGATAGGTAAAATTGAAATCATGCTGCTGCGAAGGTGATTTGAGAACAGTGTGGCCATCTCTAATTACTATGAAGCCACTGTCCCCGAGATTTACAGCATGAAGACCCTGCGAGTTTGAATAGTGTGATAACTATCAGTAAACTAGCAAAATAAAGGACTGAATTAAATGTAACCAGGAACTTCTACTTCTGTTGAATGAAAGTACTCATACATAACCAAACAGATTGATACCACATTTATCAATACAGACATACAGTAAGTATGATACCCGTGGATGAGATTACCCAGCGCATCATAGCATAAGTAGCACCAAAATGTGCTGTTTCAGCTTCCTCGTTTTACCACAATAATTAATCCCCTTTTCCAGAACAGCGTGGGTATGGTACAGAAAAAGAACAACACGGTGACATTTTTTGTTTATTCTACTAAGCAAGATAATAAATTAGCAAATGGAAGGACTACACTAAAAAACGAACAAAGGTCAGAAAATATGGCTGACCTGCTCTTTAAGAGTGATGATGCAAGCAGTTGATGATCCCCTTGCTTTGGTACTTGTAAAAGCCTTTTCCAAAACTCTTGACGGGTCAATTGCACCTTCCGGTTCATCCTTGATAGCAACCATTGATTTACTCATTAGCTCCTTTGCATATAGTCCAGCATCAACACCGTGATCTGCCCAACCACCAACGCCATCTGCCACACCAATCGCCTGTTCATCAACGCAAATAAAATGACCATCCTCGCCACCAGTCGCCTCCTTAGCAGGGTGAGGCAGGTAACAGGAACCTGAGAGCAGCTTCAGTTTCTGAGGAGCAGGTGACTTTCTGTAGAGGAAAATACCAGTCAACCCACAACAAATCGCAAGAAAACAGTGGAACAATTCCTACCAGATGAATACAACAGAACTGTAAATGCTCCTTATATGACACTAGAAAGTAGAAACAACATAACAGGATAGGCAATTCAAAAAATATGCAATGAGCTCGTGTGCAATAAATTTGCTGAGACTAGTTGGTTTCAGTCCAATTTTTAGATGTAGTTCAATTTACTACCCTGGACCTTCATTTGAATTATCAGACACAATACCATAATGAAGACATGATTGACAAATGACAACAACATCACTAGCAGAATTGCAAGGAAACATCAAATACTAACAAAATTACCACATTAGTTTCATCTCCAACATACCTTTTCTTAACGAGTAAATGCTTATCTGCATTTTGGCACTTGCATATATATACAATAGTAAGCATGCAACACAACAGTACGGGTGACTAATGGTAGTATCCATGTCTCGTACGGAGACCTATCCTATAAGAAATGATATTCAACGGAATCAATCAACATTTAGCAACCAGCCCTACATATTAAGACTCTTGAGGCATTCCTCATGGGTTAAATACACATACCAGTACTTTTAAACACATTATGGAGCAACAAACACAAAAGTGCATTAAGTTCTATGGAAGTTATACATGTATGTCCTTATCTGTTTAAAATCAATTCAATGGCATTCCAGAGGAAAAAGTCACTTGCAATCTATAATGGCATATGCAACAGGAATCAGGATACATACTCATCAGAGGCAACGGCGGAGTTATCCATCGTCAGTTGACGCTCTGTAGCTCCGGCAGAGTACGGTGCCACACAAGACGTGCTGAAGTCCCGAGCCCACGGCTCGACCGAGAAGCTCAGCTTCCTGCCCGGCCCAGCCGCACTGGTCCAGAACGTCCTACTCGACGCCAACTGCTCGCGGCATTTCAAGCTCGCCCCAACCTTCTTATAGTACTCCACTCCTCTATACTTAAAGGAGACGTCCGGCCTCGCGGCGGCGCTCCCGGCCGACCCCATGGCGACGATACGGGAGGTGTGGTTGCCTAGGGACGAGTCCTTCTCCAGCTGCCGCTTGGCGGCGCCCAGCTCCGCTCGCCCAAACGCGTAGCCGCAGGCGGCCATGATGATGCCCCGCTGCAGCAGGGTCTGGCCCGTGCCGCCGTGGGCGCGCACGGCGCGGGGCGTCCGGTGGATGGCTGCGGCGACGAAGGCGGGCGCGCGGCGGTCGGCGGTGTGCAGTAGGCGCGCCGGGTAGGCGGAGAGCATGAACCAGGTGTTCCCGAAGAGGAAGCTCCGGCCGCCGGGGAGCGGGGAGGAGGAGAGATGGGAGCTGCCGCCGCCGCCGGCTAGCATCTTAGGACCGAGGCCGAAGATCTCATCACCTCCAGCTGCTGCTGCCAGGGAAGAAAAAAAACCCTGAGCTTAGAACGCAATATTTCGGAAATCCTCCACGGCTGTAATCAAAATTAACAGCACGGAGAAGGGGGAAACCATTTGAAGAACGCAAGGTTCCAGCTCCCAAATTGAACGGATAATCTGCTTACCGGGAAGGCGACAGCGATGGCGGTAGGGAGAATTTCAGCTCCGGGAGCTGGAATCTCGAGCACGCGCCGCTCCTGCTTAGCCCGGGATTAGGGTTTGCTTGTCCGGGAGGGAAGAGGAGGCGAGAGGATAGGACGAGCCGACGAGGAGGAGGATGACAAGGTCGATTTGATTTGAACCCTAGAATTTTCTACGCGTGCTGCGAGAGCGGATGGTCAGAATGGGCCGCGGTTGACCAACGACAGGAACGTTGGCAACGAATGTCGGGCCATTGAAGCCCAGTCCGGCCTAGATATGCGTCATCGACCCAAAGTTACCGGCCTATTTACAAAACTAGATTCACACAGAAAAAAATAGTATTCAAACAGAATGCAGGACCAGGAGAACCACATCGCACTCAGAAACGACCAGCTGATGCTCAGAACACACATAAACACATTTATGTCGAACCTAATGTGATCTCTGTTTTTTAGTCGACGACTAGTCGATGAGTCGCAATACAAAGTCCGACTCGGCATCTCGACTCGACTCATTGGTTGAGTCGAGCGACTCAATCGACTAGTCTCGACTAGTCCATGTTTTTGAGTCGAACTCGACTCATGTGTTGTTTCTATCTGCCATTCATGTGGTGTTGAAGTGTTGAACTTATTTACTTTCATTTGGATATGGTTGCATGTAACTTAACGTTGGACCTGAACTGTTGTGTCTTAATTTCATTGTAGTACTTCTTTATTTGCTACCATATTTTTGATGTGTTTGATATTTGATCATTGGGCTGGACTGAGTGTTGAATTTCATTCTTAGTTTCCTACTTTTTATGCAAATCTGATTGTTTTTAGTGTTTGACTTGGACACTATATGGAGATGCCCAGGTTTGTATTTTAGACTATTAATAAGTATATAATTATATGCATGCATATAATATGGTAATTTCATGAGTCGAACATGAGTCTCGACTAGTCACGACTAGTCAAGAGTCGCTACCCCTAAACGACTCGTCGACTCAAAAACCATGAATGTGATACAGAACTCAATGTACATCTTTCCAAAGCACAGGCAGGTTACAAGAGGGAGCACACTACAAAGTAATGCCGTCGAAAAATGTGCTATGCTTTGTGATAAACAGTGTACATGGTAGCAATGGTCTCGCGCTGTAAGTTGGGCAAGGGAGGGCTGTAATCTCAGTTCCTTGCTCCTATCTTGGAGAACTTCCTCGAAAGTTTGAACGCCGAGAACTGGTGCACGGCTTGGCTCTCCGTGATGATGCCGAAGCTTTCGGGGCGGCTGGGCTCTTGCTTATTGGTATCGACGGATGATCTACGAAGGAGCTCGAACAGAGAAGCACCTGAACTCGAGGAGCCGCCCTCTGAGCTTGTGCCTGTCGCGGCTGGTTTTGGTTGTGAACTGCTGAACTTTGCTTTCTTGGGCTGGCTAGAATTCGTCTTATCCTGTAAAGTGGATGGCGAAGTACTCATGAGAATGTTTTTCAGCAGGGAATGAATGAACGACTCGGTGCTCAGAGCACGTTGAAATTTATGATGACAGGTAGTCAGGCTTCTGTTCAACTTACCATGTCTGATGTACTCTCGGAGGCTGCTAAGCAGCTCTTGCTGTTGCTATTGCTGTCGTCACGACCAAAAACATAGGTTTTGTAGACTGATCTGTGCGAAGATGAAATTGGACCACTAGTTGTTCGACCAAGAAAAGACGACTGCAAAGAATATACAATACTGTCATGCAACAGCCAAACACAAGGGGAAATGGTCTATCAGAAATCTTGGCTGCTCGCAATAGAAGAGTACTATGAATCATGAAATGGTCCATAACAGAACAAAGGCATTGGAAGAGTACATGAAAGCACCTGTACAACCTAAATTAACAAATAATGACAAAAATAACTAGCAAAAAGAATGCAAGATTCAATTTAAGTCCAAATTTTACTATGTATGGTATGGAGAATAATGTTTTGCATATTAAGTAATTTCGTGTTGAAAACTTTCAGCTAATCAACATAAATTTGTGAAGTATGATAGCAAACAGAAATAGGTGTCAGTCATCATCACCTTTGAAGATGAGTTGCTGTTGCTTCCGACCATAAGCATTTCAAGATTTGCTGAAAACATTAGAAAAACAAGAAGTCAGTAGGTCAATCATTTTTGCATTTCAACGTAGGCATGGATTAAAATTTTGGGAATCCTTACATGTAGTTTGCTTTCCCTTCCTCTTGGGTTCAGGAGCAATATTGAGCTTCTTTATTAGACTAAACATTTCCCTCGAACTGTCATCTTCCAATGGAGATATGAATGTACTATTATGAACCTAAATACAGAGAATATGCAGCACTTGTTATTTTAGTGAAGCACATAGGGTGAATAGAAGATATTGCACTACCACAGCAAGGGAGGAACTATCACTTTAAAAATGAAAATTTCAATCATTTATCAAGCATATCTGAAGACTTGGTATTCAGAAGTGTCAGCACTTACTTCTCGCTTTGAAATACGTTGACGGGCCAAATTCTCCTCTATCTCCTCATCATCGGAGTGCTCATAAGTGTCATTCTCATCTGTGTACAATTTGGCAATCATTTGTTTTGCTTTTTCAGAATTCTGTCGCACAACATTTGGAGTTAAATCATATGGCATTTCATTTTCTGATTCATCCTCACAGTCTTCGACATCATCTTCATCTTCGTCAAGTAAGTTTTTCTGCTCCTGGTGACCAAATTTTAATCTCTGAATGACATTGTTTGTTTCAGCAGCATCTTGTTGTTGAAGCCACTTTTGGTGGAGTGCATTGCGTTTCTCGTGATCTACTTCTTCTTCAAACCCAGCAGCTATCAGGGCAGTAAGTACTTCGTTTTCATCATCTCCATCCTCTTCTTCATTGTCCTTAAACCTCAGCATGTCATCGTCACTATCATCTTCTTCCTCAGCTTCAACGTCTAGAAAGTCTTTCAGGATAGCAACGTCTGGAAATGAATCACCTGCAAGAGCTCGTCGGGGTTGTTGATGGGTGTTTCCATCATTTTGCTGAGTGTCTGGGTAAATGTTCTCCTTGTCATTGTCTTCTTCATCTTCTGATGAACTGCGACAGATAGATAATACAAGACAACGTTTAGTAAGCAAATTTATAGCACATCAGTATATACAAGAAAAAGTAGGCACAAATTTAATGCAAATGCACAAGGACCTTTCTTGTGTACCAGAAAATTTTGTATTAAGTAAAATAGTCAGTGAGAAACAATCGCACACTTCATGGCTACAGTAAGTATGTGAAACTGGTTTACATTGGCAATATAATTAATTAAGGTTACAAGACGCTGTTATTTAGCGATTCACCTGTCATGAAGGCTACAAGAAGAAACAATATGCTGTGCTGCAGCCAAAACATGTTTCATGCACAGTATATAGTAATAATTAATTATCATGTAAATAATGAAGTTCTTATAGAGTCAAAAGCTGGCATTTAGATTTGTACAGAAGATAATTAGGTTACTGAATGCTATAAGGTGGAAAGCAAGCATGCACTGAAGAGGGTGCAATATGCTCACCTATCATCTGTACTCTTGGTAAGGCTTGAAGAAGGGGGCAATTGAGCTTCATCTACCGGATCGGTGTTGGAGTTATCACTTGGTTGGGCATTGTCTTCACGATTATCTTCAGAATTATCAACAAGTTCCTGGTAGAACCAATAGTGCAACAAGCAAATCATTACACAAAATTTATGATTGAGGTCTTCAACTTTGTAATCAGAGTGCATTATCTGTCCAGTAATCATTTATCTACTTTATGAGACCATTGAGTTTACATAATCTTTCGTTCTTGCAACACAAATATATTTGTTGCCAGTATGGATCAAACCGATGTTTTCAGTGACATAGCGAAACTTCAGTAGAGACGGAAACTTCAACGCAAATAAAACAAAAGAGGCATACTGGTTATGGTAGAGCAACTACATTTCATATTATGTTGCAAAATAGCGGCTGCAGATGACTAAACAGTTGGAGAAGGGGCACTGACCTTGTCTGGAGCTTTGCTACCACAGCTATTAAGATCCTTCTTGCAAGTCAAAGCGTCCTGCAAACACGCCCCAGCATCAGTACAGTACAACACCAAACAGAATTCTAGCCTCTTTTTTTAGATTAACAAACAGCATAGTAGTCAAGTGAAAGCAATGATCACCTCATCCTCATGGAGACTGACATGGTCATTCAGACCACCGACATTTGCTCCAACGTCATTGTCAGCATCATCCTACAATGATACACAGCCTTTTAGTTTAATAGACACTACACTGAGCTCAACCAAGCTGCCTATAAAGACTCACAGTCTTCAAATCCTTGTCATCTGAGCCCACTTCCTTGACCTCGGGCACACATGGATGTTCCACGGGGTCACTGTCAGGCTCTGTAGAGGCATCATCAGTTTCTTCTTCTTCCTCCTCTTCAGTAGGAGTGTTTGACCTGCAAAACATAGTGAATGGAATGACATAAGCTGAGAGCTATGTTCTGTGCATAAGCTCGAAAAAGCAACCAGACAACTGACATTTTAAGGATCTCCAGCT
The DNA here is from genome assembly GCA_947311845.1 of Poa pratensis. Classification (NCBI taxonomy): domain Eukaryota; kingdom Viridiplantae; phylum Streptophyta; class Magnoliopsida; order Poales; family Poaceae; genus Poa; species Poa pratensis. Next base: position 15,846,562 of record CAMZMU010000048.1, read on the forward strand.
TCCGAAGTCGGATCTTCTCTAGGACTGACGAGATGGGTTTGTACACTGGCTCGGCGATTGGCTTAAATGACGCCTTCCTTGTCTCTACAGGGAACCAAAATAACAAAGAATAGTTAGATAACACACAAAATCTCACACATCCTGAATTCCTGATTCCAACGATACATATACAGGCTGAGCATCTATACTATACCTCGAAGCAGCCTCTGCGACTCGGCGTGGATCGACTCGAGCTGCACCCGCCTCTCCTGCACAAATCCACCCAACAGCACCCATCAACAAAAGCTACCGAACATCCGATAGAACGATTGGCAATCATGTGAACCGAAGCAGAGGAAATGAAATTATGGAAAAACACTACCTTCTCGGCCCGCTTCTTCGATCCGGCCGTCTCCTTGGGCTCCTTCTTCCTCCGCTTTCCCCCTTCCACGCCGTCCTCCTTCTTCCTCCTCTTGCTCCTCTTCCCCGTCACGACCGCCTCCGGCTCCGCGGCCATTTCGCCATCGCCGCCGCCTTCTTCCCCCTCGTCCATGTCGAGCCGCTTCTTGGCGGACTTTTCCCTCCGCAGCTCCTCGATGAGCCCTCCTCCCCCGAGCAGATCCTCCTCCTCGTCGTCGTCGCCGTCCACTCCCGTCGGCAAGCCCAGCGGGTCCCACCCCGCGAGGCCGGCGGACTCCGAGAAGAGCGGGTCGAGCCCGTCATCCTCCTCCTCGTCCTCCGCGGTGTCGGGCGGCGGCAGCGGCGAGGAGATGGGGGCGGGAGGCGAGGACTGCGCCGGGGCAACGGCGTCAGCATGTGCCGGCGCCTGCGGCGGCGGGGGAGAGGGGTTTGTAGAAGGAGGAGGAAGAGAAGACCCTAGATGCGGGGCCACGGTTTCCTTGTCTGACGGCGACAGCGGCGGAGAGGGGTTGGGAGGAGGAGCGGGAGAGCCTAGGGCCGGCGCTAGGGTTTCCTCCTCCGGCGCCGGGGGCGAGGACGGTAAAGGCGGGGCCATGGTGGTTTGGGAGGATTTCTTGAGGCGCTTGAGGCGGCGAGGAGGGGAGGCGGCGGCCGGGGAGGTGGGAAGGGCGAGGAGGTCCACCTCGTCGAAGGGCTCCGTGTCCATGGCGCCGCCTGCCTGCCTGCCTAGGGATCTCCGCTTCGGCGAAGTGGCGGAGGGAGGGGGCTGGGATGGGATTGGAACGGCGGGTGGACGGATCTCCGAGATGGAGAGAGGGGAAACCGTAAGAAGAAGGCGCGCGGCGGGAGAATTCGAGTTTTTTTGCTCGGTTTCGCGCTAGTTTTTTTCCCGTGGCCGCGCCACTGCGAGCGAGAAAGTGGGGGAGCGAGTGAGCGCTACTACTGACGTTCTTCTTTCAGGCAAGGGCAGTTTGGCCCACAAGGCCAATCTCAATATATCCCCCTCCCTCCCTTGCGATGGGTTATGACAATTTGCCCCCTTGATGAATGCTGTTCTAAAATAATGTGGGGAATGTTTCGAACAAAAACATATTACCCCTATATATAAAGGCTGCAAACTTTCGCGGCATGTGAGCACCCCGAGTACTGTTCACGTGAACAGTTATGAACCGTACTCGGGGTACAGTGCTCTTTTTTTTTGTGACATTTTTTCCCAAATTTTTTTTCCTCATAAAAAATATACAAAAATTACATACACGAAAAAACTATACACGAAACATATGCGTGTCGACGGGTAGACTCCATTCCCGTGAACGGTTTCCAGTTTTGTCGACTTCACCTTCTCAATTTTGGATCCAAACTCGCACAAACATTTGACGAATTTTGTCCAATTTTTTGCAGAAAAGTCCCCACGTTTCCAACAAATTATATACACGAAATATATGCGCGTCGACGGGTAGGCTTCATCCCCGTGATCGGTTTCGAGTTCTGTCGACTCCAACTCCTAAATTTTGGATCCAAATTCGCACAAACATTTGACGCATTTTGTCCTTTTTTGCAGAAAAGTCCCCGCGTTTTCAACAAATTATATACACGAAATATATGCGTGTCGACGGGTAGGCTCCATCCCCGTGAACGGTTTCGAGTTCTGTCGACTCTAACTCCTCAATTTTGGATCCAAATTCGCACAAACATTTCGCGAATTTTGTCCAATTTTTTTCAGAAAAGTCCCCGTGTTTCCAACAAATTATATACACGAAACATATGCGCGTCGACGGGTAGACTCCATCCAATTTTTTGCAGAAAAATCCCCGCGTTTTCAACAAATTATATACACGAAAGATACACGCGTCGGCGGGTAGGCTCCATCCCCGTAAACGGTTTCCAGTTCGGTCGACTCTAACTCCTCAATTTTGGATCCAAATTCGCACAAACATTCGACGAATTTTGTCCAATTTTTTTCAGGAAAGCCCTCGAGTTTCCCAAAAACTATATACACGAAACATATGCGCGTCGACGAGTAGATTCCATCCCCGTGATCGGTTTTGAGTTTGGTCGACTCTAACTCCTCAATTTTGGATCCAAATTCACGCAAACATTTCACGAATTTCGTCAAATTCGAATTTTCTTCAACATTTATTATGTCATTATAACAAAATATTTCATACATAAAATTTCTCTTAAAGGGTGCGGCGTGTCGCCGCGCCGAATTCAACTAGTACAATTGCATATTGTCGACGGTTCAAACAAAAGCGGATGGTCGAAGAAGAAGGCACGTAAAAACAGAGCATGTTTTTCAAACTTGCCTACCATAGGCGGGCCCAGCGAAAAAAGGCACAAAGTTCGACTAAGGGCACCCATGTTGTGAATCAAAAGTTTTTTCCACTCATTCTAATCTTAACAAAAGTTTCAAGTGATTTGAACTCTATTTGAAAGAAAATCAATATCAAGTTGCACCAAGCCCTTCCATCAAAAGAATAATTCAGCCGATAACTGTTCCTTTTTTATGAAGCTAATTAACAACTTATAACAAAAGATTACAACACGGTTGGATGAGCCGATACCAACGATTCATGATGCCAAATAGATGTGAGGGTTGTAGAACATTGAGTTTTATTGTTTCTTCATTTGTATGTGTGTGTGCACACAGGTGGAGAAGGGGAAGGGGGTGGGGTGGTTTCGTGTGCACATTAAACACATGAAAATGACACGATTTAAAGGAAAACTCATCTCCCTGGTGGACATACTCATCTTTTTTTGTAAATATGCCCATTGACATCATTGCTACAGTGGCAACAAATGTCGTTAGAGAAAACGGTTGTTAACATCGCATACACTATGTAGATGCTATTGGTTAAATTAAGCTATGCAATCTTATTGTAGAAAGTTCTATTAGGGATTTACTAGACTCGGTACATCTATAGCCTCTATAAAAAAATCTTATATATAGAAACTTAAATTCACACAAACCTATAGTATATATATAAGTGATACAAGCGATACAAGCTACTTTTTAGATATGCTTGATTTACCGTATAGGCTTTCCTTATGTTGTTTGGAACTTACTTCAATAAAATATCTCAAACTGAAACTTACAATAATAATATTCATACTATAGATATTAGCTCTGCATTAGCATTGATGCATTTGCGGTGTTAATTGTTTGAGTTATATAAGTATATAATTAATAGTGAATTTTGAGTTTTTGTATTACTAACAAGGTTATGGGGTTAATGTTTATTTTGAGCTCTTCGACAGAATCTAATATTTGGCTACAATTTTTCCTCTTTACACATTGATAACACAAAACATGCTTCAAATATAGTATGTTAGATTTTATCTTACATCATCACCTACAATTTGTGACAAGAAAATAATGTTGTTGCCAGTCACATTCATCACTGCCAAAGACAAAAGCGGTAGTCCACAATGTTGTGTCATGTCTCATTTCTCTTCCTTTCTCAATCGCTAGTGGATATCACGTTTTTTGACGACTTTGGGCAGAAAAAGATGACTAGTGCTGATGAAATTTCACTACATGTTTGCTAGAGAAAACTTGATATAAAGAAAATCTATAGAGATTGTTTAAATAGTAGCCAAGGTTTAATATGTTTCTCGTGGTTAGGTGTTCAAACTCCACTCATGTATTTATTATGTTTGTTTCTTCTCGATATATTATTTTAAAGTTTTCAATTATCTCATTGTTTTATTTATTTCTTTATCTGTCATTTTGTATTTTTACACTTATTTTTTATGTGTTCATTAATATGTACGAAATCGGTCTTTAGGTGCATTTCCTCGTATACAAAAGCATCATGAGAAAATAAGACAATATAATGCGTGAAAATTAGTGAATATTTGTGGTACTTTAGCGTAATAGGTTGGTATAACAAGTGCTTGAGAATCAACATTGTAGAAAACTATCTCACGTCCGTTAGCGCAATAAAGAACTATATATACGAAAATATAATTTGGAAAGGTGGTCTCCAATGCGAATTCTACAGGCTTAAATAAAAACAAAGACATTTGAAAGTCTTGACAAATGGTGACCTACGCGGTATGGACGATGGGAGAAAATTTCACGCGTCGGTGGCCTGTCAAAAGGCCCGAAAGCTCTTGATTGCATTGAATGATGTGTGGATGTGTTGGACAGAGATGATCTCACCAACACTCAGACAAAATGGTTTTTTTTAGTGCCAGACACTAGGACAATGGCTCTTTTGATCACATGGAGAATTCGACAACTTTATATTGATTTGATGCATTTGAGAGCCAATTCCACCTGTCGAGGTGTCTCGCACCTACCCAATTGGTTACCTGTAATCATTTTTGCATATCCAACAATATGATGATTGTCGGGGGCTGGAGCAGCACTGGTTATAGGTTTTTAGAGGCCCTAGGGCTAACTCCATGAATGGGCCTAACAACAATATTAGATAGAAAAAGTCGATTCTATACAACAATGAGAAAAATCATTGTAAATCCATAAACACCAAAAAGAAAAAAATACTAGTGAATAACATCTGATAAATGTTCTTGCTTGTGTTCCGAACAATATATCATAGAAATTACAAGGCACACACAAAACAAAGAGAAACAAAATACTAACGAGAAAAGGAGAGAAGAAACCTGAACGTTGCAACAAAATAGCAAAAATCCAACTATCCATAGCATGCAAGACTATGTGATCAGCTATCTGGAATGTTGAAATTGACTATCTCCTCCAAGGACCAATGAACCATCATTTGGTGAACACTAACCAAGAAGTTGCAAGTGTTGGAAAAAAGAAGACAAACTAGTCACCATATTCAGATTGAGAACACAAGTAAATACAGTTGGGCTAGTAGAAATTAATCCAATAATTTACATGTTGATTGCTATCCCCCTTGTCCCTTGCCCTAGGCTGTAGTAGTCGCTCCATGCCTTTCGTGCGTGGTGCGATCGTGCGAAAACATAGAGGTAACCTCATATATGTATTTCTTCTTGTCATGCCATGCCATAGGGGGGAACCATCGACCGTGTTGGTCCCCTAGCTCCGCCACTGATGATGGTGGCCCGACTAGAGACAAACAACTTATATTCCCAACTTTAGAGTGTTGCACCATGTCGTACACGCCATGTTGCCCTGAAACCCTGACCGGAACCAGCTACATGCTCGATGCCCTATTCGACCGATGGCTTCTTTATAGATGATGATAACAAATGATGAATGTATGATCCTATGATATGAGAGTGTTGAGGTAATTTGTACTGGTTATAGGTGCCTCTTCCCTTGCTTGGATGCCTTCAAATAAGGATTATGCACATTCATGGAAGGATTGTCGCTACAGTTGCAGTGGCCACAGGTAAGACGTTTGTGCTACAACCCGCTTTGTCAAAACTTGTTCAACGCCACTCAAAACATCATAGATGTCAAGCGATCCATATGGCTCCATGCAGGGACAGAACCAAGAATGAGAAACAAAGAGGGGCTTACTGAACAATATGTTGAACATTTTGTAGATTGAAGGGGGTCATATATGTAATTTTTATAAATTTAGAGACCAAATCCACATATTATGAACCGGGGTTTTAGAAAAATCACCACGGGGGAGCCATGGCCTCAGGCCCTCAACGTGCCCCTGGTTCCGTCCCTGGCTCATGGTTTAGCCGAGATCGAAGTAGGGTTGCACATGGTTTAGCTAACCACTATGGAACTGGAATTTGTAACCGCACTTGTTCGGCACTTCATTCTCCAAAGTGTGTCAAGCAAGTAGTATTAGTCGATCGCAAATCCAATTAAACTTGGAGAACAATATAAACCCCTTCCCTATTGAAAGGACAAGGATGTCGCCTAGAGGGGGTGAATAGGCGATTAAAACTTTTCCGATTTAGCCTTGATAAATGCGGAATAAAACTAGGTGTTTTAATTTAACAAGCATACAACCTAAATATACTAGGCTCACCTATGTGCACCAACAACTTATGCTAAGCAAGACAAGTAACAAGGTGATAGCAAGATAAAGGAATTCAAGCACGAAGGCTATCACAATGTAAAGTGCATAAGTAAAGAGCTCGGGTATAGAAATAACCGAGACACACGGAGACGATGATGTATTCCCGAGTTCCTCCTTTTTAGGGGAGTACGTCTCGTTGGAGGGGTGTGAGTTTCAAACTCAAACGCCACAAATGGCCTCACCCTATTCTCCGATGAACCTTGCCCAAAAGCTCGGTTCACCTTCCACAATCGGAATCCTTCAAGGCGGAATCCAAAGCCTTTACAACAATCTTGAGGCACAACCCACAAAAGGATTGGGAGCTCTCAAGTCACCAACAACCGTCTAGGGTCCAACGACCCAAGAGTAACAAGCTCACAATTTTCACTTCCACGAATCCTCGCGGAGAGCACAAACCGTTGCACAAAAGCAAAGGCAAGAACACAAGAAGTGCTCAAGTCCTTCACTCCCAAATCACACAAAAAACAACTAATACTTATGGGGGGAGAAGAGAGAAAGAACAAAGAAGAACTCAACAAATGGAACTCTAAGATCTAGATCCAAAGGGTTCCCCTCACTTAGAGCAGAGATGGATTGGTGGAAATGTGGATCTAGATCTCCTCTCTCTTTTCCTTCTAATTTGAGACAAGAATCATGGAGGAGTAGAGAGAAATCCAAGCTTCAAGAGGTCAACAATGGGGGCAATTTCGTGCTAGGAAGGTCTAGTCTCTTTAGGGAAGAAGGGGTCCTTTTAGGTTATTATGTTGGTGCCGCCCGGGTGCTATATCACCCACCTAGCTGTCGTTGGATGTAACATATAGATTCGTACACATCATTTGTGAGGTGCAGTCTAATTTGTGTGCATCTGCAAATCACCTGACACATCTCCAAATTTGTGTGCATCTTCCCGTTGAAAAACTGGTTCAGGAAACATTAGACCGGAGACTTTGGCCGGAGACTTTGGTCGGACCGGAGACTTTCAAAGTTTCCGGTGTGAGACCAGTAGTTGTCACCACCCAACCCAAAATACACAGACCGGAGACTTTGGACCGGAAACTTCTGGTCCGGACCGGAGACTCTGGCCTACAGAAAAACTGCAGAAACACTAACACGAAAACAAAGATATCTTGAGCATACAAACTCTGTTTTCGATGTTCTTGGGCTTGTTGGAATCACCACAACAAGCTCTACAAGAGCATGCAGAGAAACATCATAGTTCAATAAGGGAGGATAAAACCAAATGGGGAAAGTTTAAACCTCTCTCTAAAACAATAACCGGCAAACCTCCAAAATCGAAAACGCAACAAGTTTTCCATACGAAATCCGTTTTGGTGAACGTGGGCTTGTCATGAAGATCAAAACAAGCACCAAAACCCAACAAGGAGAAAAGCCAAGTAAGAACCAATAAATATGATATGCCAAGTATGCAAAGATTTGAGCTCTCCACAAAGATGCGATCGAAACCCTATCAAGGTCATACATTTGCCTTGCGCATTCCACTTGAGCTAGATGATGATGATCTTGATCTCTTCAAGTGGACCACCTTTCTTGATTGTGCTTTGCTTGGTGAAGACTCACATACCGCTCCCCCATACACCAATATGGGAGCGCCTCTCTTAGACACATCTTCACTTGACCATTATCTCCAAATGGGTTGCAAGCTTCAAGCATATGATATCTTCTAGATGCCCATCTTGAACTTGCACAACTCAAGCTTGATGATGATCACCACTCGACGTCATCCTCCATGAGCTATAAGAAATCTTCCTTTTGATGCAAACCCATGGAGAGATACCTAACCCAACAAAGGAATGTCACACACATACATAATGGGTTAGTTCACAAAGCTATATGGACAATTTCTTACCATACCATTGGATCACATGATCCCACATGGTACATCATTTAGCTTTGTGTGTTGATCAACTTGAATCCACTCTTTGCACTTAGTCTTGATCAACCTTGTATCTTTTCATCTACTTGATCATATAAAATATGTCCATTATAATCAATTATCTTGATGGCATACAAGCTTGAATCCAACACATGGAGTTCAAGCGATGCCTATGGACAAACCTATAAGAATAACTCAATACAAATATTAGTCCATAAGGACTGTCATTAATTACCAAAACTACGCATAGGGGCAACATGCACTTTCACCTATCACATCATTTAGGTCAAAGTGACCAAATTCTTTTTTTTGCCAAAGTGACCAACTTCGAACGACATAAATCTCACTTTCATTGGCTTTTGTTGGCAGAAGTGACCAATTATGTTAACGTGACGATCTCGCTGAACCAATCAAATTTGCATCACACATACATACAGTTAAGATCACACATTGATGACACATATTTCACTATATCTACACAATAATTAACATTGCGCTATTGTTGATGTCTACACGACTATATCAACGCGAAAAACAAGCACGTCGATGATTTTGACAGACGAGTACGACGACCATCACGACATCGCTATCGACAATCTCGGCTCAAATCCGCCTTCAACACCAACGCGAACACGTAATAAAACGACAAATAAAAATAAAATCATCGCCGTCTTCGCCTGCCGCCCCCGCCTCCTCCTCCTCCCAGGTCAGACCCCCGCCCCTCCCAGGAAATCCCCCTCCTTCCGTCGTGTGTTCCCTGATACGTCCATTTTGCATCACTATTTTATATCATAATTTACTGCTATTCATTGATATATTTCATATTTGGATGATATACTTATGTTATTTTATCTTGTTTTGCATGTTTGATGATTATTGGAGAATTAACTGCCGGAGTCAGGATTCAGCTGGAAAAAGCATCGTCAAGACACCCTATTTCTGAAGATCAACAATTCACGGAAAATATACAGATGTTCCTATTTTGTCAGATGCCGGAGCCAGCCAAAAGGGGAGGCTGAGATGGGCCACGAGGGGCCCACACCACCCCACGGCGCGGGCCCCCCTGCGCGCCGTGGCATGGTGTGGCCACCCTGGCCCACCTCTGGCGCTCCCCCTTCGCGTATTTCATCCCCAGAAACCCTAAGACGGGGAGTCATCGAGGAAATATTCCGCCGCCTCCACGAGGCGGAAACCACAGAGAGAGAAAAAGCTCTCCGGCAGGCAGAAATCTGCCGGGGAAATTCCTTCCCGGAGGGGGAAATCATCGCCATCGTCATCACGCCGGACTTCATCGGGATCATCATCATCATCTCCACCGCTGTCACCATCATCTCCACCGCTCCACTCGTTCCGCTGTAACATCTAGGGTTATACTTTGTGTAGTTCATAGGGGAAACTTTCCCGGTGTTGATTACTACTTGTGGTTGATGCTATTAAGTTTTATCGGTGAATTGAAGTATATGTCCAGATTGTTATTCATCATTATATCACCTCTGATCATGATCCATATGATGTCTTGTGAGTAGTTCGTTTAGTTCTTGAGGACATGGGAGAAGTCATGCTGTTAGTAGTGGAACTATGTTGAGTAATATTTAATGGTTTGATATTTAAGTTGTGGTGTTATTCTTCTAGTGGTGTCGTGTGAACGTCGACTACATGACACTTCACCTTTATGGGCCTAGAGGAATGCATTGTGTATTCGGCTACTAATTGTGGGGTTGCCGGAGTGACAGAAACCTAAACCCCCGTTAGTAAACCGGTGCATGAGGGAGTGTAGGATCTCAGAGTTTAAGGCTGTGGTTAGATTTATCTTAATTACTTCCTTGTAACGCGGATGCTTGCAAGGGGTTTAATCACAAGTATGTATTAGTCCAAGTTAGGGCAGTGCATTAGCATAGGTTCACCCACACAACACTTATCAAAACAATAAAGATTAATCAGCTGTAGGAAGCGAAAGCACTTGACGAAATTCCCGTGTGTCCTCAAGAACATTTTGCCATCATAAGTAAACCAACCGGCTTATCCTTTGCTCTAAAAAGGATTGGGCCACTTGCTGCAATTATTATTACTGTCTTTTATTTACACGTATTTTATTTATCTGCAATATCAAAAACCCCTAAAAACTTGTCTGCTAGTATTTACAGTGATTCCTTGATCAAAACTACTTGTCAACACCTTCTGCTCCTCGTTGGGTTCGACACTCTTATTTATCGAAAGTACTACGATACACCCCCTATACTTGTGGGTCATCAAGACTATTTTCTGGCGCCGTTGCCGGGGAGTGAAGTGCTATTGGTAAGTGGAATTGGTAAGGGAAACCTTTACTGTAAGTGCTGTTTTTATTTCTGCTTGCTGCTTTATTTTATTATGGAGAGATCTCCATTCGAATCCCTATTTGGGAATACTACTGCCACTGCTAAGGTAGTAGATGAACCGCCGCCTGCTGAATTAGATCCATTTAAAATACCTATGAAAATTGTTGAACGTGTTATGGATAACCGCTATGTTGGAGATGGAACCATCCATCCTGGTGATCATTTACTATTTATACATGAATTATGCGAGTTGTTCAAGTGTGCAGGTATTTCAATGGAAAAAGTCAAGAGGAAGTTATTCTCTATATCATTGAAGGGCCGAGCTGCGGAATGGTATAAGATGCTGAAGAATGGCCGATCTATTGGCTGGGAGGAAATTGTACCTCTCTTTTATTCTAAATTCTATCCTCCTAGTGAGATTCATCAAGATCGAAATCGCATATATAATTTTTGGCCTCATGATGGAGAGAGTATTGCCCAAGCGTGGGGGAGATTGAAGTCACTAATGCTCAAATGTCCCATTCATGAGCTCCCAAGTAATATTGTTATCAATAATTTTTATGCAAGGCTTTCTCTTCATGATAAGGATTTATTGGATGCCTCTTGTTCTGGATCATTTACACGTACTGAAGAAGAAGTTAAATGGGACCTTCTTGACCGTATTCAGGAAAATACTGAAGGATGGGAGAACGACAAAGGTAGAAAGTCAGGTATAAATTATGATTATGAATGCATTAAATCTTTTATGGAGACTGATGATTTCCGTAATGTTAGTGCTGTTTACTGTCTTGATTCTCAAGTTGTTGCAAATTATTACAAAGCTTTTGCCTCTTATCTTGATGTGCCTAAGAAGGATTTGAATAAATATCATGAACCTTATAAAGATAAAACCAATTCGGCCATTGGCAAAGTATTGAAGTTCATACTGTTGATCACATTTTGCCAGAACCTTATATTGAAAAAATACCTTTTCCTGTTAAAGTCAAGCAACATTCTCTGATAGCTAGTGTGGTTAATAAAAGTGCCAAGAAACCTTTAGAGCCTGATGAACAAATAACTGTTGAACCTGAAGTAGCAATTATAAAGGATTTGGTAACTGAAAATGTAGATGGAGAACATATTATCTTTTGTGAAGATGCTTCTAATATTGTTTCGCATCCTGGTAAATTAGGAAAACAAGTGTTCCTGTGCTTTCAGTGAAGATAGGAGAACATTGCTATTATGGTTTATGTGATATTGGTGCAAGTTCTAGTGCTATTCCTTTTGAACTTTATAAAGAAATTATGCATGAAATTAGTCCCTGTGAACTTGAGGATATTGATGTGGTTATTCAACTTGCCAATAGGGAAACTATCTCTCCATTGGTATTGTGAGAGATGTTGAGGTTTTATGCGGTAAAACTAAATATCCTACTGATTTTCTAGTACTTGGTTCTAAAGCTAGTAAAACTTGTCCTATTATTTTCGGTAGACCTTTCTTGAATACATGTGGTGCTATTATAGATTGTAAGAAAGAGAAAATTTACACTAAATTTAATGGAGAATCTTATGAGTTTAATTTCTCTAAGTTTGGTAAGAAACTTTATGAAACTGATTTGCCTAATGAGGGCCGAAAATTGAACAACTTGCTGCTATTGCTATTGCTCCTAACAATGCCTTGCAGCAATTTATGGAGGAACACGAAAGTGAGGTCTTTATGGAGGAAAGGAATGAAATTGACAATATCTTTCTTCATCAACCACCATTACTTAAGCATAATTTGCCGGTGGAAGATTTGGGTACCCCTGCACCTCCTAAAGAAGATCCTGTTTTTGATTTAAAACCTTTGCCTGATAACCTTAAATATGCTCACATTGATGATAAGAAAACATATCCTGTTATTATTAGTTCTAAACTTTCAGGTACTGAAGAGGCAAGGTTATTGGAAGTGTTGAGGAAACACCGAGGGGCTATCGGATATACTTTGGATGATTTAAAAGGGATTTCTCCTGCTATATGTCAACACGCCATCAACATGGAAGATGATGCAAAACCTGTTGTGGAGCACCAGCGTCGTCTAATCCCTAAAATGAAGGAAGTGGTAAGAAATGAGGTATTAAAACTCCTCGATGCTGGTATAATTTATCCTATTGCTGATAGTAAATGGGTAAGTCCTGTGCATTGTGTTCCTAAGAAAGGAGGAGTTACTGTTGTGCCAAATGAAAATGATGAACTTATTCCTCAAAGAGTAGTTGTTGGATATAGGATGTGCATTGATTTTCGAAAGGTTAATAAAGTTACTAAGAAAGATCACTATCCTTTACCTTTTATTGATCAAATGTTAGAAAGGTTGTCTAAGAAAACTCATTTTTGCTTTCTTGATGGTTATTCTGGATTTTCACAAATTGCTGTTAGAGCGAGAGATCAAGAGAAAACTACTTTTACTTGTCCTTATGGAACTTATGCTTATAGGCGTATGCCTTTTGGTTTGTGTAATGCTCCTGCTACATTTCAAAGATGCATGTCTGCTATTTTTCATGGTTTTTGTGAAAAAATTGTGGAAGTATTCATGGACGATTTTTCCGTCTATGGAACTTCTTTTGATAACTGCTTGCAAAACCTTGATAAAGTTTTGCAGAGATGTGAGGAAACTAATCTTGTTCTTAATTGGGAGAAATGTCACTTTATGGTTAATGAAGGGATTGTTCTTGGACATAAAATTTCTGAAAGAGGTATTGAAGTGGACAGAGCTAAAGTTGAAGCAATTGAGAAAATGCCCTGTCCCAGGGATGTTAAAGGTATTCGTAGTATTCTCGGTCATGCCGGTTTCTATAGAAGGTTTATTAAAGATTTCTCTAAAATTTCAAAACCTCTTACTAATCTTCTCCAAAAAGATGTACCTTTTGTTTTTGATGATGATTGTAAAGAAGCTTTTGAGTCTCTAAAAAAGGCTTTAACCACTGCTCCTGTTGTTCAACCTCCTGATTGGACTTTACCTTTCGAAATTATGTGTGATGCTAGTGATTTTGCTGTAGGTGCTGTTCTTGGACAGCGAGTAGATAAGAAGTTGAATGTTATTCATTATGCTAGTAAGACTCTTGATGCTGCTCAAAAGAATTATGCCACTACTGAAAAAGAGTTTTTAGCAGTAGTTTTTGCTTGTGATAAGTTTAGACCCTATATTGTTGATTCGAAAGTTATTATCCATACCGATCATGCTGCTATTAGATACCTTATGGAAAAGAAAGATGCTAAGCCTAGACTTATAAGATGGGTGCTTTTATTACAAGAGTTTGATTTGCATATTGTAGATAGGAAAGGTGCTGAAAATCCTGTCGCTGATAATTTGTCTAGATTGGAAAACATTTCTTATGATCCTGTTCCTGTTAACGATAGTTTTCCAAATGAACAATTGGCTGTGATAAAGGTAAGCTCGCGAGAAAGTCCTTGGTATGCTGACTATGCTAACTTTATTGTTGCCAAGTATTTGCCTCCAACCTTTACAGCTCAGCAAAGAAGGAAATTCTTTTATGACTTGAGGCATTATTTTTGGGATGACCCACACTTATATAAAGAAGGAGTGGATGGTATAATGCGAAGATGTGTTCCAGAATTTGAGCAAAAAGAAATATTGAGAAATGCCATGGAAGTGCTTATGGAGGACATCATGCTGGAGATAGAACTGCACAAAAGGTTTTACAATCAGGTTTTTATTGGCCTACTCTTTTTAAAGATGCAAGAAAATTTATTTTATCATGCGATGAATGTCAAAGAGTTGGTAATATAACTAGACGCAATGAAATGCCTATGAATTATTCTCTTGTTATTGAACCTTTTGACTGTTGGGGATTTGACTTTATGGGTCCTTTTCCTCCTTCTGATGGTTATACTCATATACTTGTTGCTGTTGATTATGTTACTAAATGGGTAGAAGCTATACCAACATCTAGTGCTGATGGTGAGACATCATTAAAAATGCTTAAAGATATTATTTTTCCAAGGTTTGGTGTGCCTAGATATCTCATGACTGATGGTGGTTCTCATTTTATCCATGGTGCTTTTAGAAAAACCCTTGCTAAATATGATGTTAATCATAGAATTTCTTCACCTTATCATCCTCAAACAAGTGGTCAAGTAGAATTATCAAATAGAGAGATTAAATCTATTTTGCAGAAGACTGTTAATAAATCTAGAAAGAATTGGGCTAGGAAGCTTAATGATGCTTTGTGGGCTTATAGAACTGCTTATAAAAATCCTATGGGTATGTCTCCTTATAAAATGGTTTACGGAAAAGCTTGTCATTTACCTCTAGAATTAGAACATAAAGCTTATTGGGCCGTAAAAGAACTTAATAGAGATTTTAAACTTGCCGGTAAAAAGAGGTTACTTGACTTGAGTTCCTTAGATGAATGGAGAAGTGAAGCTTATGAAAATGCTAGACTTTTTAAAGAGAAAGTGAAACAATGGCATGATAGGAGAATCCTAAAGAGAGAGTTTAATGTTGGTGAGAAAGTTCTATTGTATAGGTCTCGTCTCAGATTTTTTGCAGGTAAATTACTTTCGAAATGGGAAGGACCTTATGTTGTTTCAGAGGTTTACCGTTCAGGTGCAATCAAAATTACTTCGCTTGATGGTGACAATCTCAAGTGGTTAATGGTCAAAGACTCAAGCATTATATTTCTGGGGATTCTTATAACGAAGACGTTGATATTATTCAAGTAGTGACTCCGGAAGATTTTATTAAAAGTCAAATTCAGAAAACTGCAGAGTCTGTTTTCGAATAGGTAACAGTTTTGGTAAGAAAAAGTTCGCGTTTAACTTCCAACTTATGTTTTTGTTGTTTTTATTAAATATGGAAAATTACGAGCCGAAAACGGGGAGGAAACGGTGCCCGAGGGCACCACACCACCCCACGGCGCGGGCCCACCCTTGGCCGCGCCGGGCATGGTGTGGGCGCCTCGGAGCCCGTCTCCAGCCCGGTTTCGACCTGGACTTTCCTTTTGTTATGAAACTTTTTGCTATATAATCCCCCGGATCCCCCGAGGTCCGTATATCGTTTTCTCGTCGTGTTTTGTTTTCGAGCTGTTTCTGCCAGGAATTGTTTCCAGATTTAGAAGCATCATGGTCTCCAACAACAACAACAAGGGCAAGGAGGCTCTGAAAGATGATCTCAAGGATCCCAAGCTGGAGGAGGAAGTCAAGAGTGAAGCTGAAGATGAAGTAGAAGAAGACCCGCACTCGTACCCGCGCGCCACCATTGCAAGTATCGGAGTGGTGGCAAATCCATTCAACCCAAAGAGGAATGCGCGGATGAGCACAGGGGGGAAGGTTCCGCGTCATTTCTTAGCTCCAAGAACATCTTCTCCAGGCACCAATAACCCTTTCCACACTTTAATCCATAAATATCAGTTTGAAAGAGTTCCTGAGGCAGAATTACCCACTAGTTGGAATATAGATCGTTCTAACAATGCAGGAAAAGGAAGCTCTCAGTCTGATGAGAAGTGGGGAAACAATTCCAAGAGCTGGGACTCACAGTCTGATAGGTTCATGAACCGTATTGAACACAACACGGAGTTGATTCGTGCTCTCACTTACAAGATTGACGAGTTGAAGGAGTTGGTTGAGAAGCTTATTAGGGATTCACCATCACCACCGAAGGAGTAATTCATCATTGGTATTGGCATCCCCTCAGCTTGTTCCAAGCTTGGGGGGAGTGCCGCGGTATCATCACCATTATCTTTTACCTTTTACTTTTCAGTCGAGTCATATCATGAGTAGAGAAGTTATCATATAGGATGGTTTGCAGTGTGGAAGTATCTCTCCTTAGTTGGTTATCTATGTATCCCTTGGTGTGAGTTGCCGTTATTGGAATATTAATGAGAAGTTTTATCATTTACTTTCTGCACACTTTATTTTACTTTGCAAATTTCTGTCATATGAATGATCTTGTTGTTAGTGTTGGCATCACTTTGGGAGCATCAAGTAAATCTATTTGGTTTTGGCAAACTTAGCATTGGTCAGTAGCAACAATACTTTGAGGCTTAAGTAGAAAAGAGGGGATTGCATGTAGATACATTATCTCATATCTTTCTTTCTTGTTGGCTCATGAGCTTAGTATTCTCAAGTTAAAATTATTTGTGTTTACAAGGAAGATTGCATGATTGTTTCTATTACATTTATATTTGTTTGTATCCCTCCACTCTTATGCTTGCTACCCAGCCTTGCTAGCCAAAAACCTGTACTGAGAGGGAATGCTTCTCGTGCATCCAAACCTTGAGCCAAAACCCATGCCATTTGTGTCCACCATAACTACCTATATGTGGTATTTCCTTGCCACTCCAAGTAAATACTTCATGTGCTACCTTTAAACTATTCAAAAGCTACTACTCCTTATTTGTGTCACTGTTTACTAGCTCATGAGGACGGGGTGGATGTCTTTATGTCAACTGTCAAACAGACTTTACCACCGGACTAGCGGCATATACATCCGCTTATCCATTAATTTTGCAAAAAGAGCTGGCAAATGGGGTGCCCAGTCCCAATTAATTACAACTTTAACCGCTTAATTCTCTTCACATTTTTGCCCTGATTTATCAGTCAAGCAATGACAAACAGTGAAATATCTGCATGTGTAAACAAAAGAGAAGAGGGATGATCTGCCTTGCTGGTAGAAATAACGTCCTTCATGGGAGCCGCTCTTAAAAGTCTGGTTGGCAGGGGTCATATTGTACTTTCCATTTTCTGATTCGTTGACAATTCTCATACACCACTCAAAACTTATATTTTTATTCTCTATATGATTTCAAAAACTTAAAAAGCTCTAGCACATGATTTAATCCCTGCTTCCCTCTGCGAAGGGCCTTTCTTTTACTTTTATGTTGAGTCAGTAAACCTATTCCCTTCTTTCTTAAGCAAGCATTTGAGTTGTTGTGATTCAACCATCTATATATTAATATTATCAATCATGTTTGTTATCCTTCCTTGTTTTGCACAAGTCTTTTATCTGAAGGAATATAACTTTGAAAGTTATCAATGACTGTAAAGAAATTGTGATAATTGAGCATGTAAGTTCTGCAATATAGCTCCGATATAAGGACTCTACTCGAAAGATAAGTACAATCTGTTAATTGTTCTCTGACCAAGAACGAAGTTTGCCATCACCAAACTATGATTTTCTTTATGCACCTTTATTGTGATTTCCATTACTCGTTCCAAGATAAGTTATATGAGGGGAAGTTGCTGTCTAAAATGATTTGTGTATTAATACATGTTGATGCTTCTTGTCCGTATTCTTTATTATCGACGCTTCACTCCATAAACCTGTGGTCTTGTTTACTGAGTTCAGCTTTCGCTTGGGGACAAGCGAGGTCTAAGCTTGGGGGGAGTTGATACGTCCATTTTGCATCACTATTTTATATCATAATTTACTGCTATTCATTGATATATTTCATATTTGGATGATATACTTATGTTATTTTATCTTGTTTTGCATGTTTGATGATTATTGGAGAATTAACTGCCGGAGTCAGGATTCAGCTGGAAAAAGCATCGTCAAGACACCCTATTTCTGAAGATCAACAATTCACGGAAAATATACAGATGTTCCTATTTTGTCAGATGCCGGAGCCAGCCAAAAGGGGAGGCTGAGATGGGCCACGAGGGGCCCACACCACCCCACGGCGCGGGCCCCCCTCTGCCGCGCCGTGGCATGGTGTGGCCACCCTGGCCCACCTCTGGCGCTCCCCCTTCGCGTATTTCATCCCCCAGAAACCCTAAGACGCGGGGAGTCATCGAGGAAATATTCCGCCGCCTCCACGAGGCGGAAACCACAGAGAGAGAAAAAGCTCTCCGGCAGGCAGAAATCTGCCGGGGAAATTCCTTCCCGGAGGGGGAAATCATCGCCATCGTCATCGTCATCACGCCGGACTTCATCGGGATCATCATCATCATCTCCACACGCTGTCACCATCATCTCCACCGCTCCACTTCGTTCCGCTGTAACATCTAGGGTTATACTTTGTGTAGTTCATAGGGGAAACTTTCCCGGTGTTGATTACTACTTGTGGTTGATGCTATTAAGTTTTATCGGTGAATTGAAGTATATGTCCAGATTGTTATTCATCATTATATCACCTCTGATCATGATCCATATGATGTCTTGTGAGTAGTTCGTTTAGTTCTTGAGGACATGGGAGAAGTCATGCTGTTAGTAGTGGAACTATGTTGAGTAATATTTAATGGTTTGATATTTAAGTTGTGGTGTTATTCTTCTAGTGGTGTCGTGTGAACGTCGACTACATGACACTTCACCTTTATGGGCCTAGAGGAATGCATTGTGTATTCGGCTACTAATTGTGGGGTTGCCGGAGTGACAGAAACCTAAACCCCCGTTAGTAAACCGGTGCATGAGGGAGTGTAGGATCTCAGAGTTTAAGGCTGTGGTTAGATTTATCTTAATTACTTCCTTGTAACGCGGATGCTTGCAAGGGGTTTAATCACAAGTATGTATTAGTCCAAGTTAGGGCAGTGCATTAGCATAGGTTCACCCACACAACACTTATCAAAACAATAAAGATTAATCAGCTGTAGGAAGCGAAAGCACTTGACGAAATTCCCGTGTGTCCTCAAGAACATTTTGCCATCATAAGTAAACCAACCGGCTTATCCTTTGCTCTAAAAAGGATTGGGCCACTTGCTGCAATTATTATTACTGTCTTTTATTTACACGTATTTTATTTATCTGCAATATCAAAAACCCCTAAAAACTTGTCTGCTAGTATTTACAGTGATTCCTTGATCAAAACTACTTGTCAACACCTTCTGCTCCTCGTTGGGTTCGACACTCTTATTTATCGAAAGTACTACGATACACCCCCTATACTTGTGGGTCATCATTCCCCCATTTCCCGATCACGGGACAGATCTGTCGCGGGAGCGACGACTTTCTGCCCCTGTCGTTCTAGCGCGCCACGAATCTATATGGCATAGGTGCGAGGCGCTCTGTCAGGTCGGCGATTTGGTCTCGTCTTTCGAGGACTTGGGGTAGCGGGCGGTCGCAGGGCGTTCCCGGTGGCACGTAGCGTTGAACATTTTGGGAAGATTGTAGCGGACGAGGCGTGGTGTTGAAACTGTATCATGTATCCCTGTTCCCGCGCTAGATAATAGTCTTTGGTGACTGTTGGATTGGTCATCGGTGAATTCGTTATTGTCTACATTCCTGTCATAATAATATCATGAGCACCTGGCCGGTTTCATTGGATCATTAGCCTTTAAGCATTAGGTTTATGGAGCTAAGATGCTGCTGGACCCAAAGAGGGGGGAGGGTTGCGTGTATTGGCTCAGCTACCATTCCGTCCGGTGGCAGTCTGAAGTCTGAACAATTGGGCAAACTATGACCGTCTTGCATCTGTAAGCTTATCAGTCGATGCCCTTTCATTTTGCCTCGGCCATTTCCCCGTTCTTTTTTATTTAAGCTATTTCCCATGTTCTTTTACTTCTGTAGACCTTTTTTTTTTTGCGAAACACTAGCTTTATGTATTACTCAACATGATTACAATTTGTTTGGATCAAATCCCGAAGGAAGTAAGGGATAAAATTAACCCAATTGCATCTTCTCCTAACCTCCGTAGCTTGCTTAGAGCATCTCCAGCCGGGGCGCCCAAACGACCACCCAAAGGCCTTTGGGGCGTGCCGGACAGTTTTTCGCCCCCACTCGCGCCGCCCAAACGCGAATTGGGTCCGGCGCGGCCCAGTTTTCGGTCCGACACGCCCAGCCCACGCCCTCAACTTGGGTACGCCTCGGCGGCCCCGGACACAACGACGCGCGACGCCACGCACGCCTCGACGCGCGGGCCACGTCTATCAGCGAGACATGCGATTCAACCGTTCGAGGTCAAAGCCGTGTGGGACGCGTGGCCGCGCCTCGTTTTCACAGCCGGCTGCGCCAGTGAGCCGTCGCGTCCTCCTGCTTGGCGGCGTCAATGCGGCGCGCCTTTTCGAGAGCAGCGGCGTTAATGACACCGCTCCTCCGGTGGCCATAAAAACCCGTGTATGCCGTTCCCGTTGTCACAACCACGCCTTCCGCCTTCTGCCCGCACTCGCCACCGCGAACCACACTCGGTCGCCACCGCGAAGGAGATG